>CANTUQ010000096.1:3000000-3495000 GCA_947683425.1 Excoecaria cochinchinensis
GGGCTATGGGAGACCATCGCTAATATGGCATAGTCAAGCAAGTCGCCATGACATGCACCGCGGTACGGAGGTCCCTATGTCTAGCCAAACATATCCTGAACTAGACATCCTAAAGTACTGATAGAAACCATTAAATCAATTTAATTCAACTTAAATCTCTTACCTCTCATTTGGGACATAACCTTGAATCCCTACTCTTCCTTTCTTTTAATCCACTAGATGAATGCTAGAGGTTACTATGAACTCATGGACGGGTTGAATTAACTTTAGGATACTTGAATTTAGCAAGAAATTGTGTAAGGAAGGAAGAAAATTGAGAGAAAAGGTAAGAGAGGGACTTCAGCCATCTAAGGGGGAGGAGAAGGCAGAAAAGATAAGGATAACCCAACTAAAATTTCTGTCATTGAATTGGTTTTATAGTGGCCCAAATTGGTCCAACCAATGGTCTAACCTATAAAGCCCAATTAGACTTTTAGGCAAAATATGCAACTTTTCTATGGTTTTCTCATTTCCCAACTCCAAATCACTCCAAATTTGATTTCATAATTTATATCATATAAAAAATAGGCTGTACAAAAAATTTCAGCCCAATTTCAGTCCGGTTCAATCAAATCAGTCCGATTAGCAAATTTCGGTGTTCTAAAAAAATTCTCTTTTCACTACCAAAAAATTCTACATATCATTTAGAGTCAATCTGGAAACTTCTGCAATTTTTAAAGATCATTTACTATTTTTAAAGTCTTGGTTAAATCGAGTACTATTCAAACCGAAATCATATATTTTCTTACTTTATGAGCTTTATTCCTCATAAAAATGACTCCATAGTTCTTAACACATATTCATTAGCTTACACTAATATTTTGGGGTCAATCGGAAATCATTTGGTCTGATAATTATTTACCTATCTGATAACTTAATTTTCTAGTGTCACCAAAAATTATTTTTTTCATTACCATCTAATTCTCCTCATCAATACGACTATGTCCATATTTTCAAATAATTTTTCTAAGGTCCGTAGCATATTTTACAGTCCGGTAAAATTCCCAGACAACTTAGTTACTATTCAACCGAGGCCGCTACTTTTTCTTATTTCTGACTTTTAGAGGCCTAATCGACCTTTATTTCACTCTAAATTTTAACCTCGAACTAATTGTGACTTATATTTTCTACTAGTCAAATAAAATATTTTTTCACTCCAAGTGTACTTTTCACCCCGATAGCACTATTGACTATCGAAAAATACTATTCCCAGCTAACCCGATGTCGGGGCTATTACATATTCGTTGAGGCATTTTCTCCATAGACAGCGGATTGTACCACTTCGATTCTCCTTATGAAGGTTTTGTGTGGATAGCCACCGTGGTAAATGGCGATATTAGCTTCAGCAGGCCCTAGGTGAGCACGCATTATTTGACTAGGGAAGGATCTTGGGGTGTATTCCATTATGTGGGCTCCACAGAGCTACTTTCTATATCACAGCTCGATAGTTCAGAGAAACACAAGGTATCGTGAGATCTCCACTGTCTTTCCAGGGTGGCTCTTTATCTGTTGCATGCACATTCGGTTACCAAGTCCTCTAGGTGCAGCTACCCATAAAGACTATCATTCCAAGGATAGAGGATTGCGACTTTGTAACACTCTTATACTCGTAAATGATATGGATACCAGATGTCACAGCTCTGTATTGACAGTCATTACAAGTACTAGGTAATTATGTAAGAAACTTTTTTTTTCCAAGCAATATCAACCACAATATGCATATACAAAACAAAAATAAAACACTAATCCACATACTACGTACTTATATGATATACCTTTATTTCTCTTTACTGTGATCGTATACATGCCATGCCAAACATCAATCCTTGTTATCGATTACCTCGTCCAGTCGTCGCTACATCTTCGGACACTTCAAACGCTACTACAATCTGCGCGTAATAACAATCTACGCGTTGAGGACAAAAATGCCCAGTGCTGGATACATATTCTAAGTTTTCCATACTAATCCTATGTGTATGCACACATAATTATTTTCTTTTATTTACATCTCAAGAACATTTATTCTTGAGTCTTTTAAATAATTTATAACATATTTACTTAGCATTCACTATCTTATCTTTTATCACTTTCACTGTATCACTTATCATTGTCTTTACCTCTATCACTATTATATAATTACATTAATCACTATTATGCTATTGTCAATTTTACTATCACTTACACTGCTAATTTTTACGATATATTATTATTATTACGTTCTTTCCATTATTTGAAGGACTATCTGTATCGACCACTTCATAATTATCTTGTACATATGTCCATTTATTTGTCTCTGTACTATTCTTTATTACTTACTTTATATTTTTTTATTACTATTATTAATATATTTATTATGTGCACCAATAATCCTTATTGTTTAACATTTTGTTCGGTTTGTCGTTTACGATCAATTCCATATGCAAATCTTTTCATTATCTTTCATTACCACTTATCTATAATTACATCATGTTTTCAAGCATAATTTAATTTCACACACATTTATAATCATTATATATATAAATATATCATTCAAAAACCATTATACATTCACTAATTATTCATGCATTAATATTTCATTATTCTTGATTATTCGTTCATTAATTATCAATTACATCCTTATCAGCTATATTATTGATCACTTACATTTCAATCTATTAATTAATCTCACCATTATATATTTACAATTTAGTTCCTAAACTTCTTATTAATATACAATCTTACCCTTAATTATCTCATATTACAAAAAATGCCATTATTTAAATTCCATTATCATATACTTTATCATTTAACCCCTACATAATATTCAAATTTAATTTATACTTTGGTTCTTGCTTAACTCTTACTTTCCAATTTTATCACTTCAATTGACTATAATTACAATTATATTCCTAATTAACCTTAATTTCACTTTTAATTTACTATTATTATTATAATTATTTCCTTATTAAACCAACATTTATTTTAGCCAATAATTTCATGAATTTAGTTACATAATTACTCAATAAACTATATTATTCACTATTTACATTTTAATCCTTTAATTAAACTTACTATTTCATTATTTATATTTAAGTCCTTATTCTTTTTCTTTCATTTCCAATTATGTCCTTAAGTTTTTCATTAATTCCATTTACATCCCCAGTTTTTCAACAATTCCATCCATGTCCCTTCTTTTCAATAATTCCATACATGTCCTCATTTTTCACTTAATTACCATAATGCCCTTACATACACTTGATTTACGATTTTGACCTCACTTATTCTCATTTTCCATTTTTACCCTTTCTTATTACTTTTAATTAACAATTTACCCTTCTTACACTTAAATTTCACTTTTAATCTTATTAATTTACCAAATTACATTTAGATCCCTAATTTACCACTTTTACACTAAATTACCATTTTAACCCTACATTTTCATTTATTTACATTATTATCCTTATTAATTACACTTTTTACCTAACTTACTCCATGCTTATCCATTAGGTGTAAAATTACTATTTTACCCCTAAACTTTCTATTTTTTTCACTTTATTCCCATTTTCACTCATTTTCTTATTTATCACTATTTTAATAAATTTTATCACATATTTACTATTATGCTCTTAACTTTTATTAAATTACCATATTGCCCTTAAAGTCCTTTTTCTAAGTCAAATGTCATTTTCAATCCTTATCTTATCTTATCTTATCTCTATCCTTATCACTATCCTTATCATATCCTTAACTTTACTACTTAATAATTACTTACACGTGTATCTATTTAATCATTCAATTAATTCTTTCTTTACAATTTTTCACCATATATTGCAATAAATTTCCTTTTAATCAATTTCATTCAACTTTTGCCCCCTAGTAACACCTAGTAGTTATCACTAGATTGGATATGCGGGACTGGGCTCTATAGCCCTAACCTACCGAAGTAGCCACTAGGGGGCCAAATTGCACTTCGATAGTGTCAGAGTGACCACTAGGGGGTCAAATTACACTCCAATGACACTACACTTACACTTTACACTACACTTACACTTATGAATAGACCATCATCGGTCTATAATTGCAAGTCGCCATGACTTGCTACCGCAGCATACACTGATGTCCCTATAGCTAGCCATATATATCCTGAACTAGATTTTTCCACCAGACTATTACTAAGGGCAAATACATCATTAAAATTCACTTAGATTTCACATTATGCCAACATACAAAATTTGGCCAAGTCATCACTTTCACTTATAATTTCACATACACACTCTTTTATCATTATTCATTCATTTTATGCCAATGTATGCCATTATATATGCATTAGAAATCCCTTAAGTTCAATTCGGCCAACAGACTCACTTTTCCTTATAATCACTTTAATTCCATTTAATTATCCCATCATACAATTTTCATATTATACATGCCATAAACACCATTTATATGCCTTAATACACTCTATTATTCTGCTTACTAATCCATTCGGCCTAACCTATATAAATTCACTATGCTTTCTTTTTAATCTTGCAATTATTCCATCATGCTTTACACTAATCAGACATATTATAACCATCATTTATAAGCCATAAAACTCATTTATACATTATAAATTCCTTAAGTATCCATTCAGTCCACATTAAAAATTTCATATCAATGTGTTTTAATTTATTCTAAGTATGTTTATACACTAATTTAAGTGCACTAATTATGAATATCAAGTTAGTTTCAATTATTCATGCCTAAATCACTTGTTCACACTTAGACATAACCCTAAATACACACATAATCAACGAAAAATGAAGGATATTGTGTCCACTCACCTTAAATCCATGCTTTCCATGCTCAGAGCTTCCTTTTCCATGCATTCACCCTTTGAAACAACTTCCACCGTAAAAGTTCCTATAGTGGCCGAATTCAAAAGTCCACATATCATAAGAACCA
Source organism: Excoecaria cochinchinensis (assembly GCA_947683425.1). Lineage (NCBI taxonomy): Eukaryota > Viridiplantae > Streptophyta > Magnoliopsida > Malpighiales > Euphorbiaceae > Excoecaria > Excoecaria cochinchinensis. Next base: position 3,004,963 of record CANTUQ010000096.1, read on the forward strand.
AGCTTCCTTTTAACAAACTAACATCATAAATGAACTCTACACCCTTGAAAACCCCCAAAGGGACTAATAAACCTAATTAAAAATGCCTAAATCTCTTACCTCAAATCTTGACCTAAACTTTGTACACTTGATTTTCCTCACTTCCAATGCTCCAAATGGACTCCAATTACTGTTTTTATATTGTAGAGAGGCTGAACTTTATCTAGGAGGTTAAATTTTAAGGAAAGATTGGATAAATGAAGAAGAAAAATGGAGGAGAAATGAAGAAAACCCATTCGACCATGAAGAGAGAAGAGGGAGGCGGTGGCTGCTGGAATTCTCTAGAGAAATCTGGCTTCTTACTTCCTTATATAGGCTGTAATTGAATCAAATCGATCCAACCGAAGTGGTCCGACCGGTTTGAACTAAAATTCCATTTGCACTTTTTCAAAGAATCTCTATGTTCCTCACAATATTGTCACTTTTAACCAATTCCATTGTTCTTAAAACATCAAATATAGTCTCCCTGGAAATTTTAAGCTCAATCAGAGTCCATTTGTGCCCCAATTCACCTAAACCGGTCCAATTCAACTATTTTCGTTTCTACCATAAAACTCAACTCTAAAGCTGTCAAAAATTAAAGAAAATTATTCCAAGCCATTATTATTCTTACACTACATATTTTTGAGAAAAATAACCATTTTTAATAGTTCAGTCAAACCTCAGTAAAACCCCGATTCAATTTTAACCGAACTAGAGGCCAACTTTAGAATGACTTTCGGAGGCCTATTTGACTCTGTTTTCAGCTCAAATTTTACCACTAGACTCCTGACGGCCCACAAATCATTTTTACGAAATAATAATTTTTTTGAAAAATGACAGCCAGGTTCGCTGTATAGCTGCCCCGAGGTTACCTATCCTGAAATTGCTATACTTCCGGCACACTTAACACTAAATTTTAACACTGGCAATATCACTTATTACACTATTCGACGCTGTGATTATCATGAAGACACTGAAAACATGCATTAACACTTCTAGATCGGTATTTGGGCTGCTACAGATGACCACCTCAGCTGAGTACAAGAGATGGGTACTTAGCTCTACTGTTGACAACAGATCCCATTGGCTTAGACACCTGGCTGACGAAGATGATTAGTGAATAGTCATTAGATAAATAAATGATGTATTTCTTTTTATGACAGAACTAAAAATTAATGAGAATGTAAAATGAGTTCTTTTATTCATTGTAAAATTGTGTACATTTACATATGATTTCATCATACACGATCTTCAATTGAAAAAAAGTCAAAAGTACAAGACTACACTTAATCTCGGGATAGATCCTGTAAGCATCAAACTCCTGTTATCAATCGGCCCACTTGGGTTTTCAAGATTAAACATTTTCTCTCGGCCCTTAATTTTTGTTCAAGGTGCATTTTTTCGGTTTTCACCCTGATAGGGCGTCCAATTTTAGTAAGGCAGCCTTTTTTTTCAGTTTTTAACCCGCGGGACATTTATTCTCTTCTTTTGATTTTTTTTTGGTCTTTAGCCATGAAACCTTTTTAGTCTATCGACATTCACCGGTTCTTTAAATTCATTCCCATCGCTACTCCCTTTGTTAGTAACTTTTTTAGCACAAACGGTCATTCCCAGGTCGGTCTAAATTTTCCTCGAATGTGTGCTACCCCTCATCTGTTTAAAGACCAGATACCCTTCTTTCAACGGGTGCTCTCTTACTTTCTTACTAAACGATCGAGTTAGTCTTTTCTGATAGACTTGATTATGATAATAAGCTCGCAATCTATCCTCATCTAATAGATTCAAGTGTAGTAATCACTATTGTGCCCACTCAGCCTCTAGAATCTTGGCTTCCATGACTACTCTTAATATAACACCCTTATACCCTATACGTACACTGCCGACTTAGCGATATTGTGCATTTTCCATGATAGATTGAATGTCATTTACTTATGAAATTACGGGTCATTTTTTTTTCCTACACTTGATTTTAATTCATTATGTCAATTATCATCTAAACACTTATTTACTTTACATATCACTTAGACAATTACACTAAACTTCTTAGCTACCGATTAACCTATATCTGTCTTAATTACTATTCATTTGGTATAAATTTTGGCAGTATAACGGCTTATATTTTGCACTAGCCAAACCAGCACTTTTGAAAATCCACATCCCCGGCAAGGGCACAACAATAATAATAGTGCACATCCATTCGTTCCATCACACAGACATATAATAATAAACCACACAGATAATATAACGTATTACATCATTACAAGCCCATGTTCCAATACTAGATTAAGCATATACATGCCAGGATAAAAATCCATTTCATACATAAAAAATAAACTAACTTCAACTTCTTCAACTTGCCAAAAAGGCTGAGGTATGCTGCTCCACTTAATGCGTACCTATACGCAGTTAAAAACAACTACGTGCTGAGCATTAGAATGCCCAGTGGTGGTTACCAATGTATAAATTTTCTATCTAATTCTATTTATTTATCACAATATAAATGCTTCTTTTAATGATTTTCACATATTACTATTATTTATTTCTAATTCACTTAATAATTCAGTTAATTAACCACACTATTATTTATTTAGTCACTCAATTAACTATATACTTAATATTCTCACTAATTTCTTTAATTTCCATTAATCACACTTTAAACACTATTCTTTCTACACAATTCCATTTATGTCCCTAACTTTTTCCATTAATTCCAATTATGTCCTCACAATTACATAAATACCTATTATGTCCCATCTTTTACTTTGATTACACTTATGTCCTCATTTTTACACATAATTACCAAAATACACTTATTTATTCAATATTTACACTATTTATCTCATTTATGCCCTTTTTCCAATTTTACCCTTATTTAACTCATCTAATTACAATTTCACCGTTTTTACATTATTTTTCCACTTTATAACTCACAATTTAGCCAAATTACAATTTAGTCCCTAAATCATCACTTTTTCACTATTTTACTATTTTAACACTATATTTTAACAAAATTACCATTTTACGCTTCCACTTACACTTTTAACTTATTTTCACCAATTTTTACCAACCTTTAGTAAAATTACCGTTTTACCACTAAGCTTTCTATTTACTTCAATTTAGTCCTATTTTCACGAATTTCACTATTTTAATCATTTTTATTACATATTTACCAGTATGCCCCTAGTATGGACCCGGTAGAAAATCTACTGACCGGATATACGGGACATGGGCCCCATAGACCCATTTCACTATAAAATGATCCCAACAGGACTATTTTCATCGCACTGCACTATTTTATACACTGAATTTCACTGTACACTGTGATAGGCTTTCATTGGCCTATCGATAGTGAGTCGCCATGACTCATACCGTGGTGTGGAATCCCTATGGCTAGCCAATTATATCCTGGACTAGACTTTCACTACCAGACAATTACTAAGGGCAATATTTCTCAAAATTCATATAATTATCACATTATGTCAATATGCATAATTTATCATACATCTCATTTTCACATACCACTTTGCATATACACTCATTTATCATTATATAGTCACATTATGCCACTATTTTGCATATATTGTCAAAATACACATATATTTTACCACATATACCATTCGGCCAAAGGTATTATTTTCCATACCATGCACTATAATTTTATTTAACCACTCAATTACACTTATTACATGTTAAACATACCTTGTATAACAATTACATGCCATAAACCACCTTAGAATTCAATAATTTCCTTAGTGTTCAATTCGGACACACTTAGGTTTTTCATACCACTTTGATTTAATTTCATCTAATCATATTTATACACCAATTTAAGCCTTCTAAACATGAATATCAAGTTAGTTTAATTTATCACTTCATTATCTTATACCTACACTTAGACATAACCTAAAAATCAACACAAATCATAGGAAATATGTAGATTTAGTAACCACAAACATCAATTCCAAGCTTTAGATCACTCTAGGATTGCTTCTCTTTCCTTTAGCTTGAGAAATCTCTTCTTCACCTTGATTTCCTACATAGTCCGAATACAAACATCCACATAACTTCAAAATCAAGCTTCCAATGTAAAATATAACATCATAAATGTGTTCTGCAGCCCCCAGAAACCCCTATATGGATCAATACACTCAATTAAAAACTCCTAAATCATAAACCCAAAAACTTACCCTAAACCTTGTACACTTGATTTATCCAATTACCCGTGCTCAAATTGGACTCCAATTACTTCAATATGATAATAGAGGGGCTGAATAATATCTATGACATGAAATTTTGGGGAAAGATTGAGGGAAAATTGAAGAAAAATGGAGGAGAAGAGAGAAGAAGAGGTTTGGCCTTGAGAGGAAAGAAGAGAGGTGGTGGCTGCTAGATTTCTCTAGAGGAATCCGACCAATTCCCTCTTTATATAGTCCTTAAATGAACTAAACCGATCCAACTAAGGTGGTCTGACCGATTTAGACCAAAATTTTGAATTTTCGATTCATTTGCACTTTTTGAAAGCATCTATATGTTACCCTCATTATTTTCACTTCCACCTAATTCCATTGTTCTTATAACATCAAAAATAGGTTCCCTACAAATTTTTAGCTCAATCGGAGTTCATTTGGGCATCCGTTCACTTAAACCGATTTGATTCGATCAATTTTTCTTCTGCCGTAAATTATAACTCTAAGGCTATCCAAATTCACAGATAACACTCCCACTGTCTTATTTTACACACTTAACATCTGTTAGGCCATTTTAACCATTAGTAAGCCCTTGGTCAAACCCCATGTAACAACCCAAAAAGGGCCTAGTCGGAAATTGCATATTTGAGTGGATAATTGAGGGTATTTTCGTATCTGTGCAAGTGGATTGGAATTATTGGGGACTTATTTGAATTAAGTCTAGTGAGCAATTTGCTATTGGTTAGTCCAGATATTTGACTAAGAGGACCAATAGGAGAGGGACATGTGGACCTAGAGGATTGAGACAAGTGGAATTGGTAGGTGAGGGCATTTAATGTGAATGAAAGAGAGAGGGAAAGGAGGGGAGAAATCTGGATAGCTTCCCGTGGAAGCTAACTCATTCTTCTCTTTGTTACTCCTTCTAGTTCTCTTACTCTTCCTTTCTTCATTTTTCTGCTCTCAACCTCTTCCTTTGTTGTTCTTCAAGTTTTGAGTGGGATTTTCTGAGTTTTTAGAGTTGGTTCAAAGAGGTAAGTGGTTAGTTGCCTCCATCTTCTCCTTCTTGTTTTGCTTTGGTCTGGATTATGGGTTTGATTTAGTGTTGGTTTAGCTGGGTTTTTATGCAAGAATCCGAGGAAAGAAGGAAGGGCAAGGGCAAGGATAAAGTGGTGTTTTGAAGAGTAGTGGATTGAAGCTTCATTTTGAGGTTTGGGAGTGTTTTGCCTTTTTCTCTTTTCGGATCATCTGTGTATTATGCTTTAATTTCTGGAGATCTTGAGTGTTAAATTATGTGTAAATGCATGTATTTGATTGAGTTGGATTGTTGGTTTGGCATGATTCTAGTTGTAGTGATTTGCATGTAAAGTTTTGTTAGTGATATAGTACGAGTTAGTGTAAATTCTAGTTTGCATGTTCTTGTGATTTAATTGTAATTTCTTGTTTAAATTAGTGTAAATTGAGTGTATATTGGTGATAAGCATGTCTTGGTATACTTTGGAGTGATGAGGTAAGAGTTATTGCATGATTAATTGGGTAGGGTATGGTTGTTTTTGAAAAATAGAGCAGTGAATTGTCGTTGCTGGGAATTCTCGACTCTATCGCGAGCGCGATGCATGTCGCGATCGCGACAGAGCCAGGAATTCATTTCTTCCACGCAAGACAAGATTTCAGTGAGGGGAAGTGTTCTTTCCGAGTCATGCTGGCATCTGGGCTTGTGCACGAGTCGCGCACCAAGGCACGACTCATGCCAAGCATTTGTGGCCAGCACGAGTCGTACACAATGGCATGACTCGTGCCAGCTTGTGTAGCTGTCGGGAGTCATGCATCGCGACACACCTCATGACAGTCTCTGCTTGTTTGTCATGAGTTATGCTCCTCGGCATGACTCGTGATAACTCCCCCTGGCCGTAGCACTTAGCAGCTACTGTAGCGAGGGCGACACAAGTCACGATCGCGACAGTGAGCCTCTCCTGCCTAATTCTGTTTTCCTGAAACGTTTTCTTCTCTCTCTCTTTTTTTTACATGGGTTTTTCACTAATGTATGGTTCATGTTTTGCTTGTGCCTTGCTATAATTATTGTCCTAGTATAGTTTTAGTGATTAATGATAATGATAGTGTTTTGATGCGTGTCTTTGGATAATTTAAAGTATTGTAATTGTGAGTGAGTAAGTTGAGCCTGAACTGTCATAGTAGTGGATAGATAAGCATGCTTATAAAGGGATAGTGAGTGCAGCAGCCTATGTTGCCCCGTTTGGGCCTTGCGATGACCCTGCTTAGGGTCTTAGTGATTAGTGATAGTGTTGAGGCTTTGGTCTCCACTTTTGATACTATTCGCAGTGTCTCGTGTAGTGTAGTGTTCCCGTATCCACCACCACTAAAATTCAGGCTACTGTTTGTAGTGTTTGGTATTGTGTTTAGTGAAGTGTTATGATTATTGAGTGATTTCAGTTAGTGTATTTGTTTTATGCATACTGTTATTAAGCTCTGCTTTATTATAGTGATTATGATTTCTGTATAGTGCTCTTTTGTCTTTGTTCCTCCTACTAAGCATTATTGCTTAGCACGGATTGTTTTCCATGGTAGGTGGCAGGTTCTTGTTCGGATCGAGTCGCGCATCTGCAGGTCGACCACTAGGAGTAGAGTTATGTTTTTGTGTATCTGCTCTTGTCTCTATTGTATATCGTTTTGTATAGGTAGTTATGTATTTTGATATGTATTTTTAAATATTATATAAGAATATCCATTTGTAAATTTTGTATATGTAACTACCTTTGAATAATGTAATTTTTGTTATGTATATTTAATGTATTAAGTTATTCTTTTGTTTCTCGTATGCTTCCGCTTATACGCATTTATGTAGGTATGTATGTATGTATGTATGTATGTATATGTTTATCATCATGTTTTGTCGTGGCGCTCCGGTATCCTTTCAACGGGGGTATCGGGGTGTTACACCCCGGTTCAAATTGAACCAAACTAGAGGCCAACTTCAGAATGACTTTCGAAAGTTAATTTAACTCCATTTTCAGCTCAAATTTCACCAATAGACTCCTTACGACCCACAAATCATTTTCACGAAATTAAAATTTTTCGAGCGCCGGACAGCCGGGTTCGCTGTATAGCCACCCCGGTGTCACCTATCCCGGAATCACTATACGTTTAACACACTTATCACTAAACTTTGACATTGGCAAACTCACTCCCTACACTGTTCGACACTGCGATTATCATGGTAACACTGAAAATATGAAATGACACTTCTAGACCGGTATTTGGGCCACTACAATTCTACCCCCCTTAAAGAAAATTTCATCCTCGAAATTTACCTGATCTGAAAAACTATGGATACTGCTGTCGCATGGTTGCTTCTTCTACATTATGATGTTTCCAAAGCACTTTCACTAAAGGAATCTGGTTATTTTTGAGCTGCCTAACCTCCCTGGCTAAGATATTCACTAGATATTCTTCATAAGTCAGATCAGCCTGCACTTGCACTTCTTCTGGTTCAATCACATGACTTGGATCAGATCGGTATCTTCTCACCATCGATACATGAAACATATTATGGATCTTCTCCAAGGCTTGTGGAAGCTTTAACCTGTATGCCACTAGACCCACACGCTGTATCACTTCATATGGCCCAATAAATCTTGGTGATAGCTTACCCTTCTTTCCAAATCAGAGAACCCGCTTCCATGGAGAAACTTTTAAGAACACTTTGTCACCCACTTGAAATTCTATATCCTTCCTCTTCAAGTCAGCATAAGATTGCTGTCGATCACTGGCCTCTTTTAAATGCTGCTTGATCACTTTAACCTTCTCTTTAGTTTCTCTAATTAGATCAGCTCCCACTAACTTGTTTTCACTCAACTTTGTCCAACACAAGGGAGTTCTACACTTTCTGCCATATAAAGCTTCATATGGGGCCATCTTAATGCTTGATTGATAATTGTTGTTATATGCAAATTCCGCCAAGGGCAAATATCTTTCCCAACTGTCCTTGAATTCAAGCACACAGCATCTAAGCATATCTTCTAATATCTCGATCACTCGCTTTGACTGACCGTCTATCTGAGGGTGAAATGATGTTCTATAATGCAATCGGGTTCCCAATGCTTCTTGTAGCTTTTTCCAAAACTGGGAAGTGAAACGGGGATCTTGGTCTGAAATGATGGAGGTCGGTGTGACGCACGCCGAACCTAGCAAATGCCCTCATTGAACCCGCTTTTAGGGCTCGAGTGATTGGTTCACGTCGTTTTGATCTTGGGTGCCATGAGACATCTTAGATGCCTCCTTCCTAATAGCACATTGGAAAGGATCATCTAGCCTCACAGCGCCTTTAGGCACCTTTGAGGTATTTTGGAGTCACCACCAAATTTACAAGAAATTGGGAAAGGTCTCTAATCTCTTATTGGTCTAGACCAGAGATTGGTGTTTGGAACTTCACTCTTATTTGTGCTTTGGTTAATTATAAATGAGTTTCTAACTCCCTAGAATTCCATCTCTTATCTCACACGGTTTATGCATTTAATTAAAGCGTACTAGAAGCACTCAAAAGCAATGAAGGAAAGCAGTAAAGAAAACGATAAATACAGCAATAAAGGAAAGCAGTAAACACACCAAGCACACAATTACAAGGGAAATTGGGGCGGGACACAACCCCAATAAAAGAAGATTAAAAATGTAAATTCGGACGGAATACAATCCCAAATGGAAATTAAATAATGTTGCCCCAAAATTAATTACAAGGGCCCAAAAAAAATACATGAATATAAATTTAGAACGAACAAATAAAGTCAAACGTGAGGAAAACATACATAAATCGGGGCATTTGTTTGGTTTAGGAACATTGGTTCCTTTGCGATTATTTTGAAGCGGGATTGAAGAGTTAATTGATTGCTAATTTAAAAAGCCGGGATAAGTGATCCCATTTTCGGAGAAAATTTAACTCTTCATTTTATTGTGTCATTTTACATTCCTCGGCTAAAAGAGGGACATTGGTACCAATTTTATTAGTAAAACTCTAATTTAATTATACAAATATTTTTGTGATTTTTTATCTCACGCGTGCATAAATAAAATATTTATTTACAAATAAACACAATACAAGGAGAGGGAATAGGAAAGGTCTCACCGAACAACGCGGTCTCCTACGCGTTGTGACCCACCCCGGAGGTCATGGGAATGCTCACACAATGCGACTCAAATTAAATCTCAGATAGAAAAAATAATATTAAAAATATTAGTAATAATTCCGAAAGTTAATCAAGTAAAGATGAAATAAACATATGACATGTTAATTTAATATACAAAGGGAATAAAATGAATCATGCAAAAACCCAACGATAATAATAAAAAGGCAATGGTAACATAATAATAATAATAATAATAATAATAATAATAATAATAATAATAACAATAATAATAATAATAATAATAATAATAATAATAATAACAACAATAGAAATCACAATAGCAAAAATTATAATAATAAATAATGATAGTACAAAATAAATATAAAATAATTATACTAACAATAACAACATGAAATAATAATAATAATAATAATAATAATAACAACAACAATGATAATAATAACAAGACCAAAATAATAATAGTAATGATGATAATAATAATAATAATAATAATAATAATAATAATAATAATAATAATAATAATAATAATAATAATAATAATAATAATAATAATAATAATAATAATAATAATAATAATAAGGTAACCATGCTAATAATAATAATAATAATAATAAGAACAAGATTGGCGCCAACAGTGATGAAATTAAAGCCGCAAAAATTACATTGAAATCATAAGTATACCAACATTAGTAATCACGTCCTGAATGGCAAAAGAAACAAATTAAAATCACATTCTCAGTAGCAAAAGCACAATAAAATGCTAGAAATAGGCGGTGGGCATGGTAATAATAACAAATAGATGATAATATTAATAACAACAAATGATAAATAAAAAAATGAAATGAAATCGGGTCCAAAAATGTTTACCCTCAGAATTTTATAGATTGGAGAAAAGCGGTGTTTAGATCCGTCCTCCTTGTCGAACTTCCAGTAATAAACACCCAAAGAAAATATAAAAATCTATGTTTTTAAATAAATTAGCTCAAGAGAATATTTTTGATGGGATGATTAAGCAAAGAAAATTAATTTTTCTTGCTTAAATCAAACAAAGGATGAAATATTTTTGGAGAAGAAAAGATTGAAACTTGAGAAAATGCTTAAGAATTTTTTGAAGAAGAAAAACGTTTGCCTTTTTTCTTTGCTTGAGAGAAAACTAAAACCCCCTTTTTTTTGAATCCAAAATCAGCCCTCTCAAATGAAAACAAAGTTTTCCTTTTGATTTGCTATCTTGCCCAAAAATGGGAAGAGACAAAGAGTTCTTTTTATTTTCGTTACCCAAAAATAACATAAAAGTATGAAACCAATTTTTAAAGACTTAAAATTGACCAAAGAAATACAGGTGAAAGCAACAGCACGAGAAGGCGAGACGAGCGGGGATGCCTGCAGGTGGGGCGCGCACGCTACCCCCCTATGGACGCACGTCACGCCAGGCGACGTGTGTCGCCCCAGGCGATGTGCGCCTGGGGGCCATGCGTCGCCCCAGGTGGGCGCACGTCGCCCACTGCGATGTGCACCCCTACGGGCACAAGTTGCCCCTGGTGACATCCGCCCCTGTAGGCGCACATCGCCAGGCAGGCACGAGGCAGGCAAAGCCCTGTGGGCGCACCCGCGCGGGCCTGGCCCCCACGTGCGCGACCCGACCCGCATGCGCGGCGCGCAAATAAAAAAATATATAAAATAAAATAGAATAAAATAAAATATAAAAATATTAAAAAATGAAAAAATAAAAAAAAATAAAAATAAAAAAAAGAGTAAAAATGAAAATTTTTAAGTTAAAATTTTTGGAGGAATAAAAGAGATTTTCGACAAGGAAAACATCATTCTTGACACCTTTTCTTGTGGCGAGTATCATTTTCATCGTCGGGTAATCCTGATCTTGGACCGCCTCGGGACCCGGTGTCTATAGTGGGTACACCATGCAATCTCACTATCGCATTAATATGCAATTCTGCCAATCGAGTTAGTGGAAAATCCATTCTCACTGGTAAGAAATGGGCGAATTTAGTGAGTCTATCAATAATCACCAAAATCGCATCATTCTTTCTTCGGATGAGAGCTAATCCAGTCACAAAATCCATTGTCACTCGATCCCACTTCAATTCGAGTATAGTGATTGGCTGGAGTAACTCGGATGGCACTTGATGTTCTGCTTTCACTTGTTGACATATCAAACATTTTCCCACAAAATCTGACACATCCCGCTTCATTCCTGGCCACCAATAATGCATTTTCAAGTCTTGATACATTTTATTACCCCCTGCGTGCATATCATAACTAATGTGATGTGCTTCTGTCAAAATACTTTTCTTTAACTCTGGTTGATTTGGCACACATAGTCTTTACTTGTAGTGTACACTACTATCTGGAGCCACTGTGTAATCATCACTACCACTTTTTTTCACTCAATCTATCACTATAGTTAACTTGTCATCTTGCTTCTGGGCGACTTTAACTTGCTGTATAAATTCAGGCTTAACTTGTAACTCAGCTATCAAAGCTCCACTGTCCGCTACATCAAGCTTTGCATTCGTAGCTTTCAATGCTGCCATGAATTTTCTACTAAGTGCATCAGCCACAATATTAGCCTTCCCTGGATGATAATCGATGAAACATTCATAATATTTTATCAATTCAAGCCATCTTCGCTGTTTGAGATTAAGCTCCTTTTGTGTGAGTAAATATTTCAAACTTTTATGGTCGGTGAAGATGTAGCACTTTTCGCCATAAAGGTAGTGCCCTCAGATTTTCAATGCAAACACTATAGGTACTAGCTTAAGATCATGTGTGGGGTAGTTCTTTTCATGATTCTTAAGTTGGCGGGAGGCATAAGCTATCACTTTTACATCCTGCATCAGTACACATCCCAAACCATTCAAAGATGCATCACTATAGATGGTGAAGTCTTTGCCTGATTCGGGTTGAGTTAACACTGGAGCTTCTGTTAACATTTTCTTAAGCTTGTTGAAACTGGCTTGACACTTTTCTGTCCACTCAAATTTTGCCTTTTTCTGTAATAGGCATGCTAAAGGTGCTGCAATGATAGAAAAACCTTTAACAAACCTTCTGTAGTAGCCTGCTAAACCCAAGAAGCTTCTAATTTCAGTAACATTCTTGGGTGTTCTCCACTACAACACAACTTCAATCTTCTTAGGATATACCTTAATGCCTTCATCTGACACTACATGACCAAGGAAAGACACTTCATTCAACCAAAAATCACACTTGCTAAACTTGGCATACAGCTTCCTGTCTCTGAGAGTCTACAACACAATTCTCAAGTGCTTATCATGCTCCTCTGGAGTCTTTGAATACACCAGAATATCATCAATAAAGACAACTATGAACTGATCTAAGTATAGATGGAAGAACCTGTTCATAAGGTCCATAAAAGCTGCTGGTGCATTCGTGAGTCCAAAAGGCATTACTAGGAACTCATAATGTCCATATCTAGTACAGAAAGCTGTCTTGGGCACATCTGCTTCCTTTATCTTAAGCTGATGATAACTCGATCTCAAGTCGATCTTTGAGAATACACCTGCACCCTTCAACTGTCAAATAAGTACTCAATACCTGGCAATGGATATTTGTTCTTTATGGTCAGCTTATTCAACTGCCTGTAATTAATACACAATCTGAGTGATCCATCTTTCTTTTTGACGAACAAAACTGGAGCTCCCCATGGCGATACACTGGGCCTAATGAAGCCTTTCTTAAGCAATTCCTACAGTTGAATCTTCAATTCTTTCAACTCTACTGGCGCTATTCTGTATGGAGCAATGGAAACTGGTGTAGTTCCCGGAGCTACATCAATGGAGAATTCAATCTCTCGGTCTGGTGGTAAGCCTGGAAGATCTTTTGGAAACACATCTAAAAACTCACACACTGTAGGTACATCTGATAGATTAAACCTTCCTTTCTTTACTTCCATTGCATAACCTAAATATGCCTCACAACCCTTCCTTATCAACCGTTTTGCTGCTGTGGCCGAGATAACATCAAACAAATAATCTGGTCTTTGGCCCACCACTGTTATCTCTCGATCATCTGAAGTCTTAATAGTCACTCTTTTCCTTTTACAGTCAACCATCACATGATGAGTGGTTAACCAATCCATTCCCAAAATGACATCAAACTATTTGAAGGGAAGTTCAATCAAATTGGCCGGGAAAACACAATCCTGCACACTTATGGGACAATCTCTATACACTCGATTAACTATTACACTATGACCCAATGGATTGGTCACTAAAATATCATGGTCTAAAGGAGAGCTATCTAACCCATTTCCCCATGCAATGTTTGCGCTGATATAAGAATGTGTGGACTCGAGATCTATAAGTGCATACACTGAATCCGAAAACAGAGAAAATTTACCTACTATCACATCTGGAGCATCCTCCTGATCACGGGCCCTCACTACATAAGCTTGTCCTGTAGGGCGACCCTGTCCTTGAGGTGGCGATGGAGGTCTAGCTGATGTGTGGGAGGTTATCCCCTTGCCCCGCCCTCTTGGTGCTGAAGGACCCACTCCTAGTGTTGGAGAGGTCACCGACTGTGTTACCGCATCAGGGCAATCTCTAGCTAAATGTTCTTTTGAGCCACACTTGAAACAAGCACCAAAAAGATATCTACACTCACTTGTGTGAGACTTACCACAATGGTCACACTGCTGGGGCACTCCTCTATCTCTGCCTCGAGGTGCACTCCCTATTGAAGATGCTGGAACACCACTACCGGCCTGCTTCTTCTGGCTACGAGCTGGTACTGTAGATCTCCTGCTTTGAGATGGGAGTGGTCCTCTAGATCTTTTACTCTAACTACCTGCTCCACTGGACTGCTCCGATTTCCTTTTCTGCTAAAACTGTGCCTTCCTCTATGCTTCATCAGCCTGAGATGTCTCAATTTTAATGGCTACAGCTACAAGGGATCTCAAGTTTGGATAATTCTGACCACTGACTATCTGCTTGATTTTGTTGTGAAGGCCATGCTCAAATCTCTCCGTCAGTCTGGGTCCAGTCCTTAGAACATCATCAAGATAGCCACTCAATCTCTCAAACTCTCTTTCATATTCCACTACTTTTCTGTTGCCCTATTTTAACCTCCAGAAGGCATCTTGCATTGCAGCTTTGTACTCTGCACTAATATATTTCTTTTCAAACTGGTCAATGAAAAACTCCCAGTTCAACTGATCATCTGGGGTATGTTTTCTGACTGAGTCCCACCAGAAGTATGTTGGACCCTGGAGTAATGCCGCTGGACCTTGGAGTAATGTCATTGTACCCTCAAATTTTTACTATGGAGAATCTCAAACAGTCTCTTAGTTCGAAACAACCATTCCTCCAGTTGTTCAGAAGTCACTGAATCCCTACCACGGAAATCTTCAGCTCCCATCTTTTTAAGCTGCTTCAAGATTGGCTTTCTCTGTTCTGGAGCTGCTGGTGGCAATGGTACTGGCTGTTGTTGTTGCTGTTGATGTTGTTCCATCTCAATATGGATTTGGTGTCGAATATAATCCGTCATCGTGGTCAAGAATTCAGGTTGGGGCGGGGGAGGTGGCACTGACTGAGTAGATTGCTGTCGTGGAGTCTCAGCTCGATCCAGATTGGTCGAGGCTCCACTCTCGCCATCCCCAACACTGAAACTTCGATTGGACGCCATTGGTACACTATAACAAGGAGCAAGCATACATCAGTACCATAACAAAATATCCACTTTCATTGGCATGTATATACAATCACTTAACAATCCCCACTCCGATTTTAGAATCGCCTAAACCTTTGCTCTGATACATAAATAAATGTAACACCCTTATATCCTATACGTACACTGCCGACTTAGCGATACTATGCGTTTACCATGATCGATTGAATGTCATTTACTTATGAAATTACGGGTCATTTTTTTTCCTACACTTGATTTTAATTCACTATGTCAATTATCATCTAAACACTTATTTACTTTACATATCACTTAAACAATTACACTAAACTTATTAGCTACCGATTAACCTATATCTGTCTTAATTACTATTCATTTGGTATAAATTTCGGCAGTATAACGCCTTATATTTCGCACTACCCAAACCTGCACTTTTGAAAATCTACAACCCCGGCAAGGGCATAACAATAATAATAGTGCACATCCATTCGTTCCATCACACAGATATAATAATAAACCACACAAATAATATAACGTATTACATCATTACAAGTCCATGTTCCAATACTAGATAAAGTATATACATGCTAGGATAAAAATCCATTTCATACATCAAAAATAAACTAACTTCAACTTCTTCAGCTTGCTCCCAAAAAGGCTGAGGTATGCTGCTCCACCTAACGCGTACCTACACGCAGTCAAAAAGAACTACGTGCTGCGCGTTAGAATGCCCAGTGGTGGTTACCAATCTATAAATTTCCTATCTAATTTTATTTATTTATCATAATATAAAATGCTTCTTTTAATGATTTTCACTTATTACTATTATTTATTTCTAATTCACTTAATTAACCACACTATTATTTATTTAGTCACTCAATTAACTATATACTTAATATTCTCACTAATTTCTTTAATTTCCATTAGTCACACTTTAAACACTATTCTTTTTACTCAATTCCATTTATGTCCCTAACTTTTTCCATTAATTCCAATTACGTCCTCGCATTTACATAAATGCCTATTATGTCCCATCTTTTACTTTGATTACACTTATGTCCTCATTTTTGCACATAATTACCAAAATACCCTTATTTATTCAATATTTACACTATTTATCTCATTTATGCCCTTTTTCGAGTTTTACCCTTATTTAACTCATCTAATTACAATTTAACCTTTTTTACATTATTTTTCCACTTTACAACTCACAATTTAGCCAAATTACAATTTAGTCCTGTAGACACCGGGTCCCGAGTAGCTTTGATCAGGATTACCCGATGATAAAATTTAGCTATGCCGGCTTATAGGTAAAAAGATTGGAGCTCGGAAGTGATTTTCCTTATCGTTTGTTTTTCTCGAAAATGAGTAAAAAAGTGTATTTAAAAAAAAAATATTTTAAAAATATTTTAAAAATTGTTGTGGAGAAGAAAAAGTGTGTTTTAGGTTGATGGTGTTTCATAAAAAAAAAAGGGGGTATTTTTCGCCAAGGTCGGGGCGCGGCAGCGCGCAGCGCGCGCTCAAGCGAGCGCTCGATAAGCGCTAGCTGCGCGAGCGATGCCCAGGGCGTCGCTCGCTTCGTGCACGCACTGCGTGCGTTTCTCGCGCGCAGTCGCCCACTCTTGACCCATTTCGCCGAGATTGAGCCCATTTTCGACCCCCACTCGATTTTTAACCGTTTTTGGACGGTTTTGGGTGGTTTTTGGGTAGTTATTTAGTGTTAAAAGTGTAAAAAAAATTCAAAACAAGGGAGGACGAATTAGAAAGGTTTTAGAGAGAAAAAACTGAATTTTTGAGCTTTTTAGTTGAGAGAAAAAATCAATCTTACACACTTGCTTCCAAGGGTAATTTTTCAAGTTTCCAAGTTATCTTTCAAGCATTTTTTCACAAGGAAAAGACAAGGAATTCAACACTTCTACCTTCAATTCTTCAAGATTAAATTTTAGGGTAATTATTCATGGCTTAACTCTTTAGTTCTCTTGTTGATTTTAATTTGTTTCCAATTAACTTTTAAACATGTAAATTCTCTTAATCCCCATATTCTTCTTATTATTTTATCTTCAATTATTCATATAACAAGTAAACTCTTTTAAATCCTATTATATTTTCATGTCAAATTGTTTTTTACACATATCAATATTTTAAATTTTACTTATAGTTATTATAATTATTTATTTGATATGTTGAGCTTGGTTAATATTTTTTATTCTTGTGCATGTTAAATTGCATCATAACTATTTTTATGCATGTTATAGTATTTTATGCATGTTATATTTTCATTATACATATTATCCTCTATGTCATATTATTTCTTTGGTTTAATTTCTAACATGAATTTCTTCTTTTTATTTTTTGTTGCAAATCATTATTTTATTCTCATTTAAGCATCCATGCACGCGAAGGAGGAGATGCGGGGTTTGGTATTTTCATTGCACATTTTAATTCTCATTTTATTTATATTTTTATAAATTTTTTGTATATATTCAATAAATAAAATGGTTTTTATGCACGCCTAAATAAAAATCACAAAAATATTTCTACTAAATTAACTTGGATTTTTTCATAATAAATGGGACCAATGTCCTAATTTTCATCCCAAATAAAATCACCACGTTCAAAATGTTTGCTTTAAATACACATGCGGGGACCAAAGTCCTCATAATTAATAAATTCCCCGGTTTATGTATATACGCATTTTTAATGGGAGTTGTATTCCGCTCCTTGTATTGTTGTAATTTATTTTGGTGTTATTTTCAAATATTTTATCGCTTTCAATGTGAATATTTGTGCCTTTTAATTAAAATTGCATCGTGTGGAGAGAGAGCGAACTAAGAAAAACTCAAAACCAAATTGTAAAATCAAATCAAGGTAGAAATAGATGAGAAGTTCCGAACCCATCTCTGGTCTTTGGGCTCAAAGAGGCTAGGGGTTTACCCTCCAAAATACCTCTTGTGTCACGAGACTTAGACATTAATCCTAGGCTCCTTTGGGAGAGAGGTTTACCCTCCAAGACCCCTTTGGTTGGCCCAAAATGGATAATAAGCGCAGTCTTAGGCTCTCCGAGGCGAGAGAAACTTTCCCAATATTTTATTGGGTGGCGACTCCATGAAACCTCCTTGTTGCCCAAAATAGACGCACTTGTAATTCGTTGCAAGTTGTCCACGAACCTCAAATGCTCGATTTCCCTCAAGCGGGCGGTCATAGGGGCGGCCGCGGGTCCGGCGACCGTCACAGTGGCGACTCCACTGGGGACAAATGGTTCGAGACTTCAACATGAAAATACCTGTATTATCCTTTACAATTAAGTTTTAGTTTATGAATTTCACTTTATCTCAAAATTGCATATCATCTCATTAGAGCCTTAGATTAAGTTAGTTTGGTCCCTTCTCAACCCCAGAGCATTCCTGAAGCACGACTCTATTTTCACTCAATTTAGGGAAGTGTTAAGGATAATCACTAGCCCAAGCCTCGTACCATCAAGGTATATCAAATGGTGACCCGATCGGTCGTTATGCTCGTGATGAGCTAGACCCGTCGGCATAGATCATGCTTGGGTAACCCAAAAATATCATCACCCTTTGACTAAAGCTCATGTAATGGCAATAGATACTTCCACTAGGTAAAATGTACCATAATACTATGCTTGTTATATGGGCCATCATATATTGGACGAAGTCAATTTAATTAAATGGTCTTCATCAAAGGCTTTCATGCCCCGGTGGGCCCATCTTAATTAAGTTGAATTGTTTAAATACATAATGGCCAAACACCCATACGTATGTACATTAGACGAGAGCTGTTATGCTGTCGGTTTTCCACCGTGCACCATACGTGTCCATTGGGTTCCCCATTAACCCATGGATCAAGCCCACCTAGGAAAGAGACTGCACTACCACGTGTGTGGGAGATATAAGGTTGGAAGGATCTATCTGCTTGCATGTGTTTGTCTATGTTGCATCAGCACAAGCATGCATTGCATTTTAATCATGCAACATCTTAACAATTTTCGCATTTCAGCCATCATAGATTCTCCTGGGTGGTCTAGAGGTCCCGATGGACGATTAAGAAGGACTCCGCTTTTGGGGTTAACAGAGTTAGTGTCGGATCAGAGTTCAGATTCAATCTTAGAAGACAGTGTGGGGTTTTCTTCCGAATCATTAATAGAAGTAAGCATGGCTAATCCATCAAATGAATCTAATGCAACCCGAGCAATAATTGCTGAAGAGGTAGGAAAGAGAATGGAGGAGTTTGAAGCCCGCATGATCGCAATGATGGGTAATCTTGCCGTCACAATAGCTGGGCAACCAGCTGCTGCTGCCCATACCCGTGTGCCAGTTGAACAAGGGGTTGTTAGAGAAGAACCCCCTGCTGCAGTTAACCAACCAGTGGTCGACCCACCTGCTGTTGAGCAAGGAGTACCTGCACCTATTGAGTGTAGAGAGGCCCCTAGGTCTAAAGCTGAGTTTGGGGGAGATGAGCAAGAGGAGCATGCAGTAATTAAAGAAAAGTTGCCAAAATTGGAG
This sequence comes from Excoecaria cochinchinensis, assembly GCA_947683425.1. Classification (NCBI taxonomy): domain Eukaryota; kingdom Viridiplantae; phylum Streptophyta; class Magnoliopsida; order Malpighiales; family Euphorbiaceae; genus Excoecaria; species Excoecaria cochinchinensis. The sequence goes on from CANTUQ010000096.1 coordinate 3,024,508, forward strand.
GAGGCAATGTGGAGGAAAATGGAAGAGAGATTTGAAGCCATGGCAAGAATGATGACAGTAGGGAAAGGAATGAACCCAGAAGACCGAGAGCTGGATGGGGATGACCTGATTCCCCAGAATTTCAAGATGCCTGATATTCCAAAATTTGATGGCACATCTGACCCTGCCGCACACATCAAGCAATACTCGCTGGTCATGAAGGGAACGACCTTAATAAGAAAGTAGAAGATAGAGTATTTTTGCTTGAGTCTCACATGAGCTGCTATTGATTGGTATCATGGGCTTGACAGGAGGTCCAAGGATGATTGGGAGTTACTGACCGAAGAGTTTTTTAAGCAGTACGATTGCAGTACCCGGATGGAGGTCACTTTGAAAGACCTCGAGTTGCTACAACAGAAGGCTGGAGAGTCCTTCCACGAGTACCTTACTCGATGGAGGAACCGGGTAATGGAGATGAAACGCAAACCGGACACTTCTGATCAGATCCGATTATTCATTGGAAATGCCAGCCCGTACTTGAGAGATGGACTAAAAATGAAGGGACTGAAAGACTGGGAATCCCTAAAGGACATTGCCATAGAAGCAGAAGGTGAATATTTAGCCAAGAGGGCAAACAGTGAGTCCTATGCCAGGAAGGGATACAGCAATCAAGGGACAACCAAGTTAGCAAGTTCAAGCAGGGGTAATAGAGGTGGTAAGACAGACGAGGTGTCTGCAACAGGCATGAATCAGAGGTATTTCTCCAACTTGGGTAGGCCTTTATTATGGGTGCTGAAGAGGCTAGTAAAAGAAGGAAAACTGTGAGCCCTATCACCTAGGCCGGCCAAGACCCAGGGACAGCCAGGGCACAAGGAAAATGAATACTGTGCATTTCACCAACATACAGGGCATTTGACAGATGATTGTATAACACTAAGACATCGGGTCCAAGATCTAATTGACAATAAGCAGATCATCGATCCTGAGAAGAGAAGGCAAGAAGAAGTCCAGCTATAATGCAGTGCCACCTCCAGTCTTTATGATTAGATCAAGCCTATCAGAATGGTATGTGATGCAAGATCTATATGGAAATGAGTACGTCGCTATCACTCGCCTTGAAGCAAGTGAAGAAGGGATTCCCATGGCGGCGATAGACTGTTGGTCCACTAGTGAGAGTGGAGAAGATGAAGGTGAAGAGAAAGATGGACAGCTCACGGATCCATGGGATTCAGAAGAAGAGGAGAGAGTTGAGGCAGTAACGAGAAGTGGGGGAGTAGTTCCCGAAGTTGAGAAGCAACAGGACCTAGTGCAAACACCCATAGAGAAGGAGCGGAAGACAATTCAATAGTGAAGCAACTAAAAAATACCACGGCTCAGATATCTATTTGGGACCTTTTGAGACAGACCCCCTCTCACAGACAGAAGTTAGTTGAAGCATTGAGTGTATCCACCGTAGTAACGACAATCTCTCCATCTGAGCTGTTAGACCCCGTCAAGGGGGGATCTGGGGAGAAGCTGGTATTTTCTGATGCAGACCTACCAACAGAGGGTCGTAACCACAACCGACCTTTGTACATCAGGGCACAGATCAATGGCAAGCACACCGCTTGCGTCATGGTTGATGACGGGTCATCGATAAATGTCTGCCCTTTAGTAGCGCTTCAGGCTTTTGGGCTAGATGAAAGTATGCTAAGCAGGTCTGATTTGACCATCACAGCCTACGACAACTCTAGGAGGCAAGCATCAGGAATTTTCAAAGCTATAGTAAAGACGGGGCCCATTGAGACAGAAACGGATTTTGTGGTTTTGCCGATCCCAGCAAACTTTTCAGCTCTACTTGGTAGACCGTGGTTCCACAGGTTAGGGGGAGTACCATCCACCTTACACCAGATAATTAAGATACCCCATGAAGGAGAAGTAGTGACCATTAAAGCAGCAAGAGAAAACCAAGTGTCTGCCTTGGAGATCTCTAATCAGCCATTCAGTAGTTTTCATGTATCGATGATTGAAGAAGAGCAAAGCTTAGAAGGTAGCCCTCAGGTGGTGAACATGCTAAAGAAGATGCACTTCCTCCCAGGGGCTGGTTTGGGAAAAGAGTCACAAGGGCTGCAGGATGCTATCACTACACATGATCAGAAAGACTAAAAGGGGTTGGGCCATAGAGGAGAGTATGGTAAGAAGAAAGTGTCAAAGAAGATCCCCCATATTTCGGAGAGCTTTGTGCCATCATCATCGGTTTGTGCTTACACCGGAGAAGAAGAGCTGCAGTGGATAGATGGGAAGATCACTCCGGGTTTTAAAATTTTCAACGATTTCTTTGATTGGGAGATCGGGGTGGTTAAAGCTGTAGAGAACTTTTGGGACGAGGAGATTATGACACAATGCAGCGTCTGGGATAGGGATGAGCCCGAAGAGATTGTAGCTGCTAAGCTGTTATCCACCAGACTCAAAGGGAAGGAGAAGATGATAGAACCAGAGCTGAAGATTGAAGATCTCAAGATTTCACCAAGTCAAGAAGCCAAAGCACAGTCGGCTGCAGCATCGGCGTCGACAACAATGTTAATGTTTCTGATTATGTTAATAAGATGAACAACTTTGCTTACTTGTGTGATATTTTTGATGATTTCATTTCGCATGATCATAAGCATGATGCATTCATTTTTGATATTAATTCAACTAGCACAACCGCATTTAATCTCGGAACTTTGGAAAACCCAAAGGAAATTTTGATAGCATCAGACATAACTCCTGAAGAGAGAATAAAATTTGAGAGAATACTAAAAAAATATGAAAAAGTCTTTGCCTGGACCTATGAGGATATGTCGGGAATAGATAGAGATGTTGCCGAACATGCCATCCCAACTTACCCAGAGTTTAAACCAGTCAAGCAAAAGCTTCGGAGACTTAGGCCATAATGGGCACAAAAAGTAAAGGAGGAGATCCATAAGCAGATTGAGGCCAAGTTCCTAATAGAGGTTCAATACGCGACCTGGCTAGCTAACGTGGTTCCTGTAGCCAAGAAAGATGGTAAGGTTCGAGTATGCGTTGACTATTGAGACCTGAACAAAGCTTGCCCTAAGAATGATTTCCCGCTACCCCATATTGATGTGCTAGTGGATAGTGCTGCTGCTTGTATGATGTACAGCTTTGTGGATGGATACGCAGGATACAATCAAATCCTTAACAAGATAATGGATCGGATCAAGATAGCTTTCATCACCGAGTGGGGGACATACGCCTATCGGGTTATGCCTTTTGGGTTGAAAAATGTAGAAGCAACTTATCAGAGGATGGCCACCAAAGTTCTCAATGACCTAATTCACAAAGAAGTGGAAGTATATGTTGACGACATGATGATTAAGTCGTCTACTAGAGAAGGTCACTTTGAGGCTTTAGAAAAGTTCTTTCAAAGGATTAGTAAGTATAATCTGCGCCTCAATCCTAAGAAATGCATCTTTGGAGTTACCTCGGGTAAGCTATTAGGCCATGTGGTAAGCCAGCGAGGAATTGAAGTAGATCCCGATAAAGTCAAAGCCATAAGAGAGATGCCAGTACCCCAGAAGGAGAAGGACGTTAGAAGTTTCCTAGGAAATCTTCAGTATATCAGCCGGTTCATTGCCAAGCTAGCATCAGTATGTGAGCCTATTTTCAAGCTTCTCAGGAAGAATCAGCCGGTGATATGGAACGATGACTGTCAACTGGCATTTGACACCATTAAGGATTATCTGTTAAATCCTCCAGTATTAAGACCACCACGCCGTGCCAAGCCACTAATCCTATACCTAGCAGTGGAAGATAATTCAGTAGGTGCTATGATATCTCAAGAAGACGATTTTGGTGTGGAGTTTGCGGTTTACTATCTTAGCAAGAAGTTCCTACCGTATGAAGCTAAATATGTAGAGGTGGAGAAGATTTGTTTAGCAGTTATCTGGGCTTCTAAGAAGTTGCGACACTATTTTCATTCCTTCAGGGTACAGGCAGCAGCCAAACATAATCCTCTTAGATACCTTCAAGAAGCACCCTCTCTACTAGGCAAGATGGGAAGATGGTTACTGCTGTTGCAGGAGTTCGACATTGAATACATAACCAAGAAAACCATTAAGGGCCGTAGCAGAATTCTTAGCCGAGCATCCTATTGAGGGAGATCAGTTTGAATACAACTTTTCGGATGAAGATGTCACGGCCATAGCAGTACAAGGGTGGCAACTATTCTTTGATGGGGCAGTAAACAGTAAAGGGGCAGGAGCAGGAATTATTCTTACGATCTCGGATAGTGAAAGGCTACCATTAGCTAAGAAGCTGAGGTATAGGGCTACTAATAATGAAGCAGAATATGAAGCTTGCATCTTTGGATTCAGATGAGCCTCTTTCAATCAGATAACACACAACACAGAACATGAATCAGAATCCCGGGTAAGGCATCATTGACCAGGGGGGCAAAAGATGTACACCGGAGGTCTTTTTCAGAAAACTTGTCGACGATCCTCAGGATTCCGGGGGCACGGTAGAGCAGACAAGCTACAACCTCAGCAAACCTTGGACCACCTAGGGCACGATCTATACATTTTTGCAAGCGTTTGCATTCCATATCATACACACATGATTTCTTGTATATTTCTACGAATACAATCCAGCAGGAGAAAGCGGCGGGAAACACCAACAAAAGCCGAGTGACGACACCAGTCCAAACGTCTAAAAGAGCACAGCTCCAAAATTCACAGCAGTTAGCACGATGGCGGCACTACCCACAAGAGGTTAGCACGACCACGGCACTACCAATTCACAGCAGTTAGCATGATGGCAGCACTACCCACAAGAGGTTAGCACGACCACGGCACTACAAATTCACAGCGGTTAGCACGATGGCGGCACTACCCACAAGAGGTTAGCATGACCACGGCACTACCAATTTACAGCGGTCAGCATGATGGCGGCACTACCCACAAGAGGTTAGCACGACCACGGCACCACCAATCACAACCAAAAGACAGCCTGCCCATAACACGGCAACAGCTATCATCGTAACTCCATCCAGCAGGAAGGTCGCCGCTTCAGGTACGCGCTTCTTTCCTTTTACTGAATTTTGGCTCACCTAGGCACCCACGCACTAGCCTCCCCAAAACTGGGGGCAATTGTAGACACCGGGTCCTTATTGGCTTTGATCAGGATTACCCGATGATGAAATTTAGCTATGCCGGCTTATAGGCTAAAAGATGGAGCTCGGAAGTGATTTTCCTTGTCGTTTGTTTTTCTCGAAAATGAGTAAAAAAGTGTATTTTAAAAAAAATATTTTAAAAATATTTTTAAAATTGTTTTGGAGAAGAAAAAGTGTGTTTTATGTTGATGGTGTTTCATAAAAAAAAAGGGGTATTTTTTGCGAAGGTCGGGGCGTGGCAGCGCGCTCGCAAGCTAGCGCTCGCTTCGTGCGCGCACTGCGCGCGTTTCTCGCGCGCAGTCGCCCACTCTTGCCCCATTTCGCCGAGATTTCGCCCATTTTTGACCCCCACTCTATTTTTAACCGTTTTTGGACGGTTTTGGGTGGTTTTTTGGTAGTTTTTGAGTGTTAAAAGTGTAGAAAAAATTCAGAACAAGGGAGGACGAATTAGAAAGGTTTTAAAGAGAAAAAACTGAATTTTTGAGCTTTTTAGTTGAGAGAAAAAATCAATCTTACACACTTGCTTCCAAGGGTGATTTTTCAAGTTTCCAAGTTATCTTTCAAGCATTTTTTCACAAGGAAAAGACAAGGAATTCAACACTTCTACCTTCAATTCTTCAAGATTAAATTTGAGGGTAATTATTCATGGCTTAACTCCTTAGTTCTCTTCTTGATTTTAATTTGTTTCCAATTAACTTTTAAACATGTAAATTCTCTTAATCCCCATATTCTTCTTATTATTTTATCTTCAATTGTTCATATAACAAGTAAACTCTTTTAAATCCTATTATATTTTCATGTCAAATTGTTTTTTACACATATCAATATTTTAATTTTTACTTATAGTTATTATAATTATTTATTTGATATGTTGAGCTTGGTTAATATTTTTTATTCTCATACATGTTAAATTGCATCATAACTATTTTTATGCATGTTATAGTATTTTATGCATGTTATATTTTCATTATACATATTATCCTCTATGTCATATTATTTCTTTGGTTTAATTTCTAACATGAATTTCTTCTTTTTATTTTTGGTTGCAAATCATTATTTTATTCTCATTTGAGCATCCATGCAAGCGAAGGAGGAGATGCGGGTTTTGGTATTTTCATTGCACATTTTAATTCTCATTTTGTTTATATTTTTTTAATTTCCTTGTATATATTCAATAAATAAAATGGTTTTTATGCATGCCTAAATAAAAATCACAAAAATATTTCTACTAAATTAACTTGGATTTTTTCATAATAAATGGGACCAATGTCCTAATTTTCATCCCAAATAAAATCACCACGTTCAAAATGTTTTCTTTAAATACACATGCGGGGACCAAAGTCCTCATAATTATTAAATTTCCCGGTTTATATATGTACGCATTTTTAATGGGAGTTGTATTCCGCTCCTAGTATTGTTGTAATTTATTTTGGTGTTATTTTCAAATATTTTATCGCTTTCAATGTGAATATTTGTGCCTTTTAATTAAAATTGCATCGTGTGGAGAGAGAGTGAACTAAAAAAAACTCAAAACCAAATTGTAAAATCAAATCAAGGTAGAAATAGATGAGAAGTTCCGAACCCATCTCTGGTCTTTGGTCTCAAAGAGGCTAGAGGTTTACCCTCCAAAATACCTCTTGTGTCACGAGACTTAGACATTAATCCTAGGCTCCTTTGGGAGAGAGGTTTACCCTCCAAGACCCCTTTGGTTGGCCCAAAATGGATAATAAGCGCAGTCTTAGGCTCTTCGAGGCGAGAGAAACTTTCCCAATATTTTATTGGGTGGCGACTCCATGAAACCTCCTTGTTGCCCAAAATAGACGCGCTTGTAATTCGTTGCAAGTTGTCCACGAACCTCAAATGTCCGATTGCCCTCAAGCGGGCGGTCATAGGGGCGGCCGCGGGTCTGGCGCGCGTCACAAGTCCCTAAATCATCACTTTTTCACTGCTTTACAATTTTAACACTATATTTTACCAAAATTACTATTTTACCCTTCCACTTACACTTTTAACTTATTTTCACCAATTTTTACCAACTTTTAGTAAAATTACCGTTTTACCCCTAAACTTTCTATTTACTTCAATTTAGTCATATTTTCACTCATATTCACAAATTTCACTATTTTAGTCATTTTTATTACATATTTAACAGTATGCCCATAGTATGGACCCGATAGAAAATCTACTGATCGGATATACATGACATGGGCCCCATAGACCCATTTCACTATAAAATGATCCCAACAGGACCATTTTCACTGCACTGTACTATTTTATACACTGAATTTCACTGTACACTGTGATAGGCTTTCATTGGCCTATCGATAGTGAGTCTCCATGGCTCATACCGCGGTGTGGAATCCCTATGGCTAGCCAATTATATCCTGGACTAGACTTTCACTACCATACAATTACTAAGGGTAATATTTCTCAAAATTCATATAATTATCACATTATATCAATATGCATAATTTACCATGCATCTCATTTTCACATATCACTTTGCATATACACTCATTTATCATTATATAGTCACATTATGCCACTATTTTGCATATATTGTCAAAATACACATATATTTTACCACATATACCATTCGGCCAAAGGTATCATTTTCCATACCATGCACTATAATTTTATTTAACCTCTCAATTACACTTATTACATGTTAAACATACCTTGTATAACAATTACATGCCATAAACCACCTTCGAATTCAATAATTTCTATAGTGTTAAATTCGGCCACACTTAGGTTTTTCATATCACTTTGATTTAATTTCATCTAATCATGTTTATACATTAATTTAAGCCGTTTAAACATGAATATCAAGTTAGTTTTAATTAATTACTTCATTATCTTATACCTACACTAAGACATAACCTAAAAATCAACACAAACCATAGGAAATATGTAGATTTAGTAATGACAAACCTCAATTCCAAGCTTTAGATCACTCTAGGATTGCTTCTCTTTCCCTTTAGCTTGAGAAATCTCTTCCTCACCATAATTTCCTAAATGGGCTAAATACAAACATCCACATAACTTCAAAATAAAGCTTCCAATGTAAAATATAACATCATAAACGTGTTCTACAGCCCTAAAAACCCCTATAGGGAACAATAAACTCAATTAAAAACTCCTAAATCATAAACCCAAAAACTTACCCTAAACCTTGTACACTTGATTTATCCAATTTTCAGTGCTCCAATTGGACTCCAATTGCTTCAATATGATAACAGAGGGGCTAAATATTATCTATGAGGTGAAAATTTTGGGAAATATTGAGGGAACAATGAAGAAAAAATAGAGGAGAAGAGAAAAAAAGAGGTTCGGCCTTGAGAGGAAAAAAGAGAGGCGGTGGCTGCTGGATTTCTCTAGAGGAATCCAGCCAATTCCCTCTTTATATGGTCCTTAAATGAACCGAATCGGTCCAACCAAGGTGGTTTGACCAATTTAAAACAAAATTTTGATTTTTCGGTTCATTTGCACTTTTTTGAAGAATCTATATGTTACCCTCATTATTTTCACTTCTAACAAATTCCATTATTCTTAAAACATCAAAAATAGGTTTTGTACAAATTTTCAGCTCAATTGGAGTCCTTTTGGGTATCGGTTCACTTAAACCGGTTCAATTCGATCAATTTTTCTTCTGCCGTAAATTACAACTCTAAAGCTATCCAAATTCACAGATAACACTCCCACTGTCTTATTTTATACACTTAACATCTATTAGGCCATTTTAACCATATTAGTAACCCCTTGGTCAAACCACAGTTCAAATTGAGCCGGACTAGAGGCCAACTTTAAAATGACTTTCGGAGGTCAATTCAACTCCGTTTTCAGCTCAAATTTCACCAATAGACTCCTTACGACCCACAGATCATTTTTACGAAATTAAAATTTCTTGGACACCGGACAACCGAGTTTGCTGTATAGCCACCCCGGTGTCACTTGTCCCGGAATCATTATAGGTTTAACACACTTATCACTAAACTTTCACACTGGCAAACTCACTCCCTACACTATTCGACACTACGATTATCATGGTATCACTGAAAATATGAAATGACACTTCTAGACCAGTATTTGTGTAACACCCCCATCGGACACCCCCGTTGGAAGGGCGCCGGCGGGCGTGCTACCCGACGCTCAGTCACATACATGCACACATACACAAAGCGGAAGCATACAATTATACAAAAACACGGGGAAATTAAAAGCTTACCTTGAGAAGCAGAACTGGACATACATTAACTCACACACACATAGGCACTAAGCAGAAACATATACACATGCATACATATGATCATTCAGCGAAAGTACAAAGTGAATGATAAAACAAAGGGCTAATTAATACAGAAATATAATAGCATTACAACCACCAAAATATTACATTTAGAATCTCACATATATGATTACAAATACAAAAGGCTACAGAAATACAAAAGCAAAAATACAGAAGCTGAACAAAATACGAAACTTCTAACTCCTATGTGGCCGATCCTGCAGATGCGTGACTCGAATAGAACCAAACCTGCCACCTGCACGGGAAGGAAATCCATGCTAAGCGATAAACGCTTAGTGGGGAGAACACACCATAATATGGATGGCCATGCACAATAGTCGCCAAGGCATAACACATTCAAATGGCAAATGCGGATGCTCATGGCACAAATATAATTAGACTTGCATAGTAAAGGCATTCATTCGAGAATTCACATTTATAACCACATACTTATGTCAAAATAAGTTATAGCAAAAGCAATACCATACATAATACAAATATCATCATGCATAAACTCTTGAAAATTTACACATGCAATTATCATACCAAGACACCATTACCTTAGAGAAACCCGTTTACATGCAACCCAATCACCAATCATTACTACAACCAACTATCATACACCACTAAGAGGTACTAAAACATACCTTCATCATGTCACAAGACTCATACACTAAATAAAACCCAGTGTAAAGCATCAAACCACCACACTTCCACTGCACAACTCTAATTCATACAATATCATGCCATGAATTGCAAACACACAACCACGTACCAAAACCACTACGATAACTGAGTTCGAAGGAACATACAGCATATCATTACATTATGGCACATGCACTTACCGGACGTCGATCCACATGCATTGCATCATAATAATACATATGCTTATTCACACATTCAACCTTAGCATTCAAGTCAGAGTACTTATACATATTAATTCACATACTTACAATTCTCACCAACTGAATCAAACATGTTCACAATGCAATATAGGCGAAAAAGCATATACAAATATATACTTGAGTCACATATAGATCACTAAGACTTTCATGATCACATTACTAGAATCTTACCCAAACGGTTATCATATTATCATATTCATATCAGACGAAGCGAATAAAATACCTGCTGACTCAAAATAGTGGATAACGAGCAATCAGACAGTGCCTCGCTGGCACGATCGGGCGCACCTTACGGGTACGAATCGACAATTCACATAAATTCTCATTCGAAACACTTTCACAATAGGGGATCTTAAGCAAGACCCAAACACATAAAAGGATTCACGAGGAACCAAACAGGGACCAGATCAGGGTCCAAACGTTCAAAGGGGATGCAGCTAACAAAACTCTATTAGGCATGCCTAACTGTCCACTAGACTGACTCTCGCAGGTCATGCGTAACACCAATCATGTTTCGAGTCACATAATATAATTGAACATGCATAAAACCAGCGTATAGTAGACATATACATAACTTCATAATGTCAATCATGCCTCATATAATTCATATTACAGAGCATATAATATAATACAGTCAACACACTTTAACATTATCCAAAATTCCAAAGCATATCAGAATCAAGCATAGGAACACTAACATGCCAGTGATTATCAATACAAAAATCCAAATCATGCGATAGCTGAGGATAACTAAGTATAAGCCATTCACTTCATTTCATAACATCCAAAAATTATCATCATACGTGTACATAATCATACCATGGTTCCGCATTCATGAATTCGTAAAAGTAACAAGTATAAAACTCATAGGAATTTAAAGGAAATTGGAGTTCAAACTGCACACAACAAAAGAAAACTCATTCAGCATACAGGGAGCTGTCGCGCTCGCGATGTCTGTCGTGCTCACGACAGAGACCGAAGTCTCTTCGCTGTGCGCGCGGGACGAATTTTGCGACCGCGAGGAGGACGGAAGGGCCAGGCTCTGTCGCGCTCGCGATAGATGTCGCGATCGTGACAGAGAAAAAAGTGGCTATCGCGGGCTCGCGACGAATCGCGTGCTCGCGATAGCACCAAACCAGCATCGCGCTCTGTCGCGATTGCGACGGTAGTCGTGCTCGCGACAGAGGGTGCTAACGCCTCGACTATCGTGGGCTCACGATAGATGTTGCGTGCTCGCGACAGTGAAGCTCCAAACTGCCGAATCCTGTTGCGCTCGCGACAGTATTGGGTTTTTCCAAAATCTGCAGAATTTTGCAGAATTTCTTCCTTCCAAAATCATCCAACAACACACAAAACTCATCCAAGGACCACTTACCTCAAACTCGGCTATCCATTAGCATCAACAACAATAATATAACATTTAATAACAAGTAATTTCATACAATACATCAAATTAACTCTCCAATTTCAAGAATCATCCAAAATCCCAATTTAAGCATAAAACCTCATCAACTTCCATATTATCACCATTAACTCAAGCTCATGCAAGATTCACATTCCAGAACAAAAACCCATATCATATATATCAAAATAAAGAACATATAGCAACCCATTTCTAAGAACCCATCAAATCTCATACATAACATATACATACATGAAAACCAAGAAATTACCAAATTTACATATCCTCAATTCATCCTAATCATGCATTACTAACTCATTTACCCATATCCATCATACATTTACACATATCAAAACACTCAAATTCCAAAGATTTAAACAATACAAACTCATTTATATCCTAAGTGAGAATTAGGGCACAATAACTCACAAATTCCAATTTATAAATAAAAGCTCCCAAACCTGATTTCTTTGTAGCCTCAAAACCCACTCTTCACCTTCTCCTTACCCTTGAGCTTTCTCTTGAAACCCAAAGCTTGCACAAAACCAAAACCCACAATTACTTTTCCAAAAACCCAAACTTAAATGAAACCAAAGAAGAAACAAAAATCCAAACACAACATCCAAAATCTAACCACTTACCTTCTCAATCTCGCTCCCAAACACTTCCAAACCAGCTCCAACTCACACCCAGCCAAGAGAGGAAGAACAAAACGGGAAAGAAGAGATGAAGAGGAAGAACGGGAGAGAGAGAGAGAGAGGGAGGAGAGAGCCCAATGTGAATTTCTGCTCTCCCCCTCTTTCTTCTTTTCCTTATTCTCCTTTCTCATTAATTGCTCACCTACCAAGCCACTTGTCAACTTCCTATAGGACCAAATACTCCACTTTTGACTTTCCCACTCCTTGCACCATACACCATCCACACACAAGCATTTCTTGAATAAAAATCTTCAAGGCACCAAACTTGAGCCACACCAAATCTTTTCTTAAAACCCACTTAATCCACTTATATCCTACTTCCATACACTATAAGCACACTCTAATATTTCTCTTCTTAACATACTTAATTAATAAATACTTTGCAATTAAGTCCTTATTTCCAATTTTTCTCAAGCACAAATTACTGAAATACCCTTCAATTCCCGACTTAACTTGCCAAATCCGACTAGGCCTGATTTGGGGTGTGACAATTTGGGCTACTACACTTAAAGATCTGAATTCGATTTCTATTGGCAAAACCGCTTCGGTCTCGTATACCAGAGTAAATGGCTTTGCTCTTGTCGATGTTCTGATGGTAGTTTTGTAACCATAAGTGCAAAAGGTAGCTTTTTTGCCCAGTTTTTATAGTTCTGTACCATCTTGGCTAGTATTCTTTTGACATTCTTATTTGCTGCTTCAACTACCCCATTAGCCTGAGGTGGGTAAGGGGAAGACCTGTGATGCTGGATTTTATATTTCTAAAGCATTTATTTAGTTTCAGCTAAGAACTGTACCCCATTATCAAATACAATGTGGTGCAGGAGGCCGTATTTGCATATCAAATTCTGCTCGATGAACCTGGCCATGTCTCTAGAATTGATCTTCTTAAAAAAATCAGCTTCGACCAATTTAGTGAAGTAATCGATGGCGATTATAATGAACCTGTGCCCATTAGAAGTTGTAGGATGTATCTTGCCTATGATATTTATTCCTCAAGCTGCAAATGGTCATGGAGATGTTAAGTTATGTAGCTCTGAAATCGGCACATGTCTCAAATCCGCGTATTGCTAGCATAACTGGAATTGTTTCACGTACTTTGAACAATCTGTATCCATTGTGAGCCAATAGAATCCTTGGCACATGATCTTCTTTGCTAAAGTTAAGCCATTCATGTGAGCCCCGCAGACTCCTGCATGAACCTCTTCTATAACCCTTTTAGCCTCTTTCTCAGCCAAACACCTCAATTGGATACCATCAGCTTACCTCTTATATATTGTGCCATCTACACTGATGAACTGGGTAGATAACCTTCGGATCATTCTTTGGTCCTTCTCGGTGGCTTCTTATTAGCCTATTTTATATGTGCTAATTCCGTAAGCACACGGTGTACGGAAATAGTACAAAAGATGTCGATCCCACGAGGAATGTGCTAATTATTACACACTATTACTACTCAATTTTAATCTTGTTTACAATGATCATTAATTTGTTGAATGAAAGTGGAAATACTATATCTAATTCTAATTAATCTAGTTATAGATAATCGGAGAAGATAAAAGATTAATGATTATAAAATAATAAATAGAACTTGAATTAATTATTCTTGATTATGAATATATTCTTGTCATGCAAGCCAAGTTAAATAAAATTCCAATTTACTCTTTCAACATAAATTAGAGTGCCTAAAACATGCATTTATAATTCTAACTCACAATTTTCATTAATGAATTAAAGGGTTATATATGCAAATTTCAGGAATAATAAACAACCTATAACAACCATTTAATATTATGATTTCTCAAATAATACTTCAATGATGAAATTCTATTAGATGTAAGTAAGAATTTATCTTTCAATTAAATACTTACTTATAATGATCATGCATAAAAATACTAATAGAAAATTCTACAAGAAAGAATATTAAATTGATATGAATAATAAAATATAGCATTAAATATTCAAGTTCATAAATTAATCATTTAATAATTACAAAGAAGAAGTAAAGATGAGAAATGAAGAAAGAGATCTTTCAACCCTTTTCCTTCACAAAGGATATCTTCTTCCTTGCAAGTGATCTTCTCTTCAAAGCATAAAATTCTAACTTAAAACGTAAACTAAAGAATGCACTCACTCACTTACAGAATTCTTAATGAAAAAATATTCAATTAAAACAATTCAACTCTAAAATTACAGTTAAAACTAATATTTATAAAGTTCTAAAAGTTATGTCCCTTCAAGTGTCCCTTAGGAAGGTTGCAAGACTTGGTGGAAAGTAATAATTCTTCAAGGAAAAATTTGAACTTAACTTCCAACAGTCCTTTCTGTCACAATCACGAAAAAACACGCCTCTTCGCTCCAATTTCCTCGTGCAGGCTTTCCTCCGTGCCACGTCGCGACCTCGCGATAGGCGGCCTTGCTCGCGACACTGCCCATTGGCTCCCTTCCTCCATCTCTTTGGCTTCCTTCAATTGCGTCTCCTATCACGCTCGCGCTCGTGACAGATCACTTCTCTCCTTGGCTTTCTTTCTTCCTTTCTTCCTTTGTCTTTGGCTTGGCGCTTTCTGTCGCGCTTGTGACAGATTGATTCTTCCTTAGCTAATTTCTGCTCTTTTTCTCCTTCTTTTCTCCATGTTCTCCATTTTGTCCTACACAGACAAAACTCAAACAAAAACATAAAACATACCTATTTTTAACACAATTAACTATACATAAACATTATTTTAAACATAAAACATGGATTAAATATGAGCTATTTAGACTCATATCAAACCCCCACACTTAAACATTTGCTTGTCCCCAAGCAAAACATAACAAAAACTCAAACATAATAAACACGTAACACACAAAAAGATGCACACAATTGTGGAGCTTACTTACATATTTGATAAACATTTGGAAATGACATGTATATGCTTTTATCTCTTAACAAATTAGTCTAGATATGCATATCTCAATCAATACCATTATCCATTATACTTGAATATCTTAACACATGTAAAGATTATTTCACACAAGACATTGCCTAAAGTAATTCTCACTCAAACACTATTTTTCTTAAGCATTCAATCACTCAATGTGTTTATAGGTTAGTGTTTCTCTCATTCCTTAAATATGCTATTGCATACCATAAGCTTGTAAATAGTAAAAATCTCTACTACTAGTATAAAGTAATACATGAAATCAAAGGGTCTTAAAAGGGTTGTAACTTGGCTTAGGTCAAGGTAGGATAATTTTGGTTTAAGTAGCTAATATTTTGTAGATAATAAGTACCACTATACCACAAGAAATGTAAAAACTAAGTATAGCATGATATTCAAAGTTTCTATTCTAATTCCCTTCCTAATGTCCACCCTTTTTTTCTAGTTTCATTTGCTTTTCTTTTTCTCTTATTTTTTTGTTTTTTTTATATCTTTGTCTTTTCTTTGTGGGTGCATTTTATGCTCCATCTACTTATTTATTTTTTCTTTTCTTTTCTTTTTAAAAAACTAGATTTTTCTAATAATGGACTTTTAATACATGATATAGGGAATTTTTATACATCACTATAATCATGCTTATACTAAGAAATGTATACCATGGTATAGCAATCTTAATTCTCAACACAACAAGGGTAACAAAAAATTGAGTTGTTATTGTTTAGCAAAGGATTTGGTTAATAATATATATGCTTAACAATAAAAACAGGTTAAGGCTCAAAATGGCTACCTAAAGTCAAAAAGGTTAGTTTTTTAAAGCAAGCCAAAATGGTTTAATCTAATTGCCCTTTTTATTTCTCATGCACATCCCACACTAAATGTAATCTCAAAATTTACTAAAGACAAGTTGTAGAGGATATGGCATACTAAGGCTCTTATACAAGAAAATATTCAAAGTATAAGGCTCAAAAACTCACATAGCTATAGGTCAAACTACCCTAAGCAATGAATTGGCAAAATAATCCTTTTATACATGTGAAACGATACTCAACTTAAAAAGACCCTACACTAAAGTGTTTTGCCAAGTCATGACCTTCAGTATGTAAAATTAATTGTCCAAATAAAAATGAAAATGACATTTTTCAAGATATGGCATATATAGACATCATTAAAAGAAATACAAGCTTACTCATGCATATATTCCCAAATACACATCAAATATAAAAGCTCCAAAATATAATGCACAAAACAACCTATAAAAACAATATTCCTACATACACATATGTATAAAACAACTCAACATACCTAATATTAACAACGTAAAACTAGCAGCGCATGCATAACACAGGCTACACTAAACACAACAACTAAACGCATATAACAATAATGCCCCCACACTTAAAGGACACAATGTCCTCATTGTGTGAAAACAACAAACATTAAATATATACAAATAAACACAAAACACTATAAAATGAAAATAAAAATAACACTAAAAATAAAAGAGTGTGGAGAAAACTTAGCTCAATTCCCACTAGGGGAATCAGGTGGAGATGGAGAAAATTCCACATTTTGCTTTTTGAAAAAGGAAAGAAGCTTGCGACTCATACTCTTATGGCCCTTATGGACAACCTTCACAGCAGTCTCTAAGGAGTCCATTCTTGCAGCCATGCTTTGGTTGGCAGCTTCTATACCATCAAGTCCATTAAGAACCTGCTTCCAACCAGCATTTGCGCCTTCACCAGCACTAAATCGAACAGCCTCTTCCTCCTCATTATCTTCATCATCATCATTAGAACCATCATGCTCTCCAACTGCTATGGACGACTCAGGGGCCTTCCCTCTTCCCTTGTCAAGGTGTGAACTGCCACCATACAAACCTCTATCATCAAACTTACGCGGCCAACTGCCTTTAGTCAAAATGTTAGCCCGCCTCAAGTAAACTACATCAAGCATAGTAACAGTTTCACCCTCTTCTAATTGAAGATTATGCAAGTCCCCTAGACATCCTAAAATAATCCCTGTCACCATGTGACACATCCCAACAGTTTTACTTTTGGCAGTGGAGGCATGATATATGATGAAATATGTCATGGTATGTGTATGTAGATAACGCAGCGGAAAAATATCGAAAAATGATCATACACATCAAACAAATCCACGACAAGAATCGAAACATGCACTTTTAGGGTTTTAAAACTTACAACTTTAGATGCCTATTCCGAAATGAATTTGATGATGACCAGCAACTAAGATGATATTATCCACCTTTGATCTTCACCACCAATGCCAAGGAATAGCCTTTGCGCCAATCCTCTCTATGCTCACACACACACTTTCAAGCAAGGCTTAAAACCGAGAATGCTAGCTCTCAATATAAGTATTGTGTAATGGCAAGGGTTAAAGCTACAAGATTTTTGATCTTGCACTTTCTTTTGGTGCTATTAATGCCTAATCACACAAGAAAGCAAGCAAGAATACTTCTCCTTGTGTATTTCGGCCAAGAAAAGATTTTTGAGAGAGAGAGAGGGAAGTTCACGCCTACTATCATTTTGCACTAGGGTTTTTCTTTTTAATCTTTATCCCCATCTTATGGCAAGTGTTTATTCCGAATTTTACCATCTAAAAGTAGTTTATTAAACCTTAAACACTTCCTATAGATAAGTAACAAACATTAATTTAAACCCTTTTGAATTTAAAATTCAATTAGGATTTAATACTCAATTAACTTAATCAATATTATTAAATTAATTGACATTAAACCATGTGGGCCGAAATCTTCCTCTCTCATGGACCAAGGTCCAATAGCAATTTAATACCCATTACATACATTAGCTTGACTTTTATTAAAAGCCCAAATTAATGCTCAATGCCTTATTTAAATATTTTAAGCCCAATGCTTTGTGTGCGATCCTATAGGTCCATTTAATATTGGCAATTGAATTAATGAATTAATTCAAAGGCTATATATATTCTCTAGCAAGATATTTATAGCATTCCAAATTAAATGAAAATGCAAATGGCATTTGATGACCTAATGCAATTTTGTATAGTCCCTTACCCATAAATATCAGAATTAACATAAGGCATGGAACAAGTCATCCTCATGTGTAAGTTAATTCCTTTCTTGATATTCCAGTGACACTGAACTCTCAGATAAATAATGATTGCACATTATTACATCTCGGTATGGCCATACACTTCTCAGTTCACTGATCAAGTGGCCGATGATATTTTTTTCTCTTATAGAGAGGGGTAATCCCTTCACTTCTCTCATGCTCTCTAACATGAATCAATGCATACCCAAGCATACCCATACTTGACACTCAGTTACCAGCACGTTAGGTGTATGTCAAAGTACACAGTAATTCATAAAGAGTTTCATAGAGATTTTAGGTCTAAGAACTCTGATACAAAACTTGCATATGAGGAACACTTATGACTTGTACCATGTAGTGTTCTCATGTGTGGATCGTATCCAAATACCATGTTATAAACATGTATCTATGATCTCTGATTGACACTTTTGTCCTTATGATCCGTAAGACAGAACTCAACTAATCAGAGAGAGCATACTAGTCTTAATTCATTTGTTATTCCCATAACAATGACTGACTAGGGATATTTAGAATGAAGTCTCATTTGTTTCAAGGTCTTACAACCATGTGCCTCACACATGATAACTTAAACTGAAACAACATTCTTGGATAGTTCTATCAATTGACATGCACAGGAATACAATGGATAAAACAAATGCCTCATTTATTAACTAAAGTGTTTTATTACAATGTATTGGGGCTAGGGCTTACACTAACAATCTCCCACTAGCACTAGTCCCAATTGGGCATAGCCCTAAGACCGAATGCTCTCAAATGAGCTTCGTGCAGATTTGGGCGCAACTGTTTCGTCAAAGGATCTGCTACATTGTCTTCACTTGCTATCTTGCTGACCTTAACGTCCCTACGATCAATGATTTCTCTGATCAGGTGGTACCTCCTGAGTATGTGTTTGGATTTCTGGTGTGACCGGGGCTCTTTGACCTATGCAATGGCCCCGTTGTTGTCACAAAAAATTTCTAATGGATCTAGGATGCTTGGGACCACTCCTAAACACAGAAATGAAATTTCTAATCCAAACAGCCTCTTTTGCAGCCTCACTTGCTGTAATATACTCAGATTCTGTAGTTGAGTCGGCAACGGTCTCTTGCTTTGAGCTTCTCCAGCTGACAGCAGCACCGTTTAAAACAAAAACGAATCCAGATTGCGATCTTGAGTCCTGAGTGCTGGTTTGAAAAGCAGCATCGGCATAGCCTTATATGATGAGCTCTTCCTGACCACCATACACCAATAAGTGATCCTTAGTCCTTCGCAGGTACTTTAGAATCCCTTTTACAGCAGACCAGTGCTTTTCACTAGGGTCTTGCTGAAACCTACTGGTTATACTCAGTGCATGAGCAACATCCATCCTAGTACATAACATAGCGTACATGATAGATCCAATAGCAGATGCATATGGGATTCTACTCATGTTGTCCCTTTCCTCTTTGGTTTTAGAGCACTGTTCTTTAGTTAAAGGAACTCCCAAAGCCAAAGGTATGTACCCTTTCTTTGAGTCTCCCATACTAAAACGCTTTAGTACCTTGTCTATGTACTTTTCTTGACTTAGTCCCAATAGCCGATTCGATCTATTTCTGTAGATCCGAATGCCAAGTATTGTCTCAGCTTCACCTAAGTCTTTCATTGAGAAACATTTCCCCAACCATTGCTTAACCTTTTGCAATGTTGGAATATCATTCCCAATGAGAAGGATGTCGTCCACATACAGGACAAGAAATACTACTATGCTCCCACTAACCTTCTTGTATACACAAGGCTCATCTTCATTCTTGACGAAGTCAAATTCTTTGACTGCCTCATCAAAATGAAGATTCCAACTTCGGGATGCTTGCTTTAATCCATAAATGGATTTTTGAAGCTTGCAAACCTTCTTAGGATGCTTGGGATTGACAAAACCTTCAGGTTGTGTCATATACACATCCTCAAGTAAATTTCCGTTAAGGAAAGCAGTTTTGACATCCATTTGCCATATCTCATAATCATGATATGCAGCTATGGCAAGCAAGATCCTAATGGACTTGAGCATGACTACAGGCGAAAAGGTTTCATCATAGTCTACACCATGAGTTTGTCGAAAACCTTTTGCTACTAGTCTACCTTTGTAGGTCTTATCAGCTTTGAGTTTAAATAGCCACTTGCATTCAATTACCTTAGCACCTTTCGGTGGATCAACCAAGGTCCAAACCTGGTTATCGTACATTGATTGCATCTCGGATTTCATGGCTTCAAGCCAATTTTTCGAGTCTGGGCTTTCAATAGCTTCTCGGTAGGTAGTAGGATCCTCACGATCTACTAACTCAATAGTGTCACTGTCGGTGATTAGAAATCCATATCTCTGAATCTCCTGACGTACCCTACCGGACCTTCTAGGTACTTGTGTGATGGGTTCTTGTTCCACAAGTGGTTGTGAACTTGATCCCATTTCCAACTCATCCTCTATAGGAATTTGTGGCGCTTGAATTTCTCCAAGTTCTACTTTACTCCCACTATCTTTCTTGAGAAGGAACTCCTTTTCCAAGAAAACAGCCTTGCGAGCAACAAATACTTTGTTCTCGGCTTGTGAGTAAAAGTAGTATCCCTTTGTTTCTTTGGGATAACCCACAAATAAGCAGACAGTGGATTTGGACTCTAGTTTGTCAGATGTTAATTTCTTAACATGTGTTTCACAGCCCAAATCCTAAGAAATGACATATTGGGTTCTTTCCCAGTCCATACCTCGTATGGTGTCTTCTCAACTGCTTTAGTTGGAGTACGGTTTAGTAGAAACGCAACAGTTTCTAATGCATAGCCCCAAAAAGAGATAGGAAGATTTGCTTGACTCATCATAGATCGAACCATGTCTAATAGAGTTCGATTTCTCCTTTCGGACACACCATTCCATTATGGTGTTCCAGGAGGAGTGAGCTGTGAAATAATACCACACTCTTTTAGATGACCGTCAAAATCTTGGCTTAAGTATTCGCCACCTCTATCAGATCGAATGGCTTTTATACTTTTGCCAAGTTGTTTTTCTACTTCGTTCTTAAACACTTTGAATTTCTCAAAAGCTTCAGATTTATACTTCATTAGATAGACATAGCCATATCTACTGAAGTCATCTGTGAACGTTACGAAGTAGCTAAAACCACCTCTAGCTTGTGTACTTAATGGTCCACATACATCGGTATGTATTAGTTCCAATAAGCCATTAGTCCTCTCACTTTTCTTATTAAAAGGACTTTTTGTCATTTTTCCATGCAAACATGGCTCGCATGTATCATAAGACTCTAAGTCGAATGACCCAAGTACTCCAGTTTTGTGGAGTCTTGAAATGCGTTTTTCGTTTGTATGTCCCAAACGACAATGCCAGAAGTAAGTAGGGTTCAATTCGTTTGATTTAACCCTCTTTGTATTAATGTTGTATATGGACTCTTTATTTTGTAAATCAAGGATATAAAGGCCATTTTGCAACATGGCATTGCCATATGAAATGCCTTGGCGACGAATATGAGCATTGCCATTTTTAATAACAAAATCAAATTCATCCAAATCCAATAATGAAACTGAAATAATGTTTCTGCTCATAGCAGGTACATAATAACAATTTTTCAAAACTAAACAAAGTCCAGAAGGTAAAGTGAGTTGATAGTCGCCTATCTCCATGGCAGCAACTCGTGCTCCATTCCCCACACGGAGGTCCACTTCATTCTTCCCAAGTAACCTCCTATTTCTTAGCCCCTGCACATTTGAACAAATGTGAGAACCACAACCGGTATCTAGTACCCAAGTGGTAGAAATAGAAAGGTTAATTTCAACAACAAAAATACCTGAACTGGACGCCTTGGCTCCATTCTTTTTTTGTTCTTCCTTGAAGAGAGCACAGTTCTTCCTCCAATGCCCTATTTTGTTGCAGTGGAAGCAAGTGCTCTCGCTCTCCTTGAGCTTTTGTGCCTTGGGCTTGGATTGGGCCTGAGGTGTACTCCCATTTGACTTGAGCCGAGTCAGGTCATTCTTGGGTTTTGCCTTTCCCTTTCCTTTTCCCTTAGCGGGTCCCTTCTTGATGCCCCCTTGAACCATCAGTACGGGATTGGTCTTTCGAATGTTTTCTTCAGCATTCTTAAGCATCCCATGAAGCTCAGTAACTGACTTGTTCATCGCATGCATGTTATAATTCATTATAAATGGATCATAATCATCAGCCAGTGATCCTAAAATCAAGTCAGTGGCCAATTCCTTTGGTACTTGTACCTCAAGCTTCTCAAGAGTATCAAGATACCCTTTCATCTTGAGTACATGCGTACTAACAGGAGTACCTGCTGCCATCTTATAGGAAATTAAGGCCTTAGTTGTCACAAACCTCTCGTGACGAGCTTGCTCTTGGAACATCTCCTTTAAGTGCACCATGATCGCATAAGCCTCTTGGTCCATAAATTGTTTCTGCAAGTCAGGCACCATAGTGGCTAGCATCAAACAGGTCACATCATTGGAGTCGCTCTTCTTGGTCTCAAAAGTTTCCCTTTGAACCGCAGAGGCGTTCCTACCAGGTTCTTGAGGCAAGGGTGCATCCAAAACATACGACTTTTTCTCTTGCTTAAGAACTATCCTTAAGTTTCGAGACCAGTCTATGAAATTGGTGCCATTCAATTTGTCCTTTTCAAGGACCGATCGCAATGAGAAATTGTTGTTTGAAGATGCCATTTTTCAATCTACAATAAAATTTAGCAAGATTAAATGAGGTCTTATTAATAATCCCACAAACCGAATTAATATCCCTTTAAATAATTCGCGTTAGTGATTTAATGTTGGCCAAGATCCACTTTTCACAACAACCTTATTAGTCAAGCTGAGCTTGTACACCTAACAAGTTAAGTTACTTAGGTAGGATAACTCCAATCATGACTCGTACATGACTCTTGGATCAAATGGGCTAACATCTTAAGATGTTATAGCACAAACCCATTTATTAGTTGCCTAGGTCCGGGCATCCCTTTCCATGTTAAGTCCAACCTACATTCACAACTCATGCCTCACAAAGATAATCGGGCGCATCTAGGACTCTTAGTCTACGTTACCGATGATCGATGCCTTGACATGTTTCGAATTAGGAAGGCAACTTTGTGACTTACTATTTTAGGGATTCATTTTATTACGGCTTACATGGCATACGCTTTGTCATCCATTCATAGCATGCATATATAAATAATTGCATAAAGTAAAGCGTGACAAACATGGGCCCATAAAACCTACAACTAAGATTCTATACTATTACATAAGAATCTTCGAGTTGGGCTTCTTTACTCCGGTGGGCTTCATCTTGACTTACAAAGTCTTCAAGTAAATTCTATTCTAAGAAATAAATGAAACTTTTACAATAATACATAATGGCTCGCAGGCCATAATTAATTACAAAAACCCAGGGCCCATGAATGCACCATGCATATCCATTCATCACACCAAACAAGCAAATTAATATACATAACATTCATGGATCAAACAAAGTCCAATTTTAATTAAATTAGCCAAGCCCATTAATGGAAATTGTGTACTTGAACCTTTAAGAGATGACCCTATGATGAGCCTAGGCCGAGGCCCAATGGACTAAATCCTCTTATTGAATAAATTCTCTTAAAAGCCCAAAACACAAACTAGTTAGATTTGTGCTATAAATCAACTCTAGTATAATTTCCAATTTTGCCATTTTTAATATTATGTCATACTGCCCATAAACATTAAAAATACATATAATATGTACCGACATGAATTAAAAATAAAAAATCATGAAGAACATATATATGATACACGGCATACATATAAAAACAAACAAACAACAAAACTAGTTGTTTAATTCTTATGTGATGCCACAAAAATGCACAAATACTTAAATCAATTTTATGAGTCATTTAATAATTCAAATAAGGTTATAAAAATGATTTAATATATTGTACCAATCTGATCTAAATGTGTTTTTACCATTTTAATCAAATCAAAACAAACAATGTTGATTAAACATGTAACAAACACAAACTAGTCATTGTTTTAAGTGATATTAAAATTAATCAATTAAATTGTCATGGACCAGAATTAAAACCAAATTTTAAAAATGTCCAGACCTGATATTTAATCTTTAAAATCACTTACAAACATGCCAAAAATGTTTTTACATTTAATATTCAAAACCAGTTGTTAAACTAACAATTAACATGCCAAAAGCACCTAGTTTTAATATTAACATATACCATCAGGTATTATCAATTAAATATGACCAATAAAAGTTCCTAGAACATTTTAGGACATTATATTAACATGTCATATTAATTATAATACCTATCTAATCAATTAATATCGTTTTTACACCAAAACAATGCAAAAAACTCAAAACAGAAAATTTCAGCATTGCATGTATTAAAAGTAACGATTTTTAATTAATTATTTCATGCATCTAAAGCACTAAAATAAGAATGTTTAGGCTCTGATACCACTGATGAAATATGTCATGGTATGTGTATGTAGATAACGCAGCGGAAAAATATCGAAAAACGATCATACACATCAAACAAATCCACGACAAGAATCGAAACATGCACTTTTAGGGTTTTAAAACTTACAACTTTAGATGCCTATTCCGAAATGAATTTGATGATGACCAGCAACTAAGATGATATTGTCCACCTTTGATCTTCACCACCAATGCCAAGGAATAGCCTTTGCGCCAATCCTCTCTATGCTCACACACACACTTTCAAGCAAGGCTTAAAACCGAGAATGCTAGCTCTCAATATAAGTATTGTGTAATGGCAAGGGTCAAAGCTACAAGATTTTTGATCTTGCACTTTCTTTTGGTGCTATTAATGCCTAATCACACAAGAAAGCAAGCAAGAATACTTCTCCTTGTGTATTTCGGCCAAGAAAAGATTTTTGAGAGAGAGAGAGGGAAGTTCACGCCTACTATCATTTTGCACTAGGGTTTTTCTTTTTAATCTTTATCCCCATCTTATGGCAAGTGTTTATTCCGAATTTTACCACCTAAAAGCAGTTTATTCAACCTTAAACACTTCCTATAGATAAGTAACAAACATTAATTTAAACCCTTTTGAATTTAAAATTCAATTAGGATTTAATACTCAATTAACTTAATCAATATTATTAAATTAATTGACATTAAACCATGTGGGCCGAAATCTTCCTCTCTCATGGACCAAGGTCCAATAGCAATTTAATACCCATTACATACATTAGCTTGACTTTTATTAAAAGCCCAAATTAATGCTCAATGCCTTATTTAAATATTTTAAGCCCAATGCTTTGTGTGCGATCCTATAGGTCCATTTAATATTGGCAATTGAATTAATGAATTAATTCAAAGGCTATATATATTCTCTAGCAAGATATTTATAGCATTCCAAATTAAATGAAAATGCAAATGGCATTTGATGACCTAATGCAATTTTGTATAGTCCCTTACCCATAAATATCAGAATTAACATAAGGCATGGAACAAGTCATCCTCATGTGTAAGTTAATTCCTTTCTTGATATTCCAGTGACACTGAACTCTCAGATAAATAATGATTGCACATTATTACATCTCGGTATGGCCATACACTTCTCAGTTCACTGATCAAGTGGCCGATGATATTTTTTTCTCTTATAGAGAGGGGTAATCCCTTCACTTCTCTCATGCTCTCTAACATGAATCAATGCATACCCAAGCATACCCATACTTGACACTCAGTTACCAGCACGTTAGGTGTATGTCAAAGTACACAGTAATTCATAAAGAGTTTCATAGAGATTTTAGGTCTAAGAACTCCGATACAAAACTTGCATATGAGGAACACTTATGACTTGTACCATGTAGTGTTCTTATGTGTGGATCATATCCAAATACCATGTTATAAACATGTATCTATGATCTCTGATTGACACTTTTGTCCTTATGATCCGTAAGACAGAACTCAACTAATCAGAGAGAGCATACTAGTCTTAATTCATTTGTTATTCCCATAACAATGACTGACTAGGGATATTTAGAATGAAGTCTCATTTGTTTCAAGGTCTTACAACCATGTGCCTCACACATGATAACTTAAACTGAAACAACATTCTTGGATAGTTCTATCAATTGACATGCACAGGAATACAATGGATAAAACAAATGCCTCATTTATTAACTAAAGTGTTTTATTACAATGTATTGGGGCTAGGGCTTACACTAACAATATAAACCATCAAATATAAAATCAATGGAACAAGGGGTTTTCCTAGACTGTAGCAAATCAAACACAAATAAGTCCTTGGTCTGAACCGTGGAACTCTCAACTCTACCAAATAAAGCATGACATAAATATTTATGGAAAAGCATTAAAACATCATCCTTAATTTGGCGATTTGTGGAATTCTTATTATTGAAAGAATCTAAACCAGACAATCTTTTCCATACAGGCCTAGGATAAAAAGGATAGGCATCAAATCTTTTTCCATTAAGAGGAAATCCAAACCATTCATGTAATTTAGGAAACCCAAAGAAATATTCTATCCCTTAGTGTCTAAATTTCATCCTATCTCTACCCTTATCTACATAATCAAGGGATATAAAAAATTCAAGGGCCCAATCACGTTTAATAGGAAGATTCAAATGCATAAATTTCCCCCATTTCATATATTTTAAATATTTTTCAAATTTTTCAGGGATACCCAAGTGATTTAAAAGAGAAAAATCTACATGCCACATGCCAACATAAGTTTTTTTGTCAAAATATACAATTTTCTCACCTTCCTCTTCAGAAAATATAGGGAAAGGGCATTCAAACCTGTTTTGAAGGCGCACGGGATCTTGGTTTGCACCCGACCCTTCAGCCGCCTTCTTCCCTTTATCTCCTACAGACTTTATCCTCACCATCTTGATTGTGAATTAAATGTAAAGAAACCTTGCTAAATAAACTCACAAAGAAGAAATAAAGGAAGAACAAAACTGGAAACTGAAGAAATATGAGAGAAGAAGAAGATTTGAGAGAATTTTGAGAGAAAAACCAAAGAAAATTTGAGAGGCAACTCAAAAGTAAAGAAGAAAAACTGCAATTAGGGCATTAGGCTTTTATAGGGGAGTGAAATAATAGGGTTACAACGGTTTAAAATTCAAAAATTTTCAAATTTCATCGCGATAGAGACAAAAATTCAATTTAATAGCTCGCGAACCCATTGCAATCACGCGATAAAAATTTTTCTCACCTATCTGTCGCGCTCGCGACAGAATAAAACTGCCCAACTTAGCATTTTTCTGTGGCGTGCTCCATGCCAGGCATGATCGCGACAGCAACCTGCGAAATCATCTGCCCTCCACAAGGTGTCTTAAACAGTGAGCAATTTTCAAAGAACATGTTTTTTTCTTTTTCAAATTAATACTGTAAATTTAAATAAATTGGATTACTCACTATCTAAGACACCCTGTAAAATCAAAAATAAACAATATTAGTAATATATAATAAAGCAAAAATCACACTAAACTCTAATTAACAACATACAAAACAACGTAAAATTACACTAAGTACAAAATAAAAAGAACATGCAAGTGACTTTCAAACCACTTTTAAAGAGATATAGGAAACCTCTCTACCATGAAAAGTTTCCTCTAAATAGACCTTGCATTTTTGACCATTTGTTTTAAATAGTTCTCCTTTATTATTCTTTAGCTCCAAATAACCATGGTCAAAAACTTGGTTAACCTCAAAGGGTCCACTCCATCTAGACCTCAATTTTCTAGGAAAGAGTATCAATCTAGAATTATATAATAGGACTTTATCCCCAATCTTGAAACTCTTGTATCTAATATGAGCATCATGCCATTTTTTTTTATCTTTCTTTATATATTTGAGCATTTTCATAAGAGAGAAGTCTTAATTCATCAAGCTCATTAAGTTGTAAGCATCTTTTAACACTTGCATCTTTAATGTCATAATTTAAGGTTCTAATAGCCGAATATGCTCTATGTTATAACTCAACAGGCAAATGATAAGCTTTTTCATATACTAACCTATATGGTGTCATTCCAATAGGTGCCTGTGCGATATGCCCATAATGCATCATCAAGCTTATGTGCCCAATCCTTCCTAGAGCTAGAAACTATTTTTTCTAAGATCCATTTTAATTCCCTATTAGATACCTCTACTTGACCACTAGTTTGTGGATGATATGGAGTACCTACCCTATGATGCACGCCATATTTATGCAATAAAGAATCAAAAGAGCGATTAATAAAATGCTTACCTCTATCACTTATGATGGCTCTTGGCACTCCAACCCTTGAAAAGATCTTCTTTAAGAATTTGATCACCACCTTGGAATCATTAGTTGATGTTGCTTTGGCTTCAACCCATTTGGATACATAATCAACTCCAACCAAAATATAATTTTCTCCAAAGGATGTAGGAAAAGGACCCATGAAGTCTATTCCCCACACATCAAATATCTCCACTTCCAAGATATTGTTCAAAGGCATTTCATCTCTCTTCCCAATATTACCAGCTCTTTGACATTTATCACAATGAGCTACAAATACCCTAGCATCATGAAATAAAGTAGGCCAAAAGAAACCACATTCTAGCACACGAGAGGAAGTCTTAGAACTACCATTATGACCAGAATACAAAGATGAATGACAATGTGTTAAAATGTTTGCATACTCACCCTCACTAACAATCCTACGTATAATACCATCCCCACTTATCTTAAATAAATAGGGTTCTTCCCAAAGATAATTTTTGACATCACTAAAGAATTTTTTCCTTTGTTGCCATGTCAGATCATTAGGTATAATTCCTGCAGCAAGAAAGTTAGCAAAATCTGCAAACCAAGGAATGTTTACTTGCTCAAAAGACAAAAGAGATCCATTAATTTCATTGTTATCTCCTATAGGGCCTTCATGTAACACCCCGATACCCCCGTTGGAAGGATACCGGAGCGCCACACGAGCAAACACATAAACGAATCCCATCTGCCAGCTTGCTTTCTCGATTTGGCTAGGATTGCATTTTTACCGCTGCCGCCGACTATCCTCCCTCTCCAACCAGTTGCTTCACCAAAGGTCAGTTTTTCTGTATTAAATTTATTTTGTTAATAATAAGTATATATTTGTATCACTTTTATGACCTTGTTGACCACAAATATTGCATGCATTTTGTGAACTTCCTCCCATACTTAGGCTATTAACCTTATCAGTTAAAGCCTCGATTTGGGCTTGCAATGCTACTACAGAATCAATTAAATGCACCCCCCTAGCTTTAGAAGAATTTGATTACCTTTCTCTTTCGGTTGGCCACATGTAATTATTCATGGACATCTCCTCTAGCAACTCAAATGCAGCTTCCGTGGTTTTCTTCATTAGGGAACCACCGGCTGCAGCATCTATTGTACCTCTAGTGGTGGGATTCACTCCATTGTGAAATGTTTGCATTAACAACTCCCTTGGAAGGTTGTGATGTGGGCAACTTCTCTGTAATTCTTTAAACCTTTCCCAAGCTTCATACAAAGATTCATTATCATGTTGGACAAAAGTGGTGATATCCTTTACAATTTTTGCAGTTTTGGCTAGAGGGAAATATTTAGATAAAAATGCTTGGGCCAATTGGTGCTAAGTTGTAAGATATCCTCTAGTAAGTGAATTCAACCAAGCCTTTGCCTTATTCTTCAAAGTAAAAGGAAAAATTTTTAGCTTGATTGCATTAGCCGAAACTCCATTAATTTTAAAGGTATCACAAATTTCTAAGAAATTTGCCAAATGAGCATTTGGATCCTCATTTGCCAAACCATAAAATTGAATACTATTTTGAATCATTTGTAAAAGAGATGGCTTAATTTCGAATTGATTAGCATTTACCGTTGGTCTTACCACTCCTTGTTGAGCTTCGTTTAACGCTGGTGTAGCAAAGTCCATCAACCTTGGTGGATTCTCTTATTCAGCCATGATTATTCTCCTAGTTTTATTATTCTTCTTATTGGATTGCCGGTTACTTGAAATAATTGTAACGACCGGGCCTGCACAGAACAGACTCAACTCCCCGGAACACATCCCGTCGGTAGGAGGACGGACAGACCGGGTCCTAGCCATTACTCACAGAACTTTACACTCCCCTTGTGCATTTTTGCCTTCCGTGGGATTCGAACTCAGGACCTGGGGATAAGTCCTTTAATTCTTAGAATCCCACTACCATTAGGCTACTAGCCTAATGGTAGTGGGATTCTAAGAATTAAAGGACTTATCCCCAGGTCCTGAGTTCGAATCCCACGGAAGGCAAAAATGCACAAGGGGAGTGTAAAGTTCTGTGAGTAATGGCTGGGACCCGGTCTGTCCGTCCTCCTCCCGACGGGATGTGTTCCGGGGAGTTGAGTCTGTTCTGTGTGGGCCCGGTCGTTACAATAAAAGCCCCCTTCCCATACGTAGGCGATCCCATCCGAGAAGGAGTGAGAAGCCGTATGAGTAAAGGTGCCACCAAGCAAATACAAAGTAAAGCATACATTCATTCATAAATACAGGATAATTAAAAACTTTATAGAAAAAGAAAGCACAGGCTGATCATGCATTACTATAATAAACTATTACAATAATGTTCTGATCAACAAGCTGAAACAAAATAATATTACATATACAAAATATAGTTACAAAAGCGGAAGCTGATACAAAACTGATACATGAGAGTTCTATACAAAAAGAATCATCGCTGATATAAAAAATAGGCCTACACTAAAACCCTTCTGTATTGGCTTGATGACGGCGACTCTCACAAGGCAAAACTCCTTCCGCACCTGCACGGGTAAACACACCGTGCTAAGCGATAAACGCTTAGTGGGGAAACACACATAAATTATGGACGGCCATTCACAATGGTCGCCTAAACATGTCACATTCAGAATGGCAATATGCAAAGGTTAGCATAATACATATAAACGTATCCACGTATAAAGGCCATATAGTCAATATCTCACAATCATATTCATTACAGAATAATCCAGCATGTGTTTCATCATTAACTCATTCAGAAATTCCATATGGTAGTCAAATCAGATCAGAACAATTCTAATTAACAAATAAAGAACACCTGCTGACTCCAGGTAGTGGATAACGAGTGTACAGACAGTACTTTCCGGGTACGAGCCGATTACAGACAGTACATTACGGGTACGAACCGATTAAACCATCTTACTTTAACTTTCACAGATATTTTCAAAAGGGACCTTAAACAAGATCCAATACAGAAAAGGGTTCGCGAGGAACCAAACGGGGACCTGATCGGGGTCCAAACAGAACTATGGGCTGCAGCTAACAGACTCTATTAGGCATGCCTAACTATCCACTTACTCGACTCTAGCAGGTTATGCGTCAAACAGATCACATTTCAGGGTACAGAATAGTATTCATCAGAAAATCATGGTATTACGCATATCGAAGCATCAAACAGTAAGACATGCATCATACAACAGTAAAGTCCATTCAGAAGAAATACCAAATTCATTTCTGAGTTAAAAGCTAGGAAATTTCGGAAAAACGAGCTGAACGGAGGAACGGGCGAGATTGGCTGGTCACAAGGCGTGACTGGCCTTCCCAACAGGCAGGTCATGGCGTGACCGAGGGTCACGCGACGTGACTTGCTTGTTCCCCGCCGGTCATGTTGCGTGATCTTCACAAATCACGCAACGCCCTCGCAGGTCACGGCGTGACTGGACGTCACGACTCGTGACGTGCTTCTCCCTCTCGCAGATTACGTCGCGTGATCTCGCAGATCACGCAACGTCTTTGCAGGTCGCACGACGTGACCGAGGATCACGTCGCGTGACTTGCTTGATCTTCAGCTGGTCAGGCGACTAGCTTCTCAGCAGGCAGGTCACGGCGTGACCGAGGGTCACGTCTCGTGACTTGCCTTCCTTTGTAGCGAGTCACGCGATAAAGAAGAACTTCAACAGTACCT
Source organism: Excoecaria cochinchinensis (assembly GCA_947683425.1). Classification (NCBI taxonomy): domain Eukaryota; kingdom Viridiplantae; phylum Streptophyta; class Magnoliopsida; order Malpighiales; family Euphorbiaceae; genus Excoecaria; species Excoecaria cochinchinensis. Next base: position 3,056,902 of record CANTUQ010000096.1, read on the forward strand.
CGATTTTCCAGAACAGAGAATTAAATCCCAAATTTGATTTAAAACCATACAAACCTGTTCTTACCTTCCAGAAATCATCTCAAACAACATAGGCAACAATTATACAACTCAATTCATCAACTAATTAACCGAATCAAATCAAGAACATATGCATTCAAACTTACAAGAACATAAACCCTAGAATTTTACAGTAAATTCAAAATCACACAATTTCACAAATAAACATTCCCAAACCTGGATTCTAAGCTTCTAACACTTAGTCCCACTGCTCCCAGCAACCTCTTTGCCTTTGGGATCGCGTGGAGCCTCAGCTAGAACACAAACACAGTAATGAACATCAACATGCAACCCTAAATTAAAACTCAACCTAAAGAAGAAGATGAAGATGTAAAGTTACAGTAACACAAAGACAAAGACATACACTTACCAAGCTAGGGGATGCAAGGAGAGATTAACTTCACCAATCAAACTAGAATCTACACCACAATACTTAGAGTAAAGAAAATGGAGAAAAAGAAGAGAAGAAACGTCAGAGAAAGAAGATAACGTAAATCTGTTATCTTCACTTCTTTCTTTTTCTTTTCTTTGCCCTAAGTATGTGTCCAAATCCTATTGATAAAGCTAACTGCTCACACCCTAACTCAACAAACATCACACACACATAATGTATTCTTAATTAAAACACCCTACAATGGTATGCTCCAATGTACACAATTAATTCCTAACTAATTCACACACTAATGTCATGTATGCACCCACATAATAATAAACCCCAAAATCATTCATTTTACTGAAATACCCTTATGACATACTGAACACATGCGAATGCTTACACATACAGACAGACAGACAGGCTCATTCTACTAGGGGGCAAACGGGGTGTGACAATAAATCTTTCTATTTCTGGATTCAATGGTTCAAGTTCTTCTTGAGAACTCCCTGTACTAGGCATAGACTTGAACTGTCCAATCCTGTAAAAATAAAACAAAACAAACACAAAACTAATTAAGTATTGTAATCCAAAATCATAAATCAAGATTCATAATGGCAATAAATTAATCATAATAGTCCCCGACAACGGCGCCAAAAACTTGTTAGGCATATTTCTGCACGCTAATTTCGCAAGTATACGATGTACCGGGTAGAAAAGTACCTGCTATGACCTCAGGTGCATCATGATCCTCTCGTGCTTTCATCGCATAAGCCTGAGGTGGTGCCATAATAGGTCTATCCACTGTTTCTGAATCAGCTGCACCTCTGGACTGTCCACCTCTGCCGCGTCCTCTACCTCTTCCTCTATTAACTGGAGGTAAATTAGAACCACCTTTGCTCTATTCCTGCTGATTTCCAGTTACATCATAAGCCTTTGGACAGTTTACTAAGAGATGCTCGGTACTTCCACACCTAAAACATGCACCGGTCACTTTCCAGCATTCCCCTCTATGTCTTTTGCCACAATGGGGACACTCATACACTTCATTCCTGGTACCAGATCTACCTCTACTAGATCCAGATACAGAAGGTGCTCCTCGCTTCTTACCCCTTGCTGCTGAACTAAACACAGATTCTGCCGATGGTGCCATCTGAGAATCTCTTGGTCTCTTACCCATATTAGACCCACCTCGATTGGAATTCCTTTTCTGCATCCTTTCTCTTTGTACTCCCAATGACCTCTCCACTCGCATAGCGGCTTGAACTATCCGATAGTAGCTTACATTCTGCTCGGTAGTCAGCGAGATCAGTAGCACTTTAATCTCTTCAATCAACCCCTCTTCAAACTGCTGACACCTGAACTCCTCATTCAATACACCCTTTGGTACATATTTACTCAATCGACATAACTCCTTCTCATACTCTGCCACAGTCATTGTTCTCTGTCTTAAATTCAAAAATTGCTTCCAATTTGCCTCCTTATATGCCTTGGTCACAAACTTATTTCGGAACTCCCTTTCAAAGAATTCCCAGGTGATCGGATCTGGAAGCATCGGATGCTGAAGAACTAATTTCCACCAGTCGTATGTTGCACCCTGCAGCAGCGATACCACACACTCAACTTGTTGTTCCGGAGGACATCTTATTTCTCCCAGAACTCTCTGCACCTTCTCTATCTAGTATTTCGCCTTTTCAGACTCATCCAGCCTTGTACCATGAAACTCTTCCGCCCCATGCTTTCTTAAAGATTCTACTGGAGCCTTCGGTGCCGTCATTCGGTCCAGCACCCTTGCCATATCCTGTGACATCTTTAGTAAGGCCTCCTTTGGAACCATTGGAACCTCATTGCCAAAACAGACTGGCCTTGACTGACCAGACCCCGTCACCTCTACTTCCCGGGGATTAACACTTTTGGCTGTTTCCTCTCTTGAGTCTTGACTAGGATCCATCGATCCACACAATTTACACAAGGAAATCTGCATTAGGTCAACACGTCTATACACATCCTAACTACCCAATTATGTAGAAAAGACTAAACCTAGGATCTGATACCATAGCTTGTAACCCCCATTCCCAACCACCAGATTAGCTCCGCTAATGCAGTCAGAAACGGTCGCTACACAGACACACACGCATGCTTTACTATCACAATTTCATGCCAATATTTTGAACAATAAAATTTCATCATCAAACATATATTCTCATGCATCATATATCATAAGTTCTCATGCTTTCCAACATACACACACACTTACATATATACACAAGCACTCATTAAGATAACAATACTTAGTTATAAAAGCTTTACATACTTTTTTGAATATTCAAAATATCTTACACAACTGGTACAAACACATTGAAACCCCCAAAACCTACACTAAAGTAGTAGTCCTAGTGTTGACCGTATTTAAACGGATTTGTCCTTCCGAAATCACCTCGCGATCGAACCTACACGGATTAGAAAAGAAACCCGTGCTAAGCGATAACGCTTAGTGGGGAACACATACATGGTATATAAATATAAACACAACATTAATATTATACATGCATCATGTTAAGGTTCATGCCTAAGTCAACAATTCTGGAGCATTTATGTATTATTGTATTCATAGCATTGTTACTAATTCACATTTCCATAGAGTATCCATTGGCTAGGTGTATACATAATAATTAATCACATGGCTGAATAGCTTACATAGGCTTTGCATAAATTCATCAGATATAAGCATTCACACATATCAACATAATAGTTAGGATTATCTTTATTTTTCACATTTAGGTTTGCCTGCAATTCAAAGACACGGATAACGGGTATCGCATTAGTACCCCTGAGGTACTATAATTTCATTATAATATCAATTTATCCGTGGATACACATATGCGCATTTGTACCCTAAGGTACAGTGACTCAACAAGATCAACCTTTTACATTTAAGAATCCAGCAAGGATTTATTTCGCATTGTGATTCCAAAAGAATCGGACGCATTGGGCGGCAGCACTTGACCCTATAGGCATGCATATCTATCCACTAGTTGACTTGCAGGCTAAAGTTGATTAATTTCATTATTGATTACATAATTGTTAATTCCAATAGCACATACATAAACCATCACCAAGTTCTCCTCTATGCATTATTACAAAGCATTAACAAATACACATTACTCTTTTACACATCACATAACACTTGGACAACTTGCAATCAAATAATTAACTAACAAGTAATTGAATTCATTAATCATCTTACAAATATGTATATTTGCTTCATATAACCTTGGTATCATGCTCATATAAAATGCCAACAAGCTTGGCTAAAAGCCACACAATTAGCAATCTAAAATAAATTAGGGTTTCTTGCCAAAATAGGTTACCTCACGGTCACAACCAATTTGGTTGTCACCGTGATATACTGAGGTCTTCAAAACAGAATGCGAGCTAAGGTACCTAACAATCACAACTGAATTGGTTGTCATCGTGACATACCATGCACTCCCAAAATAAAATGTAAAATGAGGTATCTCATGATCACAACCAATTTGGTTATCACCGTGAGATACATCACACTTCCGGGTAGAATGCCATTAATGGCACCTCACGGTGACATACCATACTCAGTCAGGCAGAATGGAGTTCCTACATACCTCACGGTGGCAATCTCTTTGGTTGTCACCGTGACCTATGCAAAAACACCATAACACAACTGTGTTTTACCAAAACACAGTTGTGCTCCCTATCTCAATTCTCATATCACTTTCAAGACTTCAAAACCAATTCTCTTTTTATCATTCAAGCCAACCCATTCTTCAATAACATAACAACTAACACATACCTGATTTCCACTAATCCAATCTCATCCAAATTACATAAGATATAACACATATACAATTTCAATACTTAACACACCATTCAAAATGTTATGAACACGACACTAGTCTCATAACTTATTGACCTAGTCAACTTATTCATTTACTTCATTAGGAACTCAGATTACAAATTTAGTTCATGCTTAATTAATTACACAAACAAGCACAAATCATGCCAATACACTCATAGGGTTAGTTCCCAAACCTCGTTGCCTATGCTCCTAATGTTCACCGAGTACTTATTTCTCCGATTTTTTCCTTTCCCTTATCTGTCTTTACTCCTTCCTCTACAAATACAATCCAATTACCAGAATTGGACACAAACCATCAATTCCTCAATCCAACACATACCAAAACCAGAAAGAGTAGAAGATAGAATAAGTAATTGACCACTTACCTTGCAAATGCAATAACTTAGTCTACCCTTCAATTAACTTGATTACTATAATAAAATTCATGAAATCAATTGGAAACTCAAAAGGAACTCACGGATGAAGAATGAAGAAGAAGCAGAAATTGATGAAAGAGAGAATGGCTGAACTTCAAGCAAATAGTGTCCCTTTCTCTCTCCTTAATCAATTTATATGCATGAAGATGTGGTGGTGGCAGTACAAGGAAGTGCCACACGGATTCCACTTCAATTTCAGTCCCTTAATTAGTTTAATTAATCCCCTTTAAATATTAGTTAATCCTCCATTACCTTAATCCTATAAAATTTCAACTTAGCCACTAAACTTTCTTTTAGCTTCTCAATTAGGTTCTTCCTTTATTTACAATCAAGTCCTTCATCCACATTTGAATCACACACACTCTTAGATACTTTAATTAAGCCAATTACAACTAGGGTGCATTCTCGGCCATTACAATTACTACTCAATTTTAATCTTGTTTACAATATTCATTAATTTGTAAGTTAACTCTAAACTGTTCTTATCATGTAAATTAATTAAGCCTAGTTAATGATGATCAAAGAAGATAAAGTATATAATGAAGAACTAATGATTATGAAACTTGATTCCATCATTTTAATATAAATGTAATCTCATAAGCAATCCAAATTGGAATATTGTTCTAATCCACTCTCTCGACCATGAATTAGAATGCCTAAAATATGCAATTGAAATGCTAATCCTTAAGTCTCATCAATGAACTAGTTAATTCCAATTACTTATTCTAAGATTATTCACCAACCTATAGCAACTATCTCAACATACTAATCTCTCTAGTTATGTTTTGATAATGAATTCCTATTAGATGTAAGTTAAAATGAACCTCTCAATTCTACCTTAACTTGTAAAGATCATGCAATATTATACTAATAGAAAATTCTGCATTCAAAGATTACTAACATAGATGGAAATAGAAGATAACCATAATATGATTGAAGTTCATTAAATGACATTCATTTAATTACAGAGAAAAAAATAAAAGATAAGAGTTAGAAGAAATAAATCTCTAAACCCTTTCCTTAAACCCTTGTAATGGATTTTCTCCTCCTTTGTCTTCTTCTTCAAAATATAAAATCTAACTTAAAACTTTAATTACAGAACTATTCTCCCAAATTTACAGAAAAAAATTAGTTAAAGAAAATTCATCATATATTAATCATCATCCAAAGTTACAGTTGAATTACATATTTATAGTGTTCTAAGAGTTGTGTCCCTTTCTTCAAAGATTGCGAAGGTTAGTAGAAAAGTATGCCCCTTCAAGTGACTTTTTGAAAGTAACTGTCCAATGGCTCTTTCTGTTGTGCTTGTGACAGAATGCAGACCTCCCTTGCTTTCCTCTTCTCTTCTCTTTTCTCTCTGCCTTCTCTCTGGATCTTCACGATTCGTGTTGCTCTGTCCGAGTCATGCTCTGGACACCGAGTCATGCTTTGCTTGTTTGAGCCATGCTTTTCTTCTTCTGTACTGCGACTTGTCACGAGTCGTGTCCGCCTTCACGAGTCGGACTTCGCTTTCTTCTCTTCTCGAGTCGTGCTGTGCTTCAGGACTCGTGCACTTCAATTTCGTCTTGACGAGTCATGCTCTTCTTCACGATTCGTGCCTCCCCAAATCTCCCTACAAAACATATAAACACATAAACTAGACAAATAACAAGAAATATAAATATATTTACATACTTAACTTGTAACACCCCCTACGTCCCCGTTGGAAGGACGCGGGTGCGCTACCGACGCACACTCACATACATGCACACATGCGCTAAGCGAAAGCATATATTCATGCAAAAACACGGGGAAATTGAAAACTTACCTCGAGAAGCAAAACTGGACTTACATTAATTCATACATACATAGGCCCGAAGCCAAAACATTTACACATGCATACATACGATCATTCAGCGGAAGCAGAAAGCGAAAGATAAAATGAAGGAATAACTTGACACATAAATATAATAACCTTTACATAGCCCAAAAATAACATTTAGAATTTTACATAAACATAAGACTATAGAAATACGAAATCCAAAATACAGAAGCTGATCACAAAACAACACTTCTAACTTCTACGTGGCCGACCTTGCATATAAGCGACTCGAACAGAACCAAACCTGCCACCTGCACGGGAAGAGAGCCCGTGCTAAGCGATAACGCTTAGTGGGGAGAACACACCAGAATATGGATGGCCATTTACGATGGTCGCCAAGTCAAGTCAAATATAGAAATGGCATAAGCAAATAATCACAGCAGATAGATATATATGCTTGTATTAAAGACCATGAACTCATAAACTCACACCCACATGCGTAAATTTATACATACGGTTACCACATTTATAATCATATTAAACAAATCAAGCAGACGGGATATCATATAAGATACAGATATTATCATGCAGAAATACTTACCATCCCACATACACATACTTACCGAGCTATCAGATATCAGAATTGCGTCATACATAAACACACAAACCTTTAAACATGCAATTATCATACCAGAATATCTAGTACTCAATAAAAGCCAATTCACATGAATTGCAACTGGTATATATACATCTAGCATGCAAATTTATAGAAATCTCAACTTGTCCATATCATACCATAATACACCCACACTAGCCGAGAACTAAGGGACATCGTCTAAACACTACTCTTCCACTGCGTAACTCTAATACATAAAGTATCATGCCATGGAATGCGACACATGACAACATACCGAAGACGCTATGATAACTGAGACCAAAGGGACATATAATATAACATTCCATTATGACACACGCACTTACCGAACGCTGATCCACATACCCAGCAACACAATAATACATATATAATCAAATAATGAGATGAAACGCATGCCAACATGCCGAGACTACTACCATAACAAAACTAGAGAAAACAATTAACATTACTCATTATTTATAACCATCCATAGTCAAGAATGCACTCATACTTATACTAATTCACATAATTCACCATAGTGGTTAAAAGTACAAAATCACATTCATGTACAGACTAATTAGCCCAAGCACTTAATAATTCAAGCTTATATTCAACCCATTTAGAGATTCATAATCTCATTCAAATTCATAACTGTTCCACATGTCCGAAATAATGCTCACTCGGATATCACATTCATTTACTCATATCAAACAAAACAATTAAAATATTGCTGACTCAAAATCGTGGATAACAAGTGAACTGACAGTACCTTATGGGTACGAATCGAATACAGACATCACCTTATGGGTGCGAATCGAATACAGACATCACCTTACGGGTGCGAATCGAATACAAACATCACCTTACGGGTGCAAATCGAATACTATCATATAATTTTATTCAAAACATTTTCTGAAGGGGGATCTTAAACAAAATCCAAACACATTAAAAAGGATCGCGAGGATCCGAGCACATAAAGGGTTCGCGAGGAACCAAACGGGGGACCTGGTCAGGGTCCAAACATTCAAAGGGCTGCAGCTAAGAGACTCTATTAGGCATGCCTAACTATCCACTAGACTGACTCTCGTAGGTCATGCGTATCACCAATCATGTTCCGAATCACATAATATAAGTCAACATGCATAAACCAGAGTATGGTAGACATATACATAAGTTTACAATGTCAGTCATGCCTCATACAATTCATATCGCAAAGCATATAATATAATGCAGTCAACACACTTTAACATTATTCATAATTCTAAACCATATCAGAGTTGAGTATAGAAACACTATCATTCCAGTGATTACAAATATAAAATCCTAATCAGGCGATAGCTGAGGATAACTAAGTATAAGCCATTCAATTCATTACATAACGTTCTAAAAATCCTCATCATACATGTACATGATCATGTCATAGTTCCGCATTCATATAATTCGTAAAAATAACAAGTATCAAACTCGTATACACTTGAAGAAAAATTGGAGTTCAAAACCGCACACGACAAAAGAAAACTCATTCAGCATACAGGGAGCTGTTGCGCTCGCGACAGAGACTGAAGTATCTTCGCTGCGTGCGCGCGACGGATTTCGTGACTGAGAGGAGAAGGGAAGGCCCAGGCTCTGTCGCGATCGCGATAGAGAACAAATGTTGCTGTCGCGGGCTCGCGATAGCACTTGACCAGTATCGCGCTCTGTCGCGATCGCGACGACGTCGCGCTCACGACAGAGAGTCCATCAACTTTTGCTATCACGAGCTCGCGAAAGAGTCGCGTACTCGCAATAGCACGGGCCAAGATCACCGGTCCCTGTCGCACTCGCGACAGAGTCGGGATTTGCAAAATCTGCAGAATTCTGCAGATTTTTCCCTCTTCCGAAACATACCCACAACACACAAATCACATTCAAATGGTCTCTTACCTCAAATCCAGCCACTCATTAGCATCAATTTACACAATATAACATTTATCAACAATTAATTTCACACCAAACATCAATTCAAACTCACAATATCAACAATTTCCAATACCCATAAATTTGCAGCAAAAACTGCACCAATCCTTAAAATGACTACAATAATCCCATACTCATGCAAAAATTACCTTACCCAATCAAAAATCCATAACATATATGCCTTGACAAGAACATATCACAACCTAAATTCCAGAAATTATCAAGAACACATGCTTAAACACATTTACATACAAAACATTACATTTCCCAAACTCGCATACATTCAATTTAATCTTAATCATGCATTACTAACTCATCTACCCACATCAATCATACATTTACACATAGTAAAACACCCAAATTCCAGATATTTAAACAATACAAACTCATTTACACCCTAAGTGAGAATTAGGGCACAACAACTCACAAATTCCAATTTATAAATCAAAGCTCCCAAACCTGATTTCTTTGAAGCTTCAAAACCCCATCTTCACCTTCTCTTTGCCCTTGAACTTCTCTTACCACCCAAAACTTGCACAAAACCAAAACCCAAAAACCTCTTAATCCAAAAACATAACCTTCAAAAACCCAATCCAACCCGAAAAAGAGAAGAAGAAAAACCCAAAAACAAAAACAGCCACTTACCTCTTCAATCTTGTTTCCAAAACACCACTAAGCAAGCACCAACATCCGGCCAAAAGAGAAAGAAAGGAAAAGCAAAGAAAGGAGAAGAGAAGAAGAAGAGGAGGCGTGAGAGGGAGGGAGAACGGAAATGCAGCGTTCTCTCTCTCTCTCCCTCTTTTCTTCTTTCCTTCAATCAATGCCCACCAACCATGCCACATGGGAGCTCCCTATTGGACCAAACATCCACTTTTGACTTTTCAACCCAAGGCACCATACTCTCACATACACCATATCATCTCTTGGGAAGTAAGATTAAAGAGGTAAGTTGGGGTTTTTAGGGTTCCTGCGTTTGAGTTCTCTTTCTTCTTCTAGTTTTGTTTAACTTATGGTTTGGATTAAGAATTGTGGGTTTATTTGTGCTAGTGATTGGAGATAAAAAGAAGCAAAGTAAAGGAAACGAGAAGATTAAAGCTTGAAGAGAGCAGCTATTGTACAACAAGAGGTTTGGGAGTTTGATTCCTACATTTGAGTTTTAATTTGTCTCTGCCCTAAATTCTTCTTGAATTATGAATATACATTTGTATATGATTTCCAGTAAATTGAGTGTTTTGATATGCGTCTTATGCATGTATTTGTTTGGGTAAATGTATTAGTAATGCATGATGTTGATTAAATTGAAGGTATGTGAGAATTGAAAGTGAAATGCATGATTAGGTAAACTCTGTTTAGTTCTCATCTGACCCCTGTGAAATGTTTTTTGTATTAAGTAGAGTTTTAGATCTCCAAATCATATGACTCTCAAACCATTAGAACCATGACTTCCATTACTTTAAAAGTCTCAGAAATAGCCTTGGGCGAATTCTTGCTCTAAGATCCTGGAAATTCGCTAAAACCGTAGTGTCTCTGTTTAGGTTGGGTTACTTGACCACTATAGGTTGTTTAGATCATATCTGAATCTTTAGAGGTCCAATAAATCTCAAATTTGTTGCATTTGAAAGTTAACATCCTAGAGAACATTTGTTAAGAAGGGGGTTTTGGCTGAAAATGAGGTTTATACATTGTTTTAGGCTTTATAAAAACATGTAGTGAACCAGTCCTGACTTTTTGCTTCTGTTTTGCTATTTTTGGGTATGTCACGGTCACAATGAATTCATTGCCACCGTGACCCCTTCTGTCTTGACCATTTTATGTGTTTTTCTTCCCGAATTGAACCCGCTTGCCACCGAAACTTTCTAGGACTCATCCGATGCATGTTTAGGACTATTAAATGAGTATAAGAATAGTTATCACTTGGAAAATAAACATGATTAGGATTAAAATTAATAGCAAACTAATGAAGTAATGATGTGTAATTATATGTATTAGAGTCAAGTTTAATGGCATTATTGAGCATTTTAATACGTCAACCTATATAAACGTGCATGATATGAGCAAGTATGCATAGATATGAATTAAGATCTAAGTTACATACACATGAAGGCATCACATAAAATGAGTTTGATTAATGAAACAAATATTTGAGATATGAGCAGTGAGTGCGCGATTGAAGTAATTGCCTAACAATATTATATGATACATGCATTAATAATAAATGTTATTAGAATGTATTAGTATGCAAGATATCTATGATGCTATTATGGTTCATGTGGATATCTTAGTGATCATATGTTGCGATAATGGTAAATGTGCTTTAATGCTTTTAGCTTATGAATTCCTCTTTTTAATGGAGACCCATAATGCAGCAAACCGGGTAAGTAAGTATTTATATAAGTGTACAAATAGTTGGTATGAATGATATGATAAAGTGTGAGGAATAGCATTCTGTTTTGGGCTGTGGGTATGTCACGGTGACAACCTAATGGGTTACCACCGTGAGGTACCCCAGAAGTGCATTCTATTTCGGGAGTGTGGGTATGTCACGGTGACAACCTAATGGGTTACCACCGTGAGGTACCCCAAGATTGCATTCTGCCGAGAGTTTTGGTATGTCACGGTGACATCCAATCTGGTTGTGACCGTGACCTACCCTATTTTTGTAAAAAGTGTTTAGTTGTTAAAAGTAAAGTTTGAGTGTTAAGTTAATGAGTGGCATGATAATGTTTCCATATTTGACTCTAATAAATTTTAGAACATTGAATAGTGCTATAGTATGTTGATGGAATTATATTGTATGCTTCGTAATATGAATAATATGATGCATAGTTGATGTTGTGAATTTCTTTATATGTCTACTATACTCCGGATTATGTATGAGGATATTTATATACTGTCTGATTTGACACATGATTTGAATGATGCATGACCTGCTAGAGTCAAGTAAGTGGATAGTTAGGCATGCCTAATAGAGTTATGTGTAGCTGCAGCGTCCTTTGAACGAATGGACCCCGATCAGGTCCCTGGCTGGTTCCTCGCGAACCCTTATGTGTATGGATCTTATTTAAGATCCTTTATGTGAAATGTTTTTTGTAAGTGGAAAATGATGTTGCTTTTCGATTTGTACCCGTAAGGTACATTATGCGTTCAGTTCGTACCCGTAAGGTACAATTTGTTCACTCGATATCCACTATTGTGAGTCAGCAGGTGTGTTGTTTGTTATTTTGTGTTTACAAGCATGCAAATCTGATTAGTTACGAACATAAGAATGTGATATCTTTATGAGTATGATTTTGGGATATGTGAATGTGATTACAAGTCTCTGAACAGGCTAAATGTAACTCTGACCTGTATATTGTACCTTTGTGGTTATCTGTAGATGGCCTTGTTTATAGTATGTGTATGTGAAGTCGGTGTGTCACATAATGTGGACACTATATTTCTGTATAGTAATGTGATAAATTAATATGTATATGAATGCGAGTCTGAATTACTGAATACTGTGATTGAAGTATATGTATATTAATGTGAATATATATTGTTAGTTATTAAGATTAAGTATACCGATTTGCATATTTATGAATGTGATCTTGAACTAGCATATGTAACAAATTTAATACGATGCTATATAGCTCCTTGTTGTTAGCTATCGTAGTAATTTTGGTATGTTATTATGTGTTTACGTTTCATGGCATGATAATTTATGTAATAGGCTTGCGCAGTGGAAGTGTGGTGTTTTGACGTTGTCTCTTGGGTTTGGGCTGGTATATATCTTTTAGCATAACAAAAGTATGTTGGATATATATATAATGATTTTGCATGATAATTGGGTGTGTTAATCATATGAGTGTATGAACGTGGTTAAGGACATTCGAGTGCATGGCTATGTTATGCAAGCATGTATATTTATCTGTTAGGATTTTATGCTTTCACCCTTGTGTATGTGTTATGCCTTGGCAACCGTTGTGAATTGCCGCCTATATTTTCGTGTACTCTCCCCACTATGCGTTATCGCATAGCACGAGTTCTTTTCCCCGTGCAGGTGGCAGGTTTGCTTTTGTTCAAGTCGGACATCTGCAGCGTCGGCCACATAGCAGCTAGAAGTTTTGTATTTTGTTCAGTTTCTGTAACCTGGATTTTGTAATTCTGTATAAATATATATGTAATAATGTGTAAAGAGAATGATGTAATATTTTAGGCGATGTAAATATTTTTATGTTTACGTCTTAAGTATTGCCTCTGTCCGATCTTTCGTCTGAGGCTCCTATTGTATGATTGTAAATTTGTATATGTGTATGCTTTTGTTTAAATATGCGCATTTGTGAATTATGTATGTTCAGATTTTGCTCCTTAAAGTTTTAAATTCTTTCATAGTTATATACGCTTTGTATCTTTTTTGTTCGGTAACACACCTACTCATACGGCTTCCTACTCCCTTACGGATGGGTTCGCCTACATATGGGTTGGGGTGTTACATTTAGTGGTATCAGAGCGCCGGTTTGGCGGTTCTGGTTGTCTTGTTTATTTAGGTATTGAGTCTTTACATGCTAGTCGGTTATGTGTCGCATTCTTGTATGTAAGTCGATTTTGTGTCGTGGCCTAATGCAGATGTGTCTTGTATTGTGTTGTGTCTAGATGGAGTCCGATCCGAGTGAGAATTTGAATGAGACAACGGATAGTGTGAACCCAGTTAGTGCTGATCAGAGTGTTTCTCAGTATCCTCGGGTTAGAGATTCTGGACCTGCTTTCGATGATAGGATGCTAGTGCAAGGGTTGATTCGGATCTTGGATAGGTTGACTATCCCTCGCGCTCCTCAAGATTTTGTTCGGAATGTACCTCAAAAGAGGAAAGTATCGAATAAAGAGGTGCCAGCGGGTAAGAGAATTCAAGAACCTCCGATGTGTCAACATTGTCAGAGGCAACATTGGGACAAGTGTAAAAAGGTTAAGGAACCACCAATATGCCAGCACTGTCGGAAGCGACATTGGGGTTTGTGTCGGAAGCTCACAGGTGCATGTTTCAGATGTGGTAGCATGGAACACCAAATTGCTGATTGTCTTAAGACTAGGGAGAATCTAGCTCGGCAAGCTAGGAAGGATATGGAGGAATTGTTACGAGTTGCTCGTGTGCCATCGAAAGTTGTTGTGCACCGTAGTGAAATAGCAGCGCCTGTAGAGCCTTCCAGTAAGTTTGATTTTCTTTTGGTACTTTGAAGTGGATGAGTATTTGGATCCTATAAGGTTTTGGTAGTACTCTATATACCTGTCAGTTATCTCCAGAAAAAAAAATGTTTGAATGAAAGCATATTGAATCATGGGGATGGGACAAAGTGCATCATGATAGCATTAATTGCATTTCTTCAGCATCATTCTGCATACATGAGCCATCACACTCTCATTGCATCATCATCCCTTTGACCATACATGATAAGCATTTACATATATGTTTTGATTGAGAGAAAGCTGACTGGGTGTATATGTACTATTTGATATTAAGATTAAGGGTGGAGACGACGAGTATAGCAATGGTTAAGGAAAGTGTTATGCGTTTGGTTAAAGTTGAGAAAAAAAAAGAATTAAGAGTATAGCAATGGCAGTAGGTATAAGCAAGTGAGTAGTCTGAAAATGAAGTGTATGAGTCTGATGGTAGCTTGGAGTGTGGTGTTGGGAATTCTTCTGGTGTAAGTGAATTTCGAGGACGAAATTCTTTTAGGAGGGAAGATTTGTCACACTCCAAACTGGGCCTAGTCGGAATATGCTTGCTCAGTTGGAGTGAGTGAGGGTAGTTCGGTAATTTGTACATGAGTAATATGGATAATAAGGATTTATTTGCTAAGAAATTTATTAAATAAGTTAAGTGAAGGAATTATTATGGTGTACTTGTAGTGTATGGTAGTAGGATGTAAGTGGGCTAAGAGATTTTATTGAGTGGTTTATGAGCATGGTGCCTTGGATGAAAAGTGGGTTATAAGAAAATGTTAGGGTGTGACTTAAGTTTGGTAGCATGAAGATATTATTGTAAGAGGTGCTTGTGTATGTTTGGTGTATGGTGCATGTATGAGTAAGTCAAAGTGGGCTTGTAAGATTATGACATGTGAACCTATAGGAAGTGGACAAGTGGATTTGGTAGGTGTGCATTTAGTGTGAAAGAAAGACTAAGTGTAAGGGAGAGGAGTCCCCGTTTTTGCCCTCTCATCCTCCCTATTCTCCATTTTCTTTTCCTTTTCTTCCCTTTCCTTGCTCAATCTCTTGGTTTTGAGTGAGTTAGAGTTGATTTGGTGGAGCTTGGGAAGTAAGATTAAAGAGGTAAGTTGGGGTTTTTAGGGTTCTTGCGTTTGAGTTCTCTTTCTGCTTCTAGTTTTGTTTAAGTTATGGTTTGGATTAAGAATTGTGGGTTTGTTTGTGCTAGTGATTGGTGATAAGAAGAAGCAAAGTAAAGGAAAAGAGAAGATTAAAGCTTGAAGAGAGCAGCTATTGTGCAACAAGAGGTTTGGGAGTTTGATTCCTACATTTGAGTTTTAATTTGTCTCTGCCCTAAATTCTTCTTGAATTATGAATATACATTTGTATATGATTTCCAGTAAATTTAGTGTTTTGATATGAGTCTTATGCATGTATTTGTTTGGGTAAATGTATTAGTAATGCATGATGTTGATTAAATTGAAGGTATGTGAGAATTGAAAGTGAAATGCATGATTGGGTAAACTCTGTTTAGTTCTCATCTGACCCCTATACAATGGTTTTTGTCTTATGTAGAGTTTTAGAACTCCAAATCATGTGATTCTTGAACCATTAGAACCACGACTTCCATTACTTTAAAAGTCTAAGAAATATCCTTGGGCGAATTCTTGCTCTAAGATCCTGGAAATTCGCTAAAACCGTAGTGTCTCTGTTTGGGTCAGGTTACTTGACCACTATAGGTTGTTTAGATCATATCTGAATCTTTAGAGGTCCAATAAATCTGAAATTTATTGCATTTGAAAGTTAACATCCTAGAGAACATTTGTTAAGAAGGAGATTTTGGTTGAAAATGAGGTTTAGACGTTGTTTTAGGCTGTATAAAAACGTGTAGTGAACCAGTCCTGACTTTTTGCTTCTGTTTTGCTATTTTTGGGTATGTCACGGTCACAATGAATTCATTGCCACCGTGACCCCTTCTGTCTTGACCATTTTATGTGTTTTTCTTCCCGAATTGAACCCGCTTGCCACCGAAACTTTCTAGGACTCATCCGATGCATGTTTAGGACTATTAAATGAGTATAAGAATAGTTATCACTCGGAAAATAAACACGATTAGGATTAAAATTAATAGCAAACTAATGAAGTAATGATGTGTAATTATATGTGTAACACCCCCATCGCCGTCCCCGTTGGAAGGACGCCGACGGACGTGCTACCCGACGCTCACTCACACAGATATGCACATGCACAATACGGAAGCATACTTTCATACATAACATGCATACGGAAATACGGATTAATTAAAAACTTACCTTACCGGCAGGCACGGACTGATCATGCAATAACTCATGCACATGCAGACACTAAGCAGAAGCATACACAGAAGCATACATATGACCATTCAACGGAAGCATAAGCAAAATAAAAAAACAAAGGAATAACTAAACGTAAAAGCATACTAACTATTACATTCCTAAAGTAATCTCAAGATCATTACCTAATATTACATATACAATACTACAGAAATATAAAAGCTGAATTATAGAAGCTGAACAAAATACAGAACTTCTAACTCCTATGTGGCCGACCCTGCAGAAGCGCGACTCGAACAGAACCAAACCTGCCACCTGTACGGAAAGGAAATCCGTGCTAAGCGATAAACGCTTAGTGGGGAGAACACACAAGAGTATGGACGGCCATTCACAATGGTCGCCAAGGCAAAACACATTCAAATGGCAAATGCGGATATTCATAACATATAAATAATCAGGCTTGCATAATAAAGGGATTTATTTCAATACTCACAATCAAACCATAAACTCATGTCCAGGATAGACTAAAATAGACATAATACAATACACGATACAAGCATCATCATGCTGAACTACAAACTAAATCACATGCATAAACCTACATGGGTAGCAAATATCAACATCTCACCGTGCGGAGTCACATGAGCTTTACACATGCAATTGACATAACTAAGCACCCATGCATGAACTGACAGCCAAACCATCATGTTAAGAATGCTAGCTAACCAACATACTTAGACATGCTAAACACACACACTAGTCAAAATCCAAAGCATCATATTACCGCTGCGCAACTCTCATATATAAAGTATCAAGCGAAAACACTCTAATAGCGGAGACTGAAAGCATAATCACATAACATTACATTCACATCATCAACATGTAGAAAGTACAATAATCATCACATACTTACCATCACAACTGCTTCGGTTCATATGCTAATATATATAACAAAACTATGCTGAAGTCATATACTTAAATACATCAATCGAATCATTTCAAAGCATTCAGAAACTTATAACAAATCACATGACAAGTACGGATAATCATGTTAAATATAAAGTCATGCTTACTTAATACAGACATACATTCTGAAGCCCATAGTCACATTCATATACACATAAACTGATTCCTGAAATCCTTATGATAATCAATCGGATATCACATTCTGATAGCTATATCAAAGCAGCATAAAACAAACCATCAAAGCACCTGCTGACTCACAATAGTGGATAACGAGTGTACTGATTAGTACCTTACGGGTACAAGTCGGCCAAAGGGTACCTTACGGGTACGAATCGAAAACCATTTTATTTTGTCACAAAAGCATTTTACTGATGGGGGATCTTAACCCAATCCAAATACATTAAAAAGGATCACGAGGATCCGTACTGATGGGGGGTTCACGAGGAACCAGTCGGGGGACCTGATCAGGGTCCAAACGTTCAAAGGACGCTGCAGCTACATAAGACTCTATTAGGCATGCCTAACTATCCACTAGACTGACTCTCGCAGGTCATGCATAAAATCATTCTCATTACGAATCGCACGAGGCATAAATATATATATACATCATGCATAAACTAGAGTACAATAGACATATAAATATGCTCATAAAGTTGATCATATCTCATACAAATTCCCATTGCAAAACATAATACAGTCAATATACTTTAACATTTAAACACTGTTCTAAAGCATGCCAAGAATCAGGTAAAGAAGCACTACCATACCAATGATTATCAAAACATAATCCTAAACATGCGTTTTAGGTGAGGATACTAAGTATAAATCATGCATAATCCAAATTACATTTAAACATAACACATTGAGTTCAAAGGCTAAAGCATAACAATGCATTCCGACATCAACCATATTATTCAAATAAGTTTGGCATAGTAGGATGCCAATCATACTTCATACAAGTCATATACTGGAGCATGCAATAACTCAATTGATAACATCTTAGCACTACTCATCATTCTAAAGCATGTCAGGAACACTTGTGGAATCATATTATGCTAATGACCAAGGACGCATTATCATAATCGGGAAAGTTACAGCATAATCTTAAGCATGGCAAATTATTCTTAAAGAAGAAACAGACTAAAGATATGCATAACATAATTCACATTAAGACAGAACATGTTTGGGACTAAACATTCAGAAAGTCAGCCTTCATAATTCCTTCGCATTCAAAATATGACGTGCAATACATATCACAACAATAAGCATATCACAATCCAAACCATACCGTTGAAATCCCACAATCATTTAACAGGATCACTATAATCCAAAACTTATTCCAAAATACCACATATAACTTACCATAGATAACATATTACTAATACCAAATAAATTGGGATAATTCATCATATCAGCAAGGTAACATAGCACACAGTAAAGAAAAATACCATAAAAAGCATTTGGAAATCATTTTATAAAAACTGGTCGCTTAGGGAAAGAAAAACAGAGGCAAAACAGAAGAATCGGGAGACCTAAGTAACCTTCACGTCACGTGAAGGTTGCTCACGTCGCGTGAGCATAGCTCACGCCTTGTGAGCATTGCTCATGTCGCGTGAGCATAGCTCATGCCTCGTGAGCAATTGCTCACGTCGCGTGAGAATAGCTCACGTAGCGTGAGCATGGCTCACGTCACGTGAGCATAGCTCACGTCGCGTGAGCCGCTTCCTTCGTCTTCCCCGCTATCGCAAACCCGCAGATTTCCCATCGTTTTCCCAGAAATTCTTTCTAAAACCACTCAGAATTCATTCAATCATGCATAAACTCTTACCTTATCACTCAGATGCATAACCCAACATACTCGAGATCAAACTAAACTCAGCATTCCAGAAATTAATCAAACATTCAGAATCAAGCATAACCACATTTAATCCATTCAAGAACATAAACCCTAAAACTTACAGTAAGTTCAAAACACAAACTCAATAACTTCCATTCAATCCTATACATGCATTATTAACACATCTAATCACATAAATCATACGTATTCTCATGCTAAAACACACCAAATTCCATAAACTAAACAAAACATATATTTACATCCTACGTGAGAATAGGGCAAAGACATTCATCAAATACACAAACTGGGATTGAAGAACAGAGAGCTCCCAAACATTGAATGCAATCAAAACACTCCCAAACCTGGAAATGACGATCCAAAATCAGCTTCAAGATCAGTCCTCAATCCTTTCCTTGCCTTTACTTTGCTTCTTCATGCAATCCAAAGCTTGCACAACAAAACCCACAATTCCTTAGTTCAAACCCTAATTGAAGATAAAACCAGTAGATGAAGAAGAAGAAGAAAAAGAAGAAACACAACACGTAGAACACCTTAAACCAACTTACCTCTTCAAAGCAACCTCACTTCAAGCCAAACACAACTCAAGCCAAATGAGAAAGAAAGGAGAAGCAAAGAAAGGAGAAGAGAAGAAGAAGGGGAGGCGTGAGAGGAGAGAACGAACGGGAATGCTATCTGTGTTCTCCCTCTCTTCCTCTTTCCTTTCTTCTTTTCTTCATTCAATGCCCACCTAACAAGCCCACATGGCAGATCCTAATTAGACCACAAACTCCACTAAGACTATTCCAAATCCATTAATGCTCTTAAGTCCTTAGACAAAATACACTTTACTCACTTACACAATTCTTTCCTTACAAACTTAATTATCTTTTCACTTAGGTCCTTAACACTCCAACTTTCTCAAGCACAAATTACTGAAATACCCTTCCGATCTCGACTTAGCATGCACAATCCCGACTAGGGCCATTTTGGGATTTGACAACTCTTCCCTCCTAAAAGAATTTCGTCATCGAAATTCACAGTGAAACACTTACATCCAAATAACCCAAACAAACAAAACTTACTTAAACAAGAGCTTGCAATGTAACTTACCAGAAGAACCTGCGGTCTCCTTCGAATCCTTGCTAGACGCTACAAACTTTGAAGACACTCAAGAAGATCTGAGCAAATCCTCCACATCCTTTCTAGCTTGCCCAGCTAGGCTCTCACTCATCTTCTTAGGACAATAGGCAATCTGGTGTTCCATACTGCCACACCTGAAACAAGCACCTGAAAGCTTTCGACATGGACCCTGATGTCGCTTCTGACAGTGTTGACATACTGACGGTACCCACTTCTTACACTTATTCCCATGTTGCTTTCGAAATTATTGGCACATCAAAGGTTCTCGAACCCTTTTCCCTGCTGACACTTCACTAACCGATCCTTTTCTCTTCTGGGGAACATGCCGCACAACTTCTTGAGAAGCACGAGGAGTAGTCAATCTATCCAAAATCCGAATCAACCCTTGTACGAGAGCCCTATCCTCGGAAACACGACAAGAATCTTCAACTGGAAGACGCTCAGATACATCCTGATCAGCACTAACTCGGTTCACACTTTCTGTTGTCTCGCCCACATTCTCACTAGGATCAGACTCCATCTAGACATGACACAAAACAAGACACATCTGCATTAGGCCACGACACAAAACTGACTCTCATGCAAAGACTCAACACATAACAAACAACACACCCAGAACCATCAAACCTGGGCTCTGATACCACTAACTGTAACACCCCCATCGCCGTCCCCATTGGAAGGACGCCGACCGACGCGCTACCCGATGCTCACTCACACAGATATGCACATGCACAATACGGAAGCATACTTTCATACATAACATGCATACGGAAATACGGATTAATTAAAAACTTACCTTACCAGCAGGCACGGACTGATCATGCAATAACTCATGCACATGCAGACACTAAGCAGAAGCATACACAGAAGCATACATATGACCATTCAACGGAAGCATAAGCAAAATAATAAAACAAAGGAATAACTAAACGTAAAAGCATACTAACTATTACATTCCCAAAGTAATCTCAAGATCATTACCTAATATTACATATACAATACTACAGAAATACAAAAGCTGAATTACAGAAGCTGAACAAAATACAGAACTTCTAACTCCTATGTGGCCGACCCTGCAGAAGCGCGACTCGAACAGAACCAAACCTGCCACCTGCACGGAAAGGAAATCCGTGCTAAGCGATAAACGCTTAGTGGGGAGAACACACAAGAGTATGGACGGCCATTCACAATGGTCGCCAAGGAAAAGCACATTCAAATGGCAAATGCGGATATTCATAACATATAAATAATCAGGCTTGCATAATAAAGGCATTAATTTCAATACTCACAATTAAACCATAAACTCATGTCCAGGATAGACTAAAACAGACATAATACAATACACGATACAAGCATCATCATGCTGAACTACAAACTAAATCACATGCATAAACCTACATGGGTAGCAAATATCAACATCTCACCGTGCGGAGTCACATGAGCTTTACACATGCAATTGACATAACTAAGCACCCATGCATGAACTGACAGCCAAACCATCATGTTAAGAATGCTAGCTAACCAACATACTTAGACATGCTAAACACACACACTAGTCAAAATCCAAGGAACAAAATCCAAAGCATCATATTACCGCTGCGCAACTCTCATATATAAAGTATCAAGCAAAAACACTCTAATAGCGGAGATTGAAAGCATAATCACATAACATTACATTCACATCATCAACATGTAGAAAGTACAATAATCATCACATACTTACCATCACAACTGCTTCAGTTCATATGCTAATATATATAACAAAACTATGCTTAAGTCATATACTTAAATACATCAATCGAATCATTTCAAAGCATTCAGAAACTTATAACAAATCACATGACAAGTACGGATAATCATGTTAAATATAAAGTCATGCTTACTTAATACAGACATACATTCTGAAGCCCATAGTCACATTCATATACACATAAACTGATTCCTGAAATCCTTATCATAATCAATCGGATATCACATTCTGATAGCTATATCAAAGCAGCATAAAACAAACCATAAAAGTACCTGCTAACTCACAATAGTGGATAACGAGTGTACTGATTAGTACCTTACGGGTACAAGTCGGCCAAAGGGTACCTTACGGGTACGAATCGAAAACCATTTTATTTTGTCACAAAAGCATTTTACTGATGGGGGATCTTAACCCGATCCAAATACATTAAAAAGGATCACGAGGATCCGTACTGATGGGGGGTTCAGGAGGAACCAGTCGGGGGACCTGATCAGGGTCCAAACGTTCAAAGGGCGCTGCAGCTACATAAGACTCTATTAGGCATGCCTAACTATCCACTAGACTGACTCTCGCAGGTCATGCATAAAATCATTCTCATTACGAATCGCACGAAGCATAAATATATATATACATCATGCATAAACTAGAGTACAATAGACATATAAATATGCTCATAAAGTTGATCATATCTCATACAAATTCCCATTGCAAAACATAATACAGTCAATATACTTTAACATTTAAACACTGTTCTAAAGCATGCCAAGAATCAGGTAAAGAAGCACTACCATACCAATGATTATCAAAACATAATCCTAAACATGCGTTTTAGGTGAGGATACTAAGTATAAATCATGCATAATCCAAATTACATTTAAACATAACACATTGAGTTCAAAGGCTAAAGCATAACAATGTATTCCGACATCAACCATATTATTCAAATAAGTTTGGCATAGTAGGATGCCAATCATACTTCATACAAGTCATATACTGGAGCATGCAATAACTCAATTGATAACATCTTAGCACTACTCATCATTCTAAAGCATGTCAGGAACACATGTGGAATCATATTATGCTAATGACCAAGGACGCATTATCATAATCAGGAAAGTTACAGTATAATCTTAAGCATGGCAAATTATTCTTAAAGAAGAAACAGACTAAAGATATGCATAACATAATTCACATTAAGACAGAACATGTTTGGGACTAAACAATCAGAAAGTCAGCCTTCATAATTCCTTCGCATTCAAAATATGACGTGCAATACATATCACAACAATAAGCATATCACAATCCAAACCATACCGTTGAAATCCCACAATCATTTAACAGGATCACTATAATCCAAAACTTATTCCAAAATACCACATATAACTTACCATAGATAACATATTACTAATACCAAATAAATTGGGATAATTCATCATATCAGCAAGGTAACATAGCACAAAGTAAAGAAAAATACCATAAAAAGCATTTGGAAATCATTTTATAAAAACTGGTCGCTTAGGGAAAGAAAAACAGAGGCAAAACAGAAGAATCGGGAGACCTGAGCAACCTTCACGTCACGTGAAGGTTGCTCACATCGCGTGAGCATAGCTCACGCCTTGTGAGCATTGCTCACGTCGCGTGAGCATAGCTCACGCCTCGTGAGCAATTGCTCACTTCGCGTGAGCATAGCTCACGTAGCGTGAGCATTGCTCACCTAGCGTGAGCATGGCTCACGTCGCGTGAGCATAGCTCACGTCACGTGAGCCGCTTCCTTCTTCTTCCCGGCTATCGCAAACCCGCAGATTTCCCATCGTTTTCCCAGAAATTCTTTCTAAAACCACTCAGAATTCATTCAATCATGCATAAACTCTTACCTTATCACTCAGATGCATAACCCAACATACTCGAGATCAAACTAAACTCAGCATTCCAGAAATTAATCAAACATTCAGAATCAAGCATAACCACATTTAATCCATTCAAGAACATAAACCCTAAAACTTACAGTAAGTTCAAAACACAAACTCAATAACTTCCATTCAATCCTATACATGCATTATTAACACATCTAATCACATAAATCATACGTATTCTCATGCTAAAACACACCAAATTCCATAAACTAAACAAAACATATATTTACATCCTACGTGAGAATAGGGCAAAGACATTCATCAAATACACAAACTGGGATTGAAGAACAGAGAGCTCCCAAACATTGAATGCAATCAAAACACTCCCAAACCTGGAAATGACGATCCAAAATCAGCTTCAAGATCAGTCCTCAATCCTTTCCTTGCCTTTACTTTGCTTCTTCATGCAATCCAAAGCTTGCACAACAAAACCCACAATTCCTTAGTTCAAACCCTAATTGAAGATAAAACCAGTAGATGGAGAAGAAGAAGA
This sequence comes from Excoecaria cochinchinensis, assembly GCA_947683425.1. Lineage (NCBI taxonomy): Eukaryota > Viridiplantae > Streptophyta > Magnoliopsida > Malpighiales > Euphorbiaceae > Excoecaria > Excoecaria cochinchinensis. The sequence goes on from CANTUQ010000096.1 coordinate 3,081,623, forward strand.
AAAAGAAGAAACACAACACGTAGAACACCTTAAACCAACTTACCTCTTCAAAGCAACCTCACTTCAAGCCAAACACAACTCAAGCCAAATGAGAAAGAAAGGAGAAGCAAAGAAAGGAGAAGAGAAGAAGAAGGGGAGGCGTGAGAGGAGAGAACGAACGGGAATGCTATCTGTGTTCTCCCTCTCTTCCTCTTTCCTTTCTTCTTTTCTTCATTCAATGCCCACCTAACAAGCCCACATGGCAGATCCTAATTAGACCACAAACTCCACTAAGACTATTCCAAATCCATTAATGCTCTTAAGTCCTTAGACAAAATACACTTTACTCACTTACACAATTCTTTCCTTACAAACTTAATTATCTTTTCACTTAGGTCCTTAACACTCCAACTTTCTCAAGCACAAATTACTAAAATACCCTTTCGATCTCGACTTAGCATGCACAATCCCGACTAGGGCCATTTTGGGATGTGACAATATGTATTAGAGTTAAGTTTAATGGCATTATTGAGCATTTTAATACGTCAACCTATATAAACGTGCATGATATGAGCAAGTATGCATAGATATGAATTAAGATCTAAGTTACATACACATGAAGGCATCACATGAAATGAGTTTGATTAATGAAACAAATATTTGAGATATGAGCAGTGAGTGCGCGATTAAAGTAATTGCCTAACAATATTATATGATACATGCATTAATAATAAATGTTATTAGAATGTATTAGTATGCAAGATATCTATGATGCTATTATGGTTCATGTGGATATCTGAGTGATCATATGTTGCGATAATGGTAAATGTGCTTTAATGCTTTTAGCTTATGAATTCCTCTTTTTAATGGAGACCCATAATGCGGCAAACCGGGTAAGTAAGTATTTATATAAGTGTACAAATAGTTGGTATGAATGATATGATAAAGTGTGAGGAATAGCATTCTGTTTTGGGCTATGGGTATGTCACGGTGACAACCTAATGGGTTACCACCGTGAGGTACCCCAGAAGTGCATTATGTTTCGGGAGTGTGGGTATGTCACGGTGACAACCTAATGGGTTACCACCGTGAGGTACCCCAAGATTGCATTCTGCCGAGAGTTTTGGTATGTCACGGTGACATCCAATCTGGTTGTGACCATGACCTACCCTATTTTTGTAAAAAGTGTTTAGTTGTTAAAAGTAAAGTTTGAGTGTTAAGTTAATGAGTGGCATGATAATGTTTCCATATTTGACTCTGATAAATTTTAGAACATTGAATAGTGCTATAGTATGTTGATGGAATTATATTGTATGCTTCGTAATATGAATAATATGATGCATAGTTGATGTTGTGAATTTCTTTATATGTCTACTACACTCCGGATTATGTATGAGGATATTTATATACTGTCTGATTTGACACATGATTTGAATGATGCATGACCTGCTAGAGTCAAGTAAGTGGATAGTTAGGCATGCCTAATAGAGTTATGTGTAGCTGCAGCGTCCTTTGAACGAATGGACCCCGATCAGGTCCCTGGCTGGTTCCTCGCAAACCCTTATGTGTATGGATCTTGTTTAAAATCCTTTATGTGAAATGTTTTTTGTAAGTGGAAAATGATGTTGCTTTTCGATTTGTACCCGTAAGGTACATTATGCGTTCAGTTCGTACCCGTAAGGTACAGTTTGTTCACTCGATATCCACTATTGTGAGTCAGCAGGTGTGTTGTTTGTTATTCTGTGTTTACAATCATGTAAATCTAATTAGTTACGAACATAAGAATGTGATATCCGTATGAGTATGATTTTGGGATATGTGAATGTGATTACAAGTCTCTGAACAGGCTAAATGTAACTCTGACCTGTATATTGTACCTTTGTGGTTATCTGTAGATGGCCTTGTTTATAGTATGTGTATGTGAAGTCGGTGTGTCACATAATGTGGACACTATATTTCTGTATAGTAATGTGATAAATTAATATGTATATGAATACGAGTCTGAATTACTGAATACTGTGATTGAAGTATATGTATATTAATGTGAATATGTATTGTTAGTTATTAAGATTAAGTATACCGATTTGCATATTTATGAATGTGATCTTGAACTAGTATATGTAACAAATTTAATACGATGCTATATAGCTCCTTGTTGTTAGCTATCGTAGTAATTTCGGTATGTTATTATGTGTTTACGTTTCATGGCATGATAATTTATGTAATAGGCTTGCGCAGTGGAAGTGTCGTGTTTTGATGTCGTCTCTTGGGTTTGGGCTGGTATATATCTTTTGGCATAACAAAAGTATGTTGGATATATATATAATGATTTTGCATGATAATTGGGTGTGTTAATCATATGAGTGTATGAACGTGGTTAAGGACATTCGAGTGCATGGCTATGTTATGCAAGCATGTATATTTATCTGTTAGGATTTTATGCTTTCACCCTTGTGTATGTGTTATGCCTTGGCAACCGTTGTGAATTGCCGTCTATATTTTCGTGTACTCTCCCCACTAAGCGTTATCGCTTACCACGGGTTCTTTTCCCCGTGCAGGTGGTAGGTTTGCCTTTGTTCGAGTCGCGCATTTGCAGAGTCGGCCACATAGCAGCTAGAAGTTTTGTATTTTGTTCAGTTTTTGTAGCCTGGATTTTGTAATTCTGTATAAATGTATATGTAGTTATGTGTAAAGAGAATGATGTAATATTTTAGGCGATGTAAATATTTTTATGTTTACGTCTTAAGTATTTCCTCTGCCCGATCTTTCTTCTGAGGCTCCTATTGTATGATTGTAAATTTGTATATGTGTATGCTTTCATTTAAATATGCGCATTTGTGAATTATGTATGTTCAGTTTTTGCTCCTTAAAGTTTTAAATTCTTTCGTAGTTATATACGCTTTATATCGTTTTTGTTCGGTAACACACCTACTCGTACGGCTTCCTACTCCCTTGCGGATGGGTTCGCCTACGTATGGGTTGGGGTGTTACAACCCATCTCAAATACACATCTCATTTTATAACATCTATCAATTATCACACAAGAACACATAAATCTCAAACTAATGAATCAATGTTAACACAGAATCTAATCCCAAACCTCTTGAAGCTCTCTTTCCCTCTTCACTACTCAAATGGCCTTTTCCTTTCCCTTTGCCTTTCTACTTGGTTCCTCAACTTATAAACAATATACATACACATTCAAAGCTCAATTAGAATTATAAACTGGATTCAAATCAAAGAAGAAAAGTACACTTGTCTCAAGCTTACCGCTTTCTAGCTTATCACTTGATCTTCTTAACCAATTCAACTTAAGTCTTAGCAACCAAATGAAGAAAATAAAGAGAGCAAGAAAGGTTCGAAGAAGGATGAAAACCAAGAAGGAGGGTTGTAGAAAATGAGGGGAATGGCCGGACCAAATTAGATAACAAAATGACAGATTTTGCCACTTTAAATAATCTATTTATATGCATGCAAATACAAGGTGTCACAACACCAACTCTTCAAATGCTAGGTGGCAGCTTCTACAATGACACATGGGTCCCACTAAATTTGATTAAGGTTAATTAATCCAACTGAAGTTAATTAATCTCTCTTAACACTAATCAAGAAAAAATTACACTTTGGTCACTACAATACTTTAATTTTATGCAATTAAGTCCCTAACTTTCAATTTCAATTTAATCCAAAATCGTAAACCCTAATTAACACTCACTTTATTACACTTATCACACTCAATACTTCTAGGATCAATTTCGGGCTTTTACAACTCTCCCTCTGTAACACCCCGTCTAGTACCCTAGTGGTTTTGAGTGTTGTGTGGTCTGAGCTTATTATTATTATTATTATTACTATTATTATTATTATTATTATTATTATTATTATTATTATTATTATTATTATTATTATTATTATTATTTTTGTTGTTGTTATTGTTATTTTAGATTTAATTGCATGGTTTAGTTAGCTTAGAAGGGTAATTGTGGTTTAATGCTCTTAGTTGCATTTAGAGTGAGGTTGTGAAGAAAAAGGAGATTAGTGGTGGGATTTGCCAAATTCACCAAATGCGAGTGACATGTGGAGGAGAGAGAATGAGGAGATAGGGATAGTTGACTAAGAGAGGAAAGAGAGAGAGAGAGAGAAAGAACAGGAGCTAAATCCCATTTCCCTCTCCCATTCTTCCCCTCTCTCTAACCTCTCTTCTTCTTTTCTCCTTGTTATCCTCTCTTCCATTTGGTTGTGATCTTTGGTTGATTGGGCAAATTCCAACTTAGTGGTAAGTGATAATCTTCTTCTTCTTCTTCTCCTCATCCCATTTTCCTTGGTGTTGTGTGGGTTTTGAGTTATTGTGTATTGTGGTGTTTGGTTGATTTAGTGATCAGAAATACCTGCTAAGGAGGTGAAAGGAAAGGAAAAGGTAGGAGGATCTTCAACCTAGTGATCTTAGAGGAGCTTAGGAAACTAAGGTTTGGGAATTTATTTGTAATTGCATAAATTTGATCTATTATTGATTTATTATCTAATGCCTGGAAATTGAGTGCGAAAGTGTGTATATATGTGTTTGATTGAAGTGTGATTTGTGGAATTTAAATGAGTTTGGTGATTTTTGAAGTGAAAGTGGATTTGGGTATGATTTTACATGATTTTGGGTAAAATTCTGGGTTTGAAGAACTTTTAATGGAATTGCTTATTTTGTAGAGTTAATCCTTGCTTTATTAGTGTGAAATGTGGGTTTTATGTTGTACAACATGATTTGAATGCCTATTGATGCTTGGGTTCAGTTTATATGGATGATTTGCATGTTGGGGATGTTGGGGATTGAGAGTTCTGCAGATTTTCGACTGTTGGAGCTAGAAAAAATGACTCTGTCGCGAGCGTGATGCTTATCGCAAGTGCGACAGAGCTCGACCATTCGAGCGTCCGGTGTGAAGTGCCTCTGTTGATGATAGAGTGGTTGGCTACCGAGCCGAGTGTAACGGCCCGTAAACACCCTAGTAATATGAGCCATTTGTGTGTGTGATTTTGAGTGTGTTCAAGTGCGGCATGTGTTATTATGTGTGTGTGTATGATTTAAATTGAAATATTATGTGTTGGAGAGTTGTATTTGGGTGTGAATAAGTGTATGGGAGTAGGGTATGTTTAGTGAGGTTAGTTTTATGTGTTTGTGAAAGGATGGGTTTTGTATATGTCTTAGGGTAGCTTTCCAATGGGGAGTTGCCATGTGGCATTAGAGTGGGTATGTGAATGAGGAGAGAGGTGAGAAAAAAATCAGATTTTCCCTTATCTTTTTCCCATTTTTCTTTCTTCTTCCCCTTCTTCTTCTTCCTCTTGTTTCCTTCTTCATTTTTCTTGCAATCTTCCCTTTTAAGCTGCAATCTTGGTGAGTTTTGGGTTACCTTGAGTTGTTCTAGGTAAGTGTTAGCCCGTTGTTCCTCTTCTTTCTTCTATTCTCTCTAATTTGGGCATTAGGGTATTTGGATTATTGTGGGGGTTTGAGTTTTAAAGTTTGTTTGATGTTTATTTGCTCAGAGAATCCTCCTAGAGAGTCCAAAGGCAAGGAAGTTGCGAGTGGAAGCGGAGCTCGAGATTAGAGTCGAAGGAATTTAAGGTTTGGGAACATTTGTGGTTTTATGTGTGTTTGGGAATTTTTGTGAATTTTCATGTTTTTGTTCTTCTTTGATTGTTTTTCTAGAATAATTGGCTTGTTGAGGAAGTTTTATGATGGTTAATTTGCTGTGTGAATGTGGTATTGTGCTGAAATGCTTAATTGTGATTTTGTTAGGATAAATACTACGTGGGTTGAAAGAGATTCAAGATATTTCGGTTGATTTGGATTACATATTATGTTTATAATAGGTTCTTGGGTGTTAAGAGCTTTAAAAAGATGAGGTTTAAGTTGGTGTTAATGTTTTGAATGCTGGTTTTAAGATGTGTGTGTTGGTGTGTTGAAGTTGGGTTCACTACTGGTGGGTTTCTGGCGATCTACACGGTGGTATGGTTAGTCATACCTCCGTATAAATCGTGAGAGTTGCCCAGAATTTGAATGCCGTAATTTTACACGGCGGTAAGGACGTTCCATACCGCCGTGTAAAGTCCTTCAGCCTTTGAGCTGTGCATTTTACACGGCGATAAGACAAGGCCATACCGCCGTGTAAACCGCTACTGTCCAGGTTTTTGAAGTTTTTTTATTTTTCTTCATTTCATTCCTTTTTCGTTAATTATTGGTTTTAAATATTTTTTAGTGTCATTTCATGTATCTAATACCATTACATTGTATTTTGCTACATTAAATTATATTAAATTCTTTGATTGGAATACGAAATGTGTTGTGCATATTTTTAACTCATGAATTCTTCACTTTGAACAATGTGTTATACTTTGAGTATGATTTTGGATTATACATACCCTGCAAAAGTCAAATTAAGTGGATAATACGCATGCCTATAGAGTTTAGTTTGCTGCAGCCATGCGTATGCGTTTTGGACCCTGATCAGGTCCCTGAATTGGATTCCCGTGATCCCCATTTAACCTGAATCTTGTTTAAGATTCCATGAGAAAATGTTTTGAAATAAAAAGAAAAGAATGATTTTGATACCTTTGGGTATCCATGCGTTTCGAATGATTGTACGATACTCGCTATTCACTATTTTTGAATAAGCAGGTCTCCTTATGTGACTATGAGTTTATTTTGGCACTGCATGTTTGATTGAATGGTATAAGATATTATTATCTTTAGTATGATGAATTGTTTAAGTATGGATTTAAATATGTGCCATGTGTATGTGATTTGTATCTGACGTCCACTGTTAGTGGTCGTTTGCATTGTGTTTTTCCCTACTAAGCGATTTCGTTTAGCACGGGTGTTTCATCCATACAGGTGTGGAAGATGTGGGAGTTCGTGAGCAGGGTGATCCGTCTCAGAAGGGCCGACACAACTAGGAGAGAGATTTTATGGTTCTGTATCGGACTTCTTTTTGCATATGTAATAGTTTAGTGATTTTGTAATGAAAACTATTGATGTAAGTTTTCTTTTGTAAGTTGGTTTGATACCAAGTTTATAAGTGATCTCTTGTGCTACTACACTTTTGTATTTTGATATGTCAAGACTATTTTGTACGTTAATAATATTATACCTTTTGTTCTCAGCTTTAGTCTTTTGTTGTGAAATTTTATTTTACTGTTTTGAGTGTATGATTTATTATTGTATGTTTGTACTTGAGGTTTTGCATGAAAACCCTCATCTGTCGAGACCCTTCATCCTCCTCTAAGGATGAAGCTTCCTACGTATAGGTAAGGGGTGTTACATTTTGTGGTATCAGAGCAAGAGGTTTAGACATTTCTGGGCTAGTGTAAGGTAGAGTGTGTGTCTAGTGTTGTGTTGGCCTGATGTGGATCATTGTGTATGTTTTGCAGTTTGATAGAGTCTGCTCGTGGATCACTTGAGGGGTCAGTCGAGAGTGTGAATCTCCGAGAGCAAGATCCATCTATTTTGGGTCTGACTCAGCCACATAGGGCGCAACCTGATGCTCCTGCGGTCCCTTTTGAGGCTATGCTCAAGATATCTCAAGATATGGCTAGGGTTTTGGAAAGAGTTACTACCCCTAGAGCTCCAATAGAGAATATGCGAAAGTATGGAACGGAGGATTTCTTTGGAACCGGTTTGGATGAATCAGATAAAGCTGAAATGTGGATTGAGAAAGTTAGACGGGTGCTATGGGAGATTCGTTGTCCCCCGGAGAGTGAGGTGGAGTGTGTGATATCTTTGTTGCAGAGCTTAGCTTTTGATTGGTGGACATTGGTGCTTAGGCATCCTCAGCTTCCTGAGCCTGTGACATGGGAGTTCTTTGAAAGGGGGTTTCGGAACAAGTATGTGACTAAGGCGTTTAAGGAGGATAGATGGGCGCAGTTTTTGAGTCTTATACAGAGGGTGTTGTCTATGGCGGATTATGAGAAGGAATTCAACCGACTCAGCAAGTATGCACCACTAGAAGTTCTCACTGAGGAGTTCCGATGTCAACAGTTTGAGGCAGGTTTGAATGAGTCTCTGAAGGTAATGTTGGTTTCGTTGATGTCAGCATCGGATGTGAGTTACTATTAGATTGTGCAGGCAGCTTTGAGAGGGAGCACTCTGAGAATGTCCTAAGAGAGAAGGCTCAGAGGAAGAAGGCTTCTAGAGGAGGTTCTTCTTCAGGAAAGAGGTCACGTGATTCTGAAGGAAATCCCTCAGGTGAGTCACAACCTAGTTCGACTACTAGAGGGAGGAGACAGGATTCCTTCAGAGGGTCTGGTTCTAGTAGAGGAGCTTCGGGTGGTCGAGGTGATGGTGTGCCCCAATGTTCATATTGTAACAAGCGACATTGGGGCGAGTGTCGATGGTTGACTGGCGGATGTTTCAGATGTGGTAGCACCGACCATTTTCTTGCCAATTGCTCGAATTTGTATGAGAACACCCAAGGTCAGCATGAGGCAAGCCGAGCTGGATCAAATGTTCCTCAAGGCAGCCGTGCTAGAGGTAGAAGACGGGGTCGTGGTGGACGACCTCGGGAAAGAGATTCTTCTGAGACAGTTGATCGTCCAGTGCCTGCGGCTGCTAGAGCCTATGCGGTGAGAGCCTGTGATGACCAGGATGCTCCGAAAGTTATTGCTGGTAAGTTCTTACTTTTTAGTACTAAGATATATGCTTTGATAGATCCGGGTTCTACCCATTCCTATCTGTGTTCTGATAAGTTGTATGATGAAATGTCTTATGAGGATAAATTGGATTATGAGATTTGTGTTACTAGTCCATTGGGGCAGAGTGTGGAATTGAATAGGGTATGTCGGAATTGTCAATTGATGGTGCAAGGTAAGGAATTTTCGGTTGATCTGATTAGGCTACCATTTCGTGAGTTTGACCTTATTTTGGGTATGGATTGGTTGTCCAAGCATAGAGTTATAGTGGATTGTAAGAGGAAAATAGTTATTCTCAAGGGTAAGGATCAGATGCCTGTGGTTGTTAGAGGTATAGGAAGTGACTCGCTTTATAATGTAATTTTGGCTATGAAAGCCAAGAGCTATATGAGGAAGGGATGTGAAGCGTATTTGGCTTTGATCTTGGATTCCTGAAGAGAGTAAGTAAAGATACAAGATATTCTGGTAGTAAGAGACTTTGTGGATGTGTTTCCAGAGAAATTACATGCCACCAGAAAGAGAAGTAGAATTGTATGTGGAAATTGTGCCGGGTGCAGCTCCGATTTCTAAGGTTCTATATAGGATGGCTCCAATGGAATTGAAGTAGTTGAAAAGTCAGTTGCAAGAGCTCTTGGATAAGGGTTTCATTCGACCGAGTGTGTCGCCATGAGATGCACAACTCGCACACACAGAAGGGGAGCACAAGTCGGACGGCCAACACTTCTTCAAGCCAAACAAGCGAGAGCTGGAAATCCTCTACTATCGCGCTCGCGATAGGATCGGGATTTCCAGTCCCCAGCAAAACGTAAACCAAGAATTTCCCTCCAAGCCAAAAATCATTTTGACCCAAATCACTCCTAACTCCATTTTACCTCGAAGTAAGCCTTCCAAACACCATAACCAACATCAAATAACATATTTCCTCAATTAATTCCAAAATCAATCATCAATTCACAAATCAAGATTTCAAAAATCACCAAAACCAGAAAATTATGGAGCAAAGTTCAATCAACTTCATATTTGATACAATAACTCAATAATTGTACTACCTAACTCATCAAAACTCTACTGTTGCGCTCGCGACAGGATCGGGATTTCCAGTCCCCAGCAAAACGTAAACCCAGAATTTCCCTCCAAACCAAAAATCATTTTGACCCAAATCACTCCTAACTCCATCTTACCTCGAAGTAAGCCTTCCAAACACCATAACCAACATCAAACAACATATTTCCACAATTAATTCAAAAATCAATCATCAATTCAAAAATCAAGATTTTAAAAATCACCAAAACCAGAAAATTATGGAGCAAAGTTCAATCAACTTCATATTTGATACAATAACTCAATAATTGTACTACCTAACTCATCAAAACTCAAAACCCGTATCATATCTACCAAGACAAGCCTATTTATACATCATAAATTCCAGAATTTCATGCATATCTCAAAACCCATGTATGAACATCAAATCAAAGCAAATTCCCAAACCTGAAATTAATGAACCTCCAATCAAGGGGCTCCACTCCCGCTCGCTACTTCCTTGCCCTTGGATTCTCTAGGAGGATTCACTGAACCACAAAACCCAACAACACCAATATGTTTAAACCCTAACTCACAATTATAAAAGCTCATCTAAAGAAAAGGAAGAAGAATTATTACTTGTCACTTACCACACCAGCTTAGGCTACCCAAAGCTCACTAGAATTTGCAGCAAAAGGAAGAATTCAAGAAGAAATATAGAAGAAAAGATGAGAAGAAGCAAGGTAACGGGAAAGAGGAAGAAGAAGAAGAAGAAGCGTGAAGAGGAAAGGAATTCAGCTGAAATCATTCTCTCTCTTTCCCCAATACTTATCCTCTCACTTGCCACATGTCACTCTCTCAAGAGGGAAAACACACCCAACTCTCATCCTCCATAACTTACCCAATTCTAGTCTCTTAACATACACTACTCCCATATACACACTCACACTAGAATATAACCCAATACACATACATAATAACTTAATTCAATTAACATAACACATACTCAACATTAACCACATACACATACACATACACTCTTAAGGCTCACTCTACTAGGGTGGTTTCGGGGTGTTACACGCATAGTATTATTCATTTGCATAGTAAGGTACTCATATAGTTTCCTAAAGCAACATCATAGTACAAGTCATCACCTAGAACAAAATCGCATCATCTAATGTCTTGCATACATACATAGCTTGATAAACATGCTCACATTCCATTATACAATTTCATATTACACTTGTTCATGCATTAAACACATTATAATTTTCAATTAATGTTACCAAACTTGTTTCGATTCTATTTAGCATACTTATATATGACTTGATAAAGTTTAGCAAAGAAATATGCAAATGAAGGTACCTCACGGTGGCAACCATTTAGTTGTCACCTTAACATGTCCAAATAAAAAAACAGAATGTAATTCGAGCATACCTCAGTAGCAATCATTTGGTTGTAACCATGAGGTCCAAAAATGAGCAATTATGCCTTCTCTCAGCATTGGTCACGGTGGCAATCAATTGGTTGTCACCGTGACATACCAAAATTAGCAAACCAGAAGAAAAAACTTAGGACTGCTTCACTACTCTATTTTTCTTAGCCTAAACCAATGTCTATCCCTCAATTTGAGGCAAAACTTTCTCTTAACAATTGTTCCTTATGATGTTAAGTTTCAAATTGAACAAGTTTCAAGTCATTTTGACCTCTAAAACAAAAGATATGAATTAAACAATCTATACTATTCCAATGAACCTACAAAAGTAGAGACGCCTTTATTTTGGCCATTTTTAAGGGTCTTAGACAAGAATTCATTCATGGTCATTTCTGGGACTTTTATAGTTATGGAAGTCATGGTTCTAAAGACATAACAATAACTTAATTTGGAGTTCTCAAACTCCACTTATGACCAAAACATGACACGGAGGTCTGGTGAAATATGAGCAGAGTTTTCCCCTAAAATTAGGGTTCATACTTTGGTCATAAACTCATGGCAATTCAATCAACAATTTCAACACCCATCTGAATTACACATCTCATCTTATAATATCTATCAATTATCACACAAGAAAACATAAATCTCAAACTAATCAGTTATGCATTTTAATCAAAGTTAACACAGAATCTAATCCTAAACCTCTTGAAGCTCTCCTTCCCTCTTCACTACTCAAATGGCCTTTTCCTTTCCCTTTGCCTTTCTACTTGGTTCCTTAACTTACAAATAATATACATACACATTCAAAGCTCAATTAGATTATAAACTAGATTCAAATCAAAGAAGAAAAGTACACTTGACTCAAGCTTACCCCTTTCTTGCTTATCACATGATCTTCTTAACCAATTCAACTTAAGTCTTAGCAGCCAAATAAAGAAAATGAAGAGAGCAAGAAAGGGATGAAGAAGGATGAAAAGTAAGAAGTAGGGTTGCAGAAAATGAAGGGAATGGCCGAACCAAATGAGATAACAAAATGATAGATTTTGCCACTTTAAACAATCTATATATATGCATGCAAATACAAGGTGTCACAACACCAACTCTTCAAATGCTAGGTGGCAGCTTCTACAATGACACATGGATCCCACTAAATTTGATTAAGGTTAATTATTCCAACTTAAGTTAATTAATCTCTCTTAGCACTAATCAAGCAAAAATTACACTTTGGTCACTATAATACTTTAATTTTATGCAATTAAGTCCCTAACTTTCAATTTCAATTTAGTCCAAAACCGTAAACCCTAATTAACACTCACTTTATTACACTAATCACACTCAATACTTCTAGGGTCAATTTTGGGCTGTTACACAAATGCTCTTCATGCTCACTCTCATCCTTCGAATATACCAAAATGTCGTTGATAAACACAACCACAAATCGGTCTAGAGACGGCCAAAACACCCTGTTCGTCAAATCCATAAAAGCCACCGGTGCATTCGTCAACCCAAACAGCATCACTAAAAACTCATAGTGGCCATATCTCATCATAAAGGTAGTCTTAGCAACATCCACGTCCTTTACCCATAGCTGATAGTAACCAGACCTCAAATCTATCTTAGAAAAGACTTCGGCTCCTCTTAACTGATCAAACAAATCTTCTATTCTAGGCAATGGATACTTATTCTTCACTGTAACTTTGTTAATATGCCGATGGTCAATTCATATCCTCAAAGGACCATCTTTCTTCTTAATAAACAATACCGGAGCACCCCATAAAGAAATGTTGGGATTGATAAAGCCTTTATCCAATAGCTCATGCAATTGAGTTTTCAACTCTTTCAATTCTACAGGAGCCATTCGATAAGGAGCTTTAGAAATAAGAGTAGTACCCGGCAGAATCTCTACGGATAGCTCCACCACTATCTCTGGTGGTAAACTAGGCAATTCTTCAGGAAACACATCCACAAACTCCTTAACTATAGGAATATCTTGAATCTTTACTTGACCACATCTGGAATCCAAAACCAAAGTTAAATAAACTTCACATCTTTTTTCTCAAAAATCGCCTAGCTTGCATAGCCGAAATCACATTACTCAAAGGACCAAAACCCAAACCTCGCACAACAATAGAAGACTGATCACAATTCTTAAGTACAACCGTCTTCCTATGACAATCAAGCACCACTCGGTGTTTACACAACCTGTCCATACCCAAAATCAAATCAAACTCATGGAAGGGTAGACAAATTAAATCAACTGGGAATTTATTCCTTGCACTATTAAAGGACAATTCCTATATACTCTACTCACATTGACACTATGCCCTAAAGGACTGGTTACACATATCTCACAATCTAACTGATTAGCAATTGGCAAATTAGCACATAACTTTTCAGAACATAAATATGAGTGTGTGGAACCAGGGTCTATTAGATCATGCAACTCAGTGTCAAAGCTTAGAAACATACCAGTAATCACATCAGGAGCATCTTTCTCATCTCGAGCCCTCATCGCATATGCTCTAGCTGGCGCCACTGGAAGATGATCGACTATCTCAAAAGAAGCTCCATCTCTAGGCCGTCCACTACGACCTCGTTCTCCACCTCTACCACGACTAACTTGAAGGGCGTTAGATCCTGCTCAACTAGCCTCATGCTACTCTTGGGTATTCTCATACAATTTTGGACAATTGGCCAGGAAATGATCCATGCCGCCACACCTAAAATAGCCTTCTATCAACCAATGACATTCACCACTATGGCGCTTATTAGAATGTGAACATTTTGGCACAATATCACCTTTACTACCCTAGGCACCTCTACCAGCGCCGGACCCCTGAGAAGATTCTTGTCTCCTTCCTCTCGTAGCAGAGCTATTGGTAGACTCATCCGGAGAATTTACTTGGGAACTGTAGACACTGGATCCTGAGGTAGCCCAGATCAAGATTACCCAATGTGAAATTAAGTGTGCCTGTTTATAGGCAAAAATGAATGTTGGAAGTGATGGTTTCCTCGTCAAAATTGATTTATTAAAAGTAAATAAAATGTGTGTTTAAAATATTTTAAAAAATTATTTTAAGATAAAAAAATGAGTTTTGAAATTACAGTGTTTTAGCAAAAATAAAAAAAAAATCGGCCGAAAATCGAGGGTCGGCAGCGTCAAGCGCGCTCGCCCACAGTGCGCATGAGCGACGCGGTGGGCGTCGCCCGCAGTGTGCGCAAACGACGCGCTAGCCATTGCCTGTGTCAATAAGTGCGCTACGCACAGCGATGCCCGTCTTGCTTGCCGACAGGCGTCACTCGCCCCTGCCGCGCGCTCGATGCCCCCAGCAGCCTCCAGGTGCATTTTTGGCCCAAAATTCATATTTTTCTTCCATTTTTTTTGTAGAATTTAATTTTTAAAATCTTTTGTCTTCTAACCTTTCAAATTGTTCTATTTTTTTTTGTGTTAATAGGAATTAAATTGTTTTAATTTTTTTAATAAAAATATAATTTTTGGGAGGTATAAAAGGATTTTTAGAGAGAGAATTAACGGGGATTTTTCTTAATAAAAATTTCTTCTTCTTCTTCTTCTTCTTCTTTTTCTTCTTCTTCTTTATAAAGAAAAATTCTCCAAATATTCCAATTTTATTTTTCCAAGTTAATTCTTGAGACAAAAAGAACAATTTTTGTTCTTAAGAATGTTTATTTATTCATTTGATTTATTTATTTCTATTTTGCTTGATTTTATTTTTGGGGATTGTACTTTTGTCCCAAATTTTAATACCTTTTTTATTTGGGGGATTGTATTTTGTCCCAATTTTATCTTTCTTTTTTTGGCTTGCTTTATTTTACCGCTTTTTTACTACTTTCTTTCATACTTGATTTGCGCTTTATTTTTAATGCATGACCGTGTGAGAAGAGAGATGAAATTTTTAGAATTAAAAATCCATTTATAATTAACCAAGGTATTAATAAGAGTAAAGTTCTGAATCTTTCTCTGGTTTAGACCTCCGAGGTTAGATGAACTTTTCCAATTTCTTGTAAATTGGGTGGCGACTCCAAAATACCTCAAATGTGCCTAAAGGTTTCATGGGATTAGATGATCTTTCCAGTGTTTTATTGGAAAGAGGTGTCCAAAATATCTCATAATTGCCAAAGATCAAAAGATGCAAACCCTCTCGGGCCCTAAAAGCAGGTTTCTGGGAACTGGTCGGGTCTGCGCGCATCACAGTAGTGACTCCACTGGGGATCTTGAAACTTTGCCCCGAAACTGTCTTAGTTAATAATATAATTGGGTTTTTTATAAATTAAAATTCTATATCTTTTAAAAAAAATTTGCATTGCATCCATGCTAGAGCCTTAAAATTATGCTAGTTTGGTCCCTTTCTTAACCCCGGTGCATTCCCGAAGCACGACCCTACATTCACTCAATTTGGGGAAGTGTTAAGGATAATCACCAGCCGAAAACTTGTACCTAATGGTATATTAAATGGAGACCCAATCGGTCGTTATGCTCATGATGAGATAGACCCGTTGGCAGGGACCATACTTGGGTAGCCCTAAAGGATCACCACCTTTGACCAAAGCTCATGTAATGGCAATAGATACTTTTGCTAGGTAAAGTGTACCGTAATACTGTGCTTGCTACGTGGGCCATCATATATTAGACAAAATCAGTTAAATTAAGTGGTCTTTCATCAAAGGCTTTCAAGCCCCGATGGGCCCATTTTAATTTAATTGATGTGTTTAAATATATAATGGCCAAACACCTATACATATGTACATTAGGCTAGAGATGTTATGTTGTCGGTTTTTCACCGTGCACTACACGCGTCCAATGGGTTCCCTATTAACCCTTGGATAAAGCTCGCCTAGGAAAGAGACTACACTACCTCATGTGTGGGAGAGATAAGGTTGGAAGGATATATCGGCTTATATGTGTTTGTCTATGCTACATCAGCACGACCACGCATTGCATTTCAATCATGCATTATCCTAACAAGGTGTATTCTGCAGCCATCATAGATTTGTCCAGGTGCTTTAGAGGTCCCAATGGTCGGCTAAGAAGGATTCCACTCTTTGGATTACCGGAGCTAGTGTCAGATCAGAGCTCAGATTCTCTTTCAGAAGGTAGTGAGATACTATCTTCCGAACCATCAGCTGAGACGATTATGTCTAATCCATCAAGTGGGTTTGATGCAACCCGGGCAATGATTGCTGAAGAGGTGGGGAGGAGAATGGAAGAGTTTAAGGCAAGAATGATGGCGATGATGGGCAACCTCACTACTACCCAAGCCCCACTTGCTAGGCCACAAGCTGCTACTCCAATTAGGGGGCAAGATGAACAAAGGGCTGTCAGGGAGGATCCCCCTGCTGCAGTTAACCCACCTGCAATTGAGCCAAGAGCACCAGCGCCTGTTGAGCACATAAAAGGCCATAAATCTGAGGTTGACTTATGGGAAGAGGAGCAAGAAGAACCGATGGTAACAAATGGGAAGTAACCCAAGTTGGAGGAGGCAATGTGGAGAAAGATGGAAGAGAACTTTGAGGCCATGACAAGGATGTTGACTGTTGGAAGGGGAATGAACCCTGAGGATTGGGAGTTAGACGGTGATGATTTGATCCCCCAGAACTTGAAGATGCCTGATATTCCTAAGTTTTATGGCACTTCTATCCTGCTGCACACATCAAACAATACTAACTGGTAATGAAGGGAACAACTCTGACTAGGAAATAAAAGATAGAGTACTTCTGCCTGAGTCTCACGGGGATTGCCATTAACTGGTACCAGGGGTTAGACAGAAGGTCCAAAGAAGATTGGGACTTATTGACCGAAGAGTTCCTAAGGCAATATGATTGTACTACCAAGATTGAGATCACGTTGAAGGATTTAGAGCCGCTGCAGCAGAAGGCTGGGGAGTCTTTTCATGAGTAGCTCACTCGGTGGAGGAACCAAGTTATGGAGATGAAGCATAAACCTGATACTCCTGATCAGATCTAATTGTTCATTCGGAATGCTAGCTCATACCTGAGAGATGGACTAAAAATAAAAGGGCTAAAGGATTGGGAGTCTTTAAAGGAAATCACCATAGAGGCAGAGGGTGAATACATGGCCAGGAGGGTAAGTAGTGAGGCTTATGCCAAGAAAGGCTACAGTAATCAAGGGGCAACCAAGTCAGCAAGCTCCAGCAGTGGTAGCAGAATTGGGAAGATAGCTGAAGTTTTGGCAACAGGAGTGAATCAAAGGTACTTCTCAAATTTGGGTCGACCTTTGTCATGGGTGTTGAAGAGACTGTTAAAGGAGGGGAAGCTATAACCCCTGCCACCCAAGCCAGCCAGAACCCAAGGACAACCAGGGTATAAAGAGAATAAATATTGTGCCTTTCACCAACATACTGGGCATATGATAGACAATTGCATAATGCTAAGGCACCACATTCAGGATCTGATCGATAGTAAGCAGATCACTGATCCTGAACGGAGAGAGAGCAAGAAGAAGTCCAATTACAATGTTGTGCCACCACCTTTCTTCGTGATTGGGTCAAGTCTACCTGAGTGGTATGTCTTGCAGGACCTGTATGGTAATGAATACGTTGCTATCAC
Organism: Excoecaria cochinchinensis; assembly: GCA_947683425.1. Taxonomy (NCBI): domain Eukaryota; kingdom Viridiplantae; phylum Streptophyta; class Magnoliopsida; order Malpighiales; family Euphorbiaceae; genus Excoecaria; species Excoecaria cochinchinensis. Next base: position 3,099,312 of record CANTUQ010000096.1, read on the forward strand.
TCGCCCTGAGGAAAGTGAAGAGGGGATGCACGTGGCGGCGATAGATTGTTGGTCAAGTAGCGAGAGTGGGGAAGAAGACGAAGAAGAGGAGGAAGGAGGAAAGTCTGTGGATCAGTGGGATTCAGATGGAGAAGGGAAGGAAGTTGGGGCTATAACAAGAAGTGGAAGAGTGGTTCCAGAAGTTGAGAAATCACAGGAAGTGGAAGAGTGGGGGCAACTGTAAACACTGGGTCTCGAGGCGACCCAGATCAGGATTACCCAATGATGAAATTAAGTGTGCCTATTTATAGGCAAAAATGAAAGTTGGAAGTGATGGTTTCCTTGTGAAAATTGATTTATTAAAAGTAAATAAAATGTGTTTTAAAAATATTTTAAAGTAAAAAAAAGTGAGTTTTGAAATTATAGTGTTTTAGCAAAAATTTTAAAAAAAGAGCGGGGTGCGCTCGCCCGTGTGCTGGGTGATGCGCGGCGCAGGTAGCGCAGCGTGCGGCCGACGCCGGTCGCATGTACCGACGGGCATTGCTCACCCCTGCTATGCGCCCGACGCCCCCAGCAGCCCCCAGGTGCATTTTTGGCCCAAAATTCATGTTTTTCTTCCATTTTTTTTTTGTAGAATTTATGTTTTAAAACCTTTTGTCTTCTAACCTTTCAAATTATTCAGTTTTTTTTTTGTTGATGGGAATTAAATTGTTTTAATTTCTTAAATAAAAATATGATTTTTGGGAGGTATAAAATGATTTTTAGAGAGAGAATTATGGGGGATTTTTGTTAAGAAAAATTTTCTTCTTCTTCTTCTTCAAGAAAAATTCTCCAAATATTCCAATTGTGTTTTCCAAGTTAATTCTTCAGAGAAAAACAACAATTTTTATTCTTAGGAATTTTCTTCTTCTTCTTTCAAGAACTTTTTTTCTTGAGACAAAGAAAATAATTTTTTGTTCTTGGGATAAAAATTTTCTTCCATATTTTATTTTTCTAATATTATTTTTTACAAATTAAGACAAGAAAATTGATCATCTACCTTCATTCATCAAATCAAATTTTAAGGGTAAGCATTTTGGGTTTACTTTTGCATTTTCTATCACTATTATATTTTTTTTTGTTTATAGTTCATTAGCAACCATGTAAATTCTCTTAGATCTATTATTTTTGTATTTTATGTGATGTAGTCATAGATTCAATATTTTTCATTTCTTATTCTTGTGTTCTCATTTGATTATTCATATTATTATTATTATTATTATTATTATTATTATTATTATTATTATTATTATTATTATTATTATTATTTAACATGCTTTAACATGTTTTATTATTTTGTTTTTTTTTTGTTATTTTTACTTACTTGATTGTTCATCTTTTTTATTGTTATTGTTTATTATTATTATTGTTATTGTTAATGTTATTATTACTTTTGTTTTATTATTATTATTATTATTATTATTATTATTATTATTATTATTATTATTATTATTATTATTATTATTATTATTTATGTTTTCATACATGTTGAATTGTTAATATGTTAAGTTTTTTTTTTTATGTTTTCATGTCATTTAAGTAGTTTGTCACTCATAATGCATGTTATCATATTTATTTTAATTCATTTTCATATGTTATATGTTTAAATTCATTTTTAATTACTAACATCACTTTTATTTGTGTTTTTTTTATTTCAATACTTATTTTTATGTGTGAGCTTTTCCAATGGCAAATGGGAGCACATGGAGACTTGAAGACACCATTTTGGTGGGATTTGTCATATTTTAGTATTTTCCATTAATTTTCTTTTATTTGTTTTTATTATGTAATTTGTAATGAATTTATTTATTTTTTATGCACGTTAATTAAAAATCACAAAAGGTTTTATATTAATAAATTGGGATCTTTTTCTAATAAAATGGCATCAATGTCCTAATTTTAACCCATAAAAACTCACTTTTAAAAAGAATAGTTAATTTTCTCAAAATGGGATCACTCATCCCGATTTTATCGATAAATACTAAAAATAACTTTTTGACTTTCTAAGTGAAAATGAAGGAACCAATGTTCCTATTCTAAATAATGTCCCGATTTATGAATGTTTATTTATTCATTTGATTTATTTATTTATGTTTTGCTTGATTTTATTTTGGGGGATTGTACTTTTGTCCCAAATTTTAATACCTTTTTTATTTGGGGGATTGTATTTTGTCCCAATTTTATCTTTTTTTTTTGGGCTTGCTTTATTTTACCGCTTTTTTACTACTTTAATTCGTGCTTGATTTGCGCTTTATTTTTAATGCATGACCGTGTGAGAAGAGAGATGAAATTTTTAAAATTAAAAACCCATTTATAATTAACCAAGGCATTAATAAGACCAAAGTTCCGAATCTTCCTCTAGTTTAGACCTCCGATGTTAGACAAACTTTCCCAATTTCTTGTAAATTGGGTGGCAACTCCAAAGTAGCTCAAAGGTGCCTAAAGGCTTCATTGGATTAGATGATCTTTCTAGTGTTCTATTAGAAGGAGGTATCCAAAATATCTCATGGTTGCCCAAGATCAAAAGACGCAAACCCTCTCAGGCACTAAACGCGGGTTTTCGAGAACTGGTCCAGTCCGCAAGCATCACAGGAACTCCTTGACCTTTTCCCTGAAAATGAGCCTGCGTGAGAGGGATTCCTCCTTTAAGCCCTTTCTCTCAAAATAGTTTTTGAGCATTCCACTCGCATCGCCGCTTGCACAATCTGGTAATAACTGATCGTTAGAGAGGAAACAAAGAGATCAACATAGCTTTAAGGGACTCATTCAAACACACCTCAAAATGTTGACAGCGAAAATCTTCTGTGAGAACACCTGGTGGCGCATACTTGCTAAGCCTATTAAACTCTTTCTTATAGTCCGCTATAGACAAGACCCTCTGCTTGAGTTTTAAGAACTGAGTCCATCTAGCCTCCTTGTATTCTTTTGTCACATACTTGTTGTGAAATTCTCTCATGAAAAACTCCTAAGTAACCGGGTCAGGTAACTGTGGGTGCCTGAGAACCATTTTCCACCAATCGTAAGCGAAACCTTGCAGGAGTGACACGACACACACAACTTCCCTATCAGGAGTGTTGCGCCCCAATACCCCTTGGGAGGATATTAGGTCGCCACACACGCATACACATACAAACAGTCATGCGAAAGAAAAAATAGTAATCATGCAAGACACATTTGCATCGGAATATCATTTTAAAGCACAAGTTACTAAATAAGCCTTAAACAAAATCATATGATCATGTACATTGCAAAATATAGCTATTCTTTATACATTACAAAACATTCTCTTTAATTAGCCTTTACATATCATCTACAAAAGAAATAGCCTTCACTTTATCATTCACATGCCATATACAAAAATGCTTTACTTTTACAGAAGCTGAACATTTACAAGGCTATACAAAAGTTCTACATTATATATATATAAAACTATACCACATATACAAAAAGACTTCAACTTATACACCCGTGCTAAGCGATAACGTTTATAGGGGATATCACAAATAAAAGACTTCTAACGAAGTCACAAGCATAATCATCAAATCATATAAATAGTAGATATGCCAATCAATTAAGAGCATATAAAGTAATAAGCATATATCATCTTTGTAACATACCAAACATTTCATTAACATTCTTTATAACATATCTACCAGTCTCATGTAACCTATATCACGTTCATATTCTTCAAGCTCTAGCTATCGGCTCATATAACATGTATTTCATATCATAGCATCTTACAGACATTTATATACATTTAAGCTTAGCAGCATACTTCTAGCCTATTCATGTACAATTATAACTTTACATATGCACTTGTAAGCTCATATAAGCATCTCTGGTACAATAGTCATGTACTTCTTTTAGCATTCGCTATAGGTCTTTAACATATATTAACATCTCATATACATTTAGCAAGTAATTAATAGCCTGACTTCATACTATAAATGGATACACATATAGACACCCGTAGGTGCCAAACATCTAGCAGCTGCAAATCATCTAACCCTTTATAGGCATGCCCATCTATCCACTTCTATGAACAACTCAGGCTTTGAATAAATACTCTATACATTTGTCCATATACATAACTTATGCTCAACTATCATGTTATACTACTGCTCATACAACTTAATAAATACACATACTAACTTTACATAACTATAAACATATTCATATAGTTCAACATACAAATACACAATTCATTATTCATTTCCATATTATATATAGGTGTTCATAAGTTTATCACATTAGAATCCTCAAATAATATATTGAAACTAATTTAGATTCCATTTGGCATTCATATGTAACATTTGAGGATGTTTAACAAAGAAATATGCAAGTTAAAGGTTCCTCATGGTGGTAACCTTTTGGTTGTCACCGTGACATTAGAAAATACAAAACAGAATTGAAAACAGGCATACCTCATGATGGAAACAATTTTGGTTGTGACAGTGAGGTCCAAAGATAAGCAATTCTACCTTCTTTAGGCATTGGTCACGGTGGTAACCATTTTGGTTGTGACCGTGACACACCAAAGTAAGCAAAATAGAAGCAGAATCTCGGGACTGCTTCACTCCTCCATTTTGTACAGCCTATACCGATTTCTAAACCTCAAATGTAGGCAAAAGTTCCTCCTTAACGTTTGTTCCTTCGAATGTTAACTTTCAAATGGGACAAGTTTCAGGTCATTTGGATGTAAAACGAAGGAGTTATGGCAAAGGGAACAGAACTGGTTCCAGATACCCTCCTACCGAATTGTAACTACACTTATGGTTAATTTTGAAGACCTTAGAGTCCTCAAATAAACAGAGCTATTTGTACAACATTTATAGTTATAGATCTTATGGTTCTATCCCAATTATTCTCATCCCTTTTAGAGTTGTAAGACTCAATTTGCACTATAAACAATTCACGTTGGTCAGTATAGACCTCAAAGACACTTTTAACACCATTAAACTTGTCAAGCTTGAAATCAGCCAATTTGGCCAAACCAAGGCAGCAAATTCGAACTACAGTCCTTATACACATATATGAACATTATGGCATAATTAAATTCACAATCTAAGCCATTAATCAGAAATTACACATCCAACACTTCCATACCCAAATTAGGGTTCAACGTTAATCACAATACTATAGTCTTTGCAATTCAATTAACATTTCAACTATATCAACTATCAATTATCACATAAACACATATACAATTTCTCAACTAATCAAACATGATTCTAAACAAAGTGACATATAAAATCCCAAACTAGCAATATATGCACTTAAGCAAAGTTAACACATAAACATATATATATCCCAAACCTCAAAAAGCAGGCTGAAGAACACTTTCACTAGCTAGACCTTCTCCTTGCCTTTAGCTCACCTCTTATCCAACAATTCTTGCACAATCAATCAAAATACACTCTCTTAGTCCATAACTCATGTCAATCCAAATCCAAAACAGAAATTGAGAAGAAGGAGATATACACAACTATCAACCCTTACTTACGTTCTCAACTTACTTCATCAAAGCATTTCAATTCAAGATTTTCGAATTCAATTGAGATAGAATTGAAACTCAATATTATGAAATGAAGAAGAAAGGACTTCAGAATTAGGAAAGAGATAGCCGAACTCAAATGGATCCCAATTCCAATTTCTGCCTCTTCCTCACTCTATATTGCATGAGAGGAGTTGGTTGGCAAGAGGTGGATTCCACACGTGGAATGCACTCACTTCCACCAAATTCCCACCTCAATCCTTGTTGATTCTCCATTTAATCCCTCACTTAAGTTTTGTCCCTTTAATTGCCAACTTCTCTTTTCAATTATATCCTTGCATACATTTACTTGCTTACTCACTTAATCACTTTTGTACCTTATTATGCAATTGACATCGCTAATCTGGCTAGGGTACACTTTGGGGTATTACAATTCTCTCCTCCTTAAAAAAAAATTTGTCCTTGAAATTTCCATACTAATAAATAGAAATTCATTCCAGTCAATACACAAATGTAAAACTTACCAGATGGACCGGCAGGATCATTGAATCTCTTCCCCGATCATGGCAAAGACTCGACCCAGACCGCTAGGAGCAACGAGCCTCTCTACTATCTCCGGCAGTACTTGAGCCACTCTACCTCTTCCTCTGCCACTTCTAACTGATCCTGACACGTTCACATTCCCTTTGCTCACTTGTGAACCCATACTCTCTTTAATCTCCGGACAGTTAGCAAACATGTGGTCCATACCGCCACACTTGAAATATGCTCTTGTGAGCTTCCTGTATGTGCCCTAATGGTTCCTTTGACAATGCTCACACATAGGTATTGTGCTACCTCTACTAGAAGGTGGCACAACACTACCCATTGATGCAGGGTCTCGAATCGAACCTCTAGTATCTTGTCCACTTACAACTCCTTGAGCCTTCTTGCTACTAACTCTATCATTTCCTGATACTTTTCTCTTCTGCTCTTTCCTTTGCTTTACCAACTCAGCTTCCTCCAATTTCATAGCTGCTAAGACTAACTGATAATAGTTTTCCGATTGCATAACAGCCATCGCTGATAGAGGTCCTCTAATAGACTCTCTCAATTCATCCTCCAACTATCGACATCGGAAGTCTTCTGTTAGCAATTCATTGGGCACATACTTACTCAGTCGACTGAATTCCTTCTCATATTCTCCTATTGTCATACTCTTTTGTTTCAGACTGACAAACTCCCTCCATTTTGTTTCTCTATAGGCTTTGGCGACATACTTTTTCTCAAACTCTTAGCAAAGAAGTTCCATGTCAACTCACCTGGTCGCTGGGGATTTCAAAGCACCAATTTCCACCAGTCATAGGCTGGACCTTGCAGTAATGATACTACACAAGTCACTCGCTGATTCTGAGGAAAATTGATTTCTTGCAATATCCTTTCCGTCCTTTCCAACGAAAACTCAGCCACATCCGACTGATCCAAAGTCATCCCACAAAACTCTTCTTCTCCTCACTTTCTAATAAGGTCCGAAGGAGCCTTAGGAGCAGTCAATCTGTATATACACAGTATCAACCCTTGTACTAACATTAAAAGATTTAGAGCTAGTCCCGGACCATCTGCTGGAGGTCGCGCAAGTGCAGGTTGATTAGTTCTCACTGGATTTACACTTCCTGTCATCTCTCCTACATTCTCACTCGGATCTGACTCCATCTATACCCTACACAAGACAACATCTACGTTAGGCCACAACTCTAGACAAAATCATATACATCTAGTCAATACTCTAACATCTTATTGTCCTAGACCATCTACCTATGCTCTGATACCACAACTTGTTGCGCCCCAATACCCCTTGGGAGGATATTAGGTCGCCACACAGGCATACACATACAAACATTCATACGGAAGCAGAAATAGTAATCATGCAAGATACATTTGCATCGAAATATCATTTTAAAGCACAATTTACTAAATAAGCCTTAAACAAAATCATATGATCATTTACATTGCAAAATATAGCTGTTTTTTATACATTACAAAACATTCTCTTTAATTAGTCTTTACATACCATCTACAAAAGAAACAACCTTCACTTTATCATTTACATGCCATATACAAAAATGCTTTACTTTTACAGAAGCTGAACATTAACAAGGCTATATAAAAGTTCTACATTATATATATACAAAACTATGCCACATATACAAAAAGACTTCAACTTATACTCCAAGTAGCCATGACCTGCTGATGTCCAACCCTCACTGAACCTGTGAACCTACACAGGAAAAACACCCATGCTAAGCGATAGCGCTTAGTGGGGATATCACAAATAAAAGACTTCTAACGAAGTCACAAGCATAATCATTAAAGCATATCAATAGTCGATATGCTAATCAATTAAGAGCATATAAAGTAATAAGCATATATCATATTTGTAACATACCAAACATTTTATCAACATGCTTTATAACATATCTACCAATCTCATGTAACCTATATCATGTTCATGTTCTTCTAGCTCTAGCTATCGGCTCATATAACATGTACTTCATATCATAGCATCTTATGAACATTTATATACATTTAAGGTTAGCAGCATACTTCTAGCCTATTCATGTACAATTATAACGTTACATATGCACTTGTAATCTCATATAAGCATCTCTAGTACAATAGTCATGTACTTCTTTTAACATTCGTTATAGGTCTTTAACATATATTAACATCTCATATACATTTAGCAAGTAATTAATAGCCTGACTTCATACTATAAGTGGATACGGGTACATATAGATACTGTTAAACAGTACCACACATATAGAGACCGGAGTCTCAAATCATCTAGATACTAAATGGTACCAAACATATAGACATCCGTTGATGCCAAACATATAGACACTCGTCAGTGCCAAACATCTAGCAGCTGCAAATCATCTAACCCTTTATAGGCATGCACATCTATCCACTTCTATGAATAACTCAGGCTTTGAATAAATACTCTATACATTTGTCCATATACATAACTTATGCTCAACTATCATGTTATACTATTGCTCATACAACTCAATAAATACATATACTAACTTTACATAACTATAAACATATTCATATAGTTCAACATACAAATACACAATCCATTATTTATTTCCATATTATATATAGGTGTTCATAAGTTTATCACATTAGAATCCTCAAATAATATATTGAAACAAATTTAGATTCCATTTGGCATTCATGTGTAACATTTGATGATGTTTAACAAAGAAATATGCAAGTTGAAGGTTCCTCACGGTGGTAACCTTTTGGTTCTCACCATGACATTAGAAAATATAAAACAGAACTGAAAATAGGCATACCTCACGGTGGCAACCATTTTGGTTGTGACCGTGAGGTCAAAAGATAAGCAATTCTTCCTTCTTTAGGCATTGGTCACGGTGGCAACCATTTTGGTTGTGACCGTGACATACCAAAGTAAGCAAAACAGAAGCAGAATCTAGGGACTGCTTCACTCCATTTTGTACAGCCTATACCAATTTCTAAACCTCAAATTTATGCAAAAGTCCCTTATTAGAATTTGTTCCATTGAATGTCAAATTTCAAATGGGGACGTTTGAGATCATTTTGATTTAAAATGAAGGAGTTATGGCCAAGAGAACACAACTAGTTCTAGAAGCCCTCCTACAGAATTGTAACTACACTTATGGTTAATTTTTAAGACCTTACAGTCCTCAAATAAATAGAGATATTTCTACAACATTTGTAGGTACATATCTTATGGTTCTAACGCAATTGTTCTCATCCCTTTTAGAGTTATAAAACTCAATTTGCACCATAAACAGTTCACGTGGGCCAATATAGACCTCAAAGACAGTTTTAACACCATCAAACTTGTCAAGCTTCAAATCAGCCAATTTGGCCAAACCAAGACACCAAATTTAAACTACAGTCCTTATACACATATATAAACATTATGGCATAATCAAATTCAGAATTTAAGCCATTAATCAGAAATTACACATCCAACACTTTCATACGCAAATTAGGGTTCAAGGTTGATCACAATACTATAGTGTATGCAATTCAATTAACATTTAAACTGTATCAACTGTCAATTATCACATAAACACATATACAATTTCTCAACTAATCAAACATGATTCTAAACAAAGTTACACATAAAATCCCAAAATAGCAACATATGCGCTAAAGCATAGTTAACACATAAACATATATATATCCCAAACCTCAAAAAGCAGGCTGAAGAACACTTTCACTAGCTAGACCTTCTCCTTGCCTTTAGCTCTCCTCTTATCCAACAATTCTTGCACAATCAATCAAAATACACTCTCTTAGTCCATAACTCATGTCAATCCAAATCCAAAATAGAAATTGAGAAGAAGGAGATATACGCGACTATCAACCCTTACTTACCTTCTCAACTTACTTCATCAAACCATTTCAATTCAAGATTTCCAAATTCAATTGACATAGAAATTAAACTCAATATTATGAAATGAAGAAGAAAGGAATTTAGAATTAGAAAAGAGATAGCCGAACTCAAATGGATCCCAATTCCAATTTCTGCCTCTTCCTCACTATATATTGCATGAGAGGAGTTAGTTGGCAAGAGGTGGATTCCACACGTGGAATGCACTCACTTTTACCAAATTCCCACCTCAATCCTTGGTGATTCTCTATTTAATCCCTCACTTAAGTTTTGTCCCTTTTATTGCCAAGTTCTCTTTTCAATTACATCCTTGCATACATTTACTTGCTTACTCACTTAATCACTTTTGTACCTTATTATGCAATTAACACCACTAATCCGGCTAGGGTACACTTTGGGGTATTGCAAGGAGGACATCGAATCTCCTCCAGAACTCCCCTTTTTTTCTCGATCCACATCTCTACTTTATCGGACTCGTCCAAACTCGTCCCATAAAAATCCTCTGTACCAAACTTCCTCATACTCTCTATTGGAGCTCTTGGCGTCATTACCCTTTCCAAAACTCTAGCCACATCTTGCAATATCTTGAGCATGGCCTTAAAAGCCATGGCTAGAGCCTCAGGCTGTACCCTCACTGGCTGAGCAGGACTAGAAACTGACAGATCTTACTCTTGGGGATTTGCACTCTCAACGTGATGAGCGTCATGATGTGCCTGGTATGGGATTTGAGAATCCGACTTTAGTGCAAGGATTACTTCAGTTAGTGGATAAGTTGACGGCTCCTAAGGTTCCTACTGAGTTGCTGAGGAAAAGAGGAGCCGAAGATTTTTATGGGACTTCGTTGGACTAATATGATATGGCCGAGTTCTGGATTGAGAGAGTGGATCGAATTTTGCAAGAGATTAGTTGTCCCGTGAATCAGAGGATATCTTGTGCAGTATCGCTACTTCAAGGGCCTACGTATGATTGGTGAAAGCCTGTGCTTCGCAACCCTCGACAGCCAGCTGAGTTGACTTGGGACTTCTTTAAGCAAGAGTTTGAACATAAGTATGTGACGAAGGCATACCGTGAAGCCAAGTGGAAAGAGTTCATCAGTTTAAAATAGCGAGGTATGATAGTAAGTGAGTATGAGAAGGAGTTTAGCTGGTTGAGCAAGTATGTACAGGAGTTGCTTTTGACAGAAGAGTTTAAGTGTATACATTTCGAGGAGGGTTTGAGGGAAGTGATTAGAGGACCGTTATCAGCTATGGCAGTCATGCAATAGGTTGGATATTATCGGCTAGTTGCAGCAGCGATAAAGTTAGTGGAATCTGAGTTGATCAAACAGAAGATTGAGCACAAGAGGAAAGCATCGAATAGCAGATTCGGGAGTGGTAAGAAATTAAGAGGATTTTCGAGTGGCCAAGGAGCGAAGGGAACGGTTTCAATACGTTCAGAAGTTGGGAGTATTGCACCACCCTCTAGTAGGGGAAGTCTAATTCCGGAGTGCGAGTACTGTCAGGAGCGCCATTGGGGCGAGTGCAGAAGGATCTCTGGAGCGTGCTTTAGATGTGGAAGCCAAGAGCATATGGTGGCCAGTTATTCGGACTGAAGAGAGCTTTAGGATCAACCCGATAGTAGAGTGAGTGGACAAAGATCAAGAGGGAACCGAAGTGGTAGAGGCAGTGGACGACCTTCTTATGCGCCATCGAAAACCGTGCAAAAGCCACCAACTGAAGAAGTGTATGTGCCTTTGCGAGCGTATGCAATGCTTGGAGAGCATATAGCGGATCGAGTAGGACCTTTCGTTAAGTTGTGTTATTAGCTTTTGTTATGTTTGGTTTTGGGTTATTGGATTTGCGGTTAGCGGGGAAATTTCGAGGATGAAATTTCTTTAATGGGGAGTGATTGTAATGACCAAAAAAGGGCCTAGTCGGAATTTGCGTGCTAAGTCGAAAATTAATAAGGGCATTTCAATAAATTTTGCATGAGGAAATTTGGATATTAAGGATTTAATTGGAAAAATTTATTTAAAATGTTAAGTGAAGGAATTATCTAGTGATGTATGTGTATTGTACCAAGGATTTTAAGGGTCAATAAGGAAGTTATCTAGTGTGTAGTGTATGGTGCCTAGTAAGAGAAGTCAAAGAGGATTCTTTGATCCAATAGGATGGTGCCATGAGGCATAGGTAGGTGAGAGCATTTAAGAGATTAGAAAGAAGGAGAGAGGGAAGAAGGAAAGCAGAATTCTGCTTCTTAACCACGTCTCCCTTTTCTTCTCCTTCTTCCTTTCTTTCTTGCTCTCTCTTGCTTGCTCCACCGTGAACCTTGAGCTTTGGGGTTGGATTTCTGAGTTTTAGAGCTGGGTTTTGAAAGGTAAGTGCTTGGATTTGCTTGGGTTGCTTTGGGGTTCTTCTTCTCCATCTTTATTTATGGTTTTAGATGAGTAATGCATGGTTTGATTAAGTATGTATTGGCTGGGTTTTTGTGCAATAATTGGAGGAGAGAAGGAAGAACAAGGGAAAAGATAAAGTGGTATCTTAAAGTGAAACATTGAAGCTTCTTTTTGTCAGGTTTGGGAGCTCTGTCTTGAATGTGTGCTGTTTGGGAAATTGTTTGCCTTGTTCTCATTTGGATTGTGTTTGGGTATTTGTGTTGTTATTTCTGGAATTTTTGATGTGTTGTATTTGAGTATATGCATGTGTTTGTTTGAGTAGTGATGACGATGTGAAATGCTAGTGTTATGGTGATAATATATATGTGATATTGAGGTGATTTAAGCTTGGCATTTTGCATGGAATTGAGTTAAGTTAAATGGTGTAAATTATTTCTATAAATGATTATGAGCATGTTAGATTGAATGTGCTTAGAAAATTGAAGAGTGTATGCATGATAGTATAAGTTGTTTTGAGTTGGGAGTAAGTTTGGCATGTAAAACAAGTGTGTTTTCTAGGTTCTGGGTGGGTTACATGGCGGTAAGGGAGTGCATACCGCCGTGTAAACCTATTCTGCCTTGGTGATTTTGGTTGTCCGTCCTGCACATGGCGATAAGATCGGTCCATACCACCGTGTAACATGTTACACGGTGGTTAGGATAGTGCATACCGCCGTGTGAATGGCCTCTGTCTTTTAATGTGTTGCCTTTGTCACACGGCAGTCGGGGCTTTCTTGACCCCCGTGTGGGGTGGCTTACACGGCAGTGAGTCTTCCCCATACCGCCGTGTAATGCCCTTCTGTTTTGAAAATTTAGTTTCAAAATGTTTTACGGCCTTGAGGGATTTGCATATCACCAAATAAGCCCTATTTTCTCTCATATGTTTTCTTTGAATATTCATTTGTTTAATCTTTGCTTGTTAATTCAAGTTATATGCCATGATAAATAAGGTCTACACATGATTTTTATATTTATTCAATGGATTGATGATGAGGATTCTTGAAATAGTGATTATGTATAGTGTTATATTTCGAAAGTGTGTTTAGAGCCTGAAGTGTCAGTGTAGTGGATAGGTAAGCATGCTTATAAAGGGTTAGTGTGTGCAGCTGCTAGTGTTGGCCCCGTTATGGGTCAAGTGATTTCGGTTAACCTCCATTAAGGTCTTAGTGAAAATGTTTTTAAGACTCCCGTCTCCCGTGCTACCTTCGGGTATAAAAGTATTTGAGACTTCGGTCTCTCGTTTATTGTTCTCGTATCCACCACCAGTGAAATTCAAGCTATTGTTTGAAGTGTTTGGCTTTTGCGTAGCGAATATGAATATTATGTGATTCCAGTTAGTGTAATTGCTTATTGCCTGATTACTGACTTATAAATATCTCTATTCTCTGATACTTAGTGAATTCAGTATGTTGATGCAAAATATATATATTTATGTATTTTTGCATGATATTGTTATATAGTGTTATGTTGTTCTTGTTCCTCCCCACTAAGCGTTATCACTTAGCACGCGCTATTTTCCCATGTAGGTGGTAGGTTTTGTTCGGTTCGTCGCGCATTTGCAGGGTTGGCCACTAGGAGTAGAGTCTTTATATTTTTTTGTACTCCTCTTGTATTATTCTTTTTGTAAATGTATTCTTTTGATTAGTGGCATATGTAATTTTTGTTAAGGATCCGTATGTAATTCCGAATGATGTATTTATTATATTTTATTTAATGTTAAGATTATGAGTTTCTATTATTGTATTGTACGCTTCCGCTGATATGTGTGCGAGTCTTTGAGTGAGCATGTGGTAGCGCACCGGCATCCTTCCAATGGGGACGTTGGGGGTGTTATAGGCGATATGCGCCCGCATGGGAACACGTCTCATGTGGCGACGCGCACACGTCACAGGTGGCGACACACGCCCGCATCAGCGCACTTCGTAGAGGGCGAGGCGCGCCTGCGGGGTCGCATGTCGCTGCGCGCGACACACGCCCGCTTGGGCGCACGTCGCCGCGCGCGACATGAGCCCACTCGGGCATACGTTACCATGCACGACTTGCGCCCACAGGGGCGCATGTCGTGTTGCGTGACCTGTGGGCATCCCCGCGCCTGCTCCTTCATGCAGTCATTTTCACCTGCAACTTCTTGGTCAATATTTCAGTCCGTTAAATTCCTTTCATTTTTTAATGTCTTTTTTGGTTAACAAAAAATGAAAGGATGTTTGTCCATTTTCCATTTCGGGACAAGACAGCAAACAAAAGGGATTTTCTGCCTTCATTTCAAAAGAGGGCGAATTTTCACAAAAAAAAAAAGTTTTTTTTTTCTCTGAAGAAAAAATAGAGAGATAAGAGGTTTTCAAGGGAAAAAATATTAGAAATTTCAAGATTCATCTCTTTTTCTTCTTCATTGTTAAAATGATTTATTCCTGGCTTGGTTCAAGTCAAGAAAATTAATTTCTTTGACTTGATCCTTCCATCAAGAAAAATTATTTTCTTAAAACTTAGAAAAACTTAGATTTTTCTTAAGTCATTTTTTGTGTTTATCACCATAAATTTCGACAAGGAGGACCAATCGAGACGCCTAAACATTTTTTGATCCGTTCTTGTTTATTTTTGCTCATCATTTATTGTTGTTAGTATTGTTATTTTTGTCATTATTATCGTGTTTATCATCTAGCCCTAGCATTTTTAATGTTGTTAATATTGTTGACATGTTATGTGGTTTTCAATTTGATTTTTTGTTGTTTTAATTGTCACTGTTGTCGTCAATCTTCTTCTTCTTCTTCTTCTTCTTCTTCTTCTTATTATTATTATTATTATTATTATTATTATTATTATTATTATTATTATTATTATTATTATTATTATTATTATTATTATTATTATTATTATTATTATTATTATTATTATGTCCACTTTTTTTTTACCATTATTGTCATTAGTGTTTAGTTTGTTGTCATTAGTCATTACTACTATTATTGTTATCATGATTCCGCTACCTCCACTGTTATTATTGCTATTTGTGTTTACTGTTGATATTTGCATGCTTATTTATTATTATTATTATTTGAGGGCATTATCATTACTAGTATTATTATCTTATGTTTATTTTCTATGGTTATCATCATCATCATCATCATCATCATCATCATCATCATCATCATCATTATTATTATTATTATTATTATTATTATTATTATTATTATTATTATTATTATTATTATTATTATCATTAACATGCTTCTGTTGTCATTAGTACTACTATTATTATTCTTCTTATTATTATTATTTTATTATTGCTATTATGTCATTATTCTTATTGTTATTATCATGTTTGTCATTTTAATGATTATTGTTATCGTATTCTTGCATGATTAATTTTCCTTTATTTTTCTCTTGACTTTGTATATATGTATTTAATGTTATAATTATCACTAATGTTTTAACTATTGTTTTTGCTTGGGGATTCAAATATGAATTTCCTCGTGTGAGCGTTCTCGTGACCACGCGGAGGGGTCACTACGCGTAGGAGGCTATATTGTTGGGTGAGATCTTTCCTTTCGCATTTATGTGTCTTGTGTTTCTTGTAAATAAAATATTTTCATTTTACGCACGCGTTGGATAAAAAGTCGCAAAATATTTTTATAATTAAATTGGATTTTTATACTAACAAAATTGGGACCAATGTCCCTCCTTTTAGCCAAGGAATGAAAAATATCACGATTAAAATGAAGAGTTAAATTTTCTCCAAAATTGGATCACTCATCCCGATTTTTCAAACTAGCAATCGAGCAACTCTTCGATCCGCTTTTAAATGACCGTGAAGGAACTAATGTTCCTAAACCAAACGAATGTCCAAATTTATGTATGTTTTCCTTATATTTGATTTTGTTTGTTTGTTTTAAATTTATGCTCATACATTTTGGGCCCTTGTAATTAATTTTGGGGCAATATTATTTCGTTTTTCATTTGGGATTGTATTCCGTCTTGATTTACATTCTTTAATCTTCTTTTATTTGGGGTTGTATTCCGCCCCAATTTCTCTTGTAATTGTGTTCTTGACGTGTTTATTGCTTTTTTTTTATCGTTTCATTTACCGCTTTTCCTTATAGCTTTTATTTATTGCTTTTGAATGCTTGCAATACGCTTTTAATTAAATGCATCAATCGTGTGAGATAAGAGGTAGAAATTTAGGAAATTAAAAACTCATTTATAATTAACCAAAATATAAATAAGAGTGAAGTCCCGAACACCAATCTCTAGTTTAGACCAATAGAGGTTAGAGACCTTTCCCAATTTCTTATAAATTGGGTGGCGACTCCAAAATACCTCAAAGGTGCCTAAAGGTGTCGTGAGGCTAGATGATCCTTTCCAATGTCCTATTGGGAAGGAGGCATGCAAAAGGCCTCATGGCACCCAAGATCAAAAAGACGTGAACCAATCCCTCGAGCCCTAAAAGCGGGTCTCGCCTAAGAGGGCCTTTGCTAGGTTCGGCGCACGTCACAGTGGCGACTCCACTGGGGACACTTCGTGACTTTGCTCTAAAAGTGTTTTGGTCAAAATATATAATTGGGTTTTTAAAACTTAAAATTCTATCACTTTTCAAAATGTGCATTGCATACATTAGAGCTTTAGAACTATGTTAGTTGATCCCTTATCTTACCCCGGTGCATTCCCTAAGTATGACCCTACTTTCACTCATTGTAGGGAAGTGTTAGGGATAAACATCAGCCCAAGCCTTGTACTATTAAAGGTATATCAAATGGAGACCCGATTAGTCGCTATGCTCGTGATGAGCTAAACCCATTGGCAGGGACCATGCTTGGGTAGACCTAAAGTAACATCACCTTTAACCAAAGCCCATGTAATGGCAAATAAAAACTTCCACTAGGTGACATGTACCATAATACCGTGCTTGCTATTTGGGCTGTCATATATTGAACAAAATCAATCAAATTAAATTGTCTTCCATCAAAGGCTTGCATGCCCCAGTGGGCCCATCTTAATTTAGTTGAATTGTTTAAATACATAATGGCCAAACACCCGTAAATATGTGCATTAGACAAGAGGTGTTATGCTGCCGGTTTTTTACCGTGCACCATACGCATCCAATGGGTTCCCCGTTAACCCTTGGATAAAGCCCACCTAGGAAAGAGACTATATTTACCTCGTGTGCAGGAGAAATAAGGTTGGAAGGATCTATCTGCTTGCATGTGTCTGTCTATGCCACATCAGCACGACCATGCATTGTACTTCAATCATGCATCATCCTAACAAATGTGTGTTCTGCAGCCATCATAGATTTGTCCAGGTGGTTTAGAGGTCCCGACGGTTGGCTAAGGAAGATTTCACTCTTTGGATTGCAAGAGCTAGTGTCAGATCAAAGTTCAGATTCTCTTTCAGAGAGTAGTGAGATATTTTGTCCCGAATCATCAGTAGAAATAATCATGTCTATTCCATCAAGTGGTTCTGATGCAACTAAGGCAATGATTACCGAAGAAGTGGGGAAACGAATGGAAGAGTTTGAGGCTAGAATGATGGCGATGATGGGCAACCTTTCCACTACCCTGGCCCCACTTGCTAGGCAACAGGTTACTGCTCCAAGTAGGGGGCAAGATGAATAAGGGGCTGCTAGAGAGGATCCCCTTGCGACAGTTGATCCACCTGCGGTTGAGCTAAGAGCGCCATCGCCTATAGAGCGTCAAAAAGGCCCTAAATCTGAGTTATGGAGATGAAGCGTAAACCTGATACCCCTGATTAGATCCGATTGTTCATTTGGAATGCTAGCCCTTACCTTAGAGATGGACTAAAAATGAAGGGGTTGAAGGACTGGGAGTCATTAAAGGACATTGCTATAGAGGTAGAGGGTGAATATATGGGCAGGAGGGCAAGTAGTGAGGCTTATGCCAAGAAAGGCTATACCAATCAAGGGGCAACCAAGTTGGCAAGCTCCAGTAGTTGCAATAGAAGTGGGAAGATGGCTAAGGTATCGGCAACAGGTGTGAATCAGAGGTATTTCTCAAATTTGGGTCAGCCTTTA
Source organism: Excoecaria cochinchinensis (assembly GCA_947683425.1). Taxonomy (NCBI): domain Eukaryota; kingdom Viridiplantae; phylum Streptophyta; class Magnoliopsida; order Malpighiales; family Euphorbiaceae; genus Excoecaria; species Excoecaria cochinchinensis. The sequence continues at coordinate 3,117,688 of CANTUQ010000096.1, forward strand.
TCATGGGTATTAAAGAGATTGGTCAAGGAAGGAAAGCTATAACCCATGCCACCTAGGCCAGCCAGGACACAAGGACAACTGGGGCATAAAGAGAATGAATATTATGCCTTCCACCAACATACTGGGCATTTAACAGACAATTGCGTAACGCTGAGGCACCAGATTCTGGATATGATCGAAAGTAAGGAGATCACTAATCCTTAACGGAGAGAGAACAAGAAAAAGTCCAACTACAATGCTGTGCTACCACCTGTTTTTATGATTGGGTCAAGCCTACCTGAATGGTACGTATTACAGGATTTATACGATAATGAATATGTTGCTGTCACTCGCCCTGAGGTTGGTAAAGAAGGGATACCTGTGGGAGTGATAGATTACTGGTCCACTAGTGAGAGTGGGGAAGAAGACAAAGAAGAAGAGGAAGGAGAAAAGTCTGTGGATCCGTGGGAGTCAGATGGAGAAGGGGAAGAAGTAAAGGCTGTGACCAAACGCGAAAGAGTGGTCCCGGAGGTAGAGAAGACACAGGACTCAGTGCAAGCACCTACAGAAAAGGAGCCGGAAGAGAATTCCATAGTCAAGAAGTTAAAAAAGACCACGGCTCAGATATCTATATGGGACCTTTTAAGACAGTCCCCTTCCCACAGACAGAAGTTGGTAGAGGCTTTAAGTGAGTCTACCGTGGCCACCATAATTTTGCCATCCGAGTTGCTAGATCTTGTCAAAGGGGGATCAGGAGAGAGATTGGTGTATTCTGACGCTGACCTACCAGTGGAGGGCCGCAAACATAACCGGTCGTTGTACATCAAGGCATAAATTAATGGCAAGCACACCACTTGTGTTATGGTTGATGATGGCTCATCCATAAATGTCAGCCCTTTAGTGACACTTCAGGCTTTCGGGCTAGATGAAAATAGGCTTAGCAAATCTGATTTAACTATCACAGCCTATGATAATTCTCGAAGACAAGCATCGGGAACATTCAGAGCTCTAGTTAAGACTGGGCCTATCGAGAAGGAGATAGAATTTATGGTTTTATCTATCCCAGCGAATTTCTAAGCTCTACTTGGAAGGCCATGGTTCCATAAATTGGGAGGTGTGCCGTCTGCCCTACACCAGATGATCAAGATACCACAAGAAGGAGAGGTGGTGATTATCAAAGTGGTAAGAGAAAACCAAGTGTCTACCTTGGGGATCTCTAACCAGCCACTTAGTGGCTTCCACATATCGGTGATAGGAGAAGAGCAGGGTTTAGCAGATAGCCCTCAAGTGGTGAATATGATGAAGAAGATGTGCTTCCTCCCAGGGGTAGGATTATGTAAAAACTCACAAGGGCTACAGTCTGCTATCACCACACGAGGCCAGAAGGACTGAAAGGGTCTGGGGTATAAAGCTGAGCATGGCAAGAAGAAGGAAATATCAGAGAAGATCCCCCATATTTCAGAGAGTTTTATTCCAGCATCCTCGGTCTTTTCTTACACCGGAGAAGAAGAGCCTCAGTGAGTGGATGGAAAGATCGTACCAGGTTTTGAAATCTTTAATGATGTCTTCGACTAGGATGTTGGAGCTATCAAATTCGCGAAGGACTTCTGGGATGAAGAGGTTATGATGCAGTGTAGTGCCTGGGATAGTGATGGGCCCAAGGAGATCGTTACTGATAAGCTGTTAGACACCCTAAAGGGGAAAGAGAAGATGGCAAAGCCAGATTTGAAGATTGAAGATCTGAAGATTTCACCAGAGCTAGTTGAAAAGCCTCCACCAATCAAAGAAGCCAAGGCACTGTCGGCTAAAACATCGCCGTCGACACAAGATGAAGACAATAGTCACTTAGATAGCCTTTTTATGCTAGAACTTTTTAATAATGACAATGTTAACGTTGCTAATTATATTAATGAAATGAACAACTTTTCTTACTTGTGTGATCTTTTTGATGATTTCATTTCTCATGATTATAAACATGATGCATTCATTTTTGACATTGATTCAACTAGCACGACTGCATTTAATCTCTGAACTTTAGAGAACCCAAAGGAAATTTTAATAGCATCAGACATAACTCCTGAGGAGAGAATAAAATTTGAGATAATTTTAAAAATAAATATATGAAAAGGTCTTTGCCTTGACCTACGAGGACATGCCAGGAATTGATCAAGACATTGCCGAGCATGCCATCCCAACTTATCCAAAATCTAAACCAGTCAAGCAAAAACTCAGAAGACTTAGGCCGGAATGGGCGCAAAAAGTGAAAGAAGAGATCCATAAGCAGATTGAGGTTAAGTTTCTAATAGAGGTTCAATACTCGAGCTGGTTACCAAATGTAGTTCCTGTGGCTAAAAAGGATGGAAAGGTTCGAGTATGTGTGGTCTATCAGGATCTGAATAAAGCTTGTCCGAAAGACGATTTCCCTCTGCCTCACATTGATGTGCTGGTATATAGTACAGCTGCTTGTATGATGTACAGTTTTGTATATGGGTACACTAGGTACAATCAAATCCTCAACAGGATTATGGATTGAATCAAGACAGCCTTCATCACCGAATGGGGTACATTTGCCTACCGAATCATGCCTTTCGGATTAAAGAATGCGGGAGCAACCTATCAAAGAATGGCCACCAGAATTCTCAATTACTTAATTCACAAGGAGGTAGAGGTTTACATGGATGACATGATAATCAAGTCAGCTACTAAAGAAGGTCACTTTCAGGCTCTGAAAAAGTTCTTTCAAAGGATCAATAAGTACAATCTGTGCCTCAATCCCAGGAAGTGCATCTTTGGGGTTACCTCGAGTAAGCTATTGGGCCATGTGGTAAGTCAAAGAGGATTTGAAGTGGATCCGAATAAGGTCAGAGCTATTAGAGAGATGCCAGTACCCAAGAAAGAGAAGGAAGTTAGAAGTTTCCTAGGAAAATTTTAGTACATCAGTCGGTTAAGACCACCACGTTTATTGCCAAGCTAGCTTCGGTATATGACCCCATCTTCAAGCTTCTCTGGAAGAATCAGCCGGTGGTGTGGAATGATGATTGTCAATTGGCTTTTGATACTATTAAGGATTATCTCTTAAATCCACCAGTCTTAAGACCACCACGTCCTGCCAAGCCACTAATCCTGTATTTAGCGATAGAAGATAGCTCAGTGGGGGGCTATGATGGCTTAGGAGGATGAATTTGGAGTGGAGTTTATTGTTTATTACCTTAGCAAGAAATTCCTGCCATATGAAGCCAAATATGTTGAAGTAGAAAAGATTTGCTTGGCAGTAATTTGGGCTTCTAAAAAGTTGTGACACTACTTTCACTCTTTTAACGTGCAAGCGGTTGCTAAGCATAACCCCCTTAGGTATCTTCAGGAGGTACCCTCTCTACTAGGAAAGATGGGAAGATGATTATTATTGTTGCAGGAGTTAGATATCGAATACATCACCAGGAAACCCGTTAAGGGAATACCTGTAGCTGAGTTCTTGGCTGAACACCCTATTGAGGGAGACCAGTTCGAATATAATTTCCTAGATGAAGATGTCACGGCCATAGCAGTACAAGGGTGGTAGATTTTTTTGATGGGGCAGTTAACAGAAAAGGGGCAGGAGCAGGGATTATCCTTACAACCCCGGATGGTGAGAAGCTGCCATTAGCCAAGAAATTGAGGTACAAGGTGACCAATAATGAAGCGGAATATGAAGCTTGCATCTTTCGGATTGGAAGCATTGCTTGCTCTAGGGGCAAAGACCGCAAAAGTCTTTGGAGATTCGTCCTTAGTAATTCATCAGATCTGAGGGGAATGGTCAGTCAAGGAAGAGAGGTTATGGCCTTATGTGAAGCACTTGAGAATGTTGAGTAGCCAGTTTGAGACTTGCACCTTTCACTTCATCCCTAAGGATGAAAATCAGTTGGCTGATGCTCTCGCGTCATTAGTGTCCATGTGGGATAATCCAACAGGGGTTGCTATGAGACCCATACTGATCTCTTGTGCAGAAAAGCGTTGTTTTGAAACTGAGCAGGTAATGGATGTTGAGGTCTCCGATGGAAACCCTTAGTATTATGATATTTCGAACTACTTATAACGGTCAGTTTTTTTAAAGGAAGCCACTGAGAAAGACCAGAGAATGATTAGAAAGTTATCCTCTCAATTCATCAGCGTAGATGGAACTTTGTATAAGAGGCAAGCGGATTGTATCCAATTAAGATGTTTGGCGGAGAAAGAAGCTGAAAGGGTTATGGAAGAAATTCATGCTGGTGTTTGTGGAGCTCACATGAATAGTCTGGCCTTAGCAAAGAAGATCATACGACAAGGATTTTATTGGCTCACAATGGATGCGGATTATTCAAAATACGTGAAGCAATGCAAATTATGCCAGCAATACGCGAATTTGAGGCATGTGCTAGTTTCAGAGCTACATAATTTGACATCTGCATGGCCATTTGCAACTTGGGGGATAGATATCATAGGCGAGATACATCCTATAGCTTCTAATGGGCACAGGTTCATCATAATCGCTATTGATTACTTCGCTAAGTGGGTCGAAGCTGAATCTTTCAAAAAAGTTGATGCTAGGGACATGGCTAAGTTCATCGAACGGAATTTGATATGCAGATATGGCCTCCCATAGCACATTGTGTCTGATAATGGGGTACAATTCTTAGCAGAAAGTAAATAGATGCTTTAGAGATATGGAATCCAGCATCATAAGTCTTTTCCTTACCGACCTCAGGCTAACTGCGTGGTTGAAGCATCGAATAAGAATGTAAAAAGAATATTGGCCAAGATGGTTCAGAGCAATAAAGACTGGGCAGAAAAGCTACCTTTTGTACTCTAGGGATATAGAACCACAGTCAGAACCTCTATGGGAACGACGTCGTTCTCTCTGGTATATGGAACTGAAGCAGTTCTGCCAGTTGAAATCGTGCTGAAATCTTTAAGGGTAGTCATGGAAGCTGAGATTCCAGAGACAGAATGGGCACAACAGTGATTGTTGCAGTTGAATCTGTTGGATGAAGATAGGTTGCAAGCATACTATCACAATTAGATTTATCAGAAGAGGCTAGCTCGGTCATTCGGTAGGAAGGTACGAAAGCACCCATTGAAGGAAGGGGATTTGGTCTTTAAGATGATAAGACCGGGAGTGCCAGACATACGGGGAAAATTAGGCAGTCTGTACTACAAAAAATGAAATGAATAAAAGCTGCTGGATTGGGTTGGGTCCATTCTAGGGAAAAATTAGGCAAAGGGTCATGTGAAAATCCCTCAAGGGACGCATTTCCCACGAAGAAAAGCTAGTGTGAAAATCCACGGGGGATGCACTACCTTTAAAATAATTACTTTCAATGCTTGGAGCGATAAGGCGGAATTACTTCAAATGCAGGGACATGAGTCAGAATCCTAGGCATATGATCAATGACTGAGGGACAAAGATGCACACCTAACGGGTTTTTCAGAACAGGTTTCGGGTCAGAGTCCCTAAAGCCAAGATGACACTCTTCTGGATCCTTGGGCGCATGGTGGAGCAACCAAACCGCATCCTTAACGGACCCTTGACCGCCTAGGACGTGGACTATCCATTTTTTGCAAGAATTTACATCTCATGTCATATACATACAATTTCATGTATATACTTCTGTGCACATAACTTTGCAGGAAATATCTAAGTAAAAACTATCGCAATTTGAGGGTGGTGCACTCGCACTTTGTAAGTCTGGAGCAGACTCGGTGCAGCTCAGAAGAGCAATTCTCGCGTTTTGTAGGTCTGAAGCAGACTCGGCGCATCACCATCAGAAGATGGACCCCTTGCACTTTGTAAGTCTGGAGCAGACTCGGTGCAGCTCAGAAGAGCAACCCTCGCACTTTGTAAGTCTGGAGCAGACTCGGTGCAGCTCAGAAGAGCAATTCTCGCGTTTTGTAAGTCTTGAGCAGACTCCGCGCATCACCATCTGAAGATGGAACCCTCGCACTTTATAAGCCTGGAGCAGACTCTGTCCAGCTCAGAAGAGCAATTCTCGTATTTTGTAAGTCTGGAGCAGACTCGGCGCATCACCATCTGAACATGGAACCATCGCACTTTGTAAGTCTAGAGCAAACTCGGTGCAGCTCACAAGAGCAATTCTCGCATTTTGTAAGTCTGGAGCAGACTCGACGCATCACCATCTGAAGATGGAACCCCGGCACTTTGTAAGCCTGGAGCGGACTCGGTGCAGCTCAGAAGAGAAAACTCTCACGTTTTGTAAGTTTGGAGCAGACTCGACGCATCACCCAAAAGAATGAAAATCATTCTGCAGTCTATACGGCGACTGGAGGAGATCATCTTATTGGCGTAGCCGGGAAGACAGCCACCTCAGGTACGCGCTTCTTCTTTCTTTCTCTGAGTTTTGGCTCACCTAGGCGCCCAGGCACTACGTTCCCCAAAACTGGGGGAAACTGTTGACACCGGGTCCCGAGACGGTCCAAGATCAGGATTACCCGATGATGAAGATGATACTTGCCACAAGTAAAGGTGTCAAAAATGATGTTTTCCTCATCGAAAATCTCTTTTGTTCCTCCAAAAATTTTAATTCAAAAATTTGCATTTTTACTCTTATTTTTATTCCTTTTTATTTTTATTTTTTATTTTTTATTTTTTATTTCAGGTTTTATTCTTGAATTATTGGTGACCTGTTGCCGTGCTATTTGCGCGCCGCGCATGCGAGATGTGGTCGCACGGGTGCGGGCAGTGCCCATGCTCGGGCACACGTCACTGCGCACGACACACACCCTCTCGGGCCCACGTCGCCGCGCACGACTTGCGCCCACAGGGGCGCATGTCACATTGCGCGACCTGCGGGCATGCCTGCGCCTACTCCTTCATGCTATCGTTTTCACCTGCATCTTCTTGGTCAATATTTCAGTCCGTTAAATTCATTTCATGTTTTAATGTCTTTTTTGGTTAACGAAAAATGAAAGGATGTTTGTCCATTTTCCATTTCAGGACAAGACAGGAAACAAAAGGGATTTTTTGACTTCATTTCAAAAGTGGGCGGATTTTCACAAAAAAAAAAGGATTTTTTGTTTTATCTGAAGTACAAATAGAGAGACGAGAGGTTTTCAAGGGAAAAATATTAGAAATTTCAAGATTCATCTCTTTTTCTTCTTCATTATTAAAATGATTTATTCCTGGCTTGGTTTAAGTCAAGAAAATTAATTTCTTTGACTTGATCCTTCCATCAAGAAAAATTATTTTCTTAAAACTTAGAAAAACTTAGATTTTTCTTAAGTCATTTTTTGTGTTTATCACCACAAATTTCGACAAGTACGACGAATCGAGATGCCATTTCTCCGACTTATAATTTCTTAGGGTAAATATTTTTGGATCCGTTCTTGTTTATTTTTGCAAATAATTTATTGTTGTTAGTATTGTTATTTTTGTCATTATTATCGTGTTTATCATCTAGAGCATTTTTAATGTTGTTAATACTGTTGACATGTTATGTGGTTTTCAATTTAATTTTTTGTTGTTTTAACTTTGTCACTGTTGTCTTTAATCTTATTATTATTATTATTATTATTATTATTATTATTATTATTATTATTATTATTATTATTATTATTATTATTATTATTATTATTATTATTATGTTCATGTCCACTGTTAATGTTTTGTTTTACCATTATTGTCATTAGAGTTTAGTTTGTTGTCATTAGTCATTGCTATTATTATTGTTATCATGATTCCGCTACCTCCACTGTTATTATTGCTATTTGTGTTTACTGTTGACATTTGCATGCTTATTTATTATTATTATTATTATTATTATTATTATTATTATTATTTGAGGGCATTATCATTTCTAGTATTATTATCTTATGTTTATTTTCTATTGTTATCATCATCATCATCATCATCATCATCATCATCATCATTATTATTATTATTATCATTAATATTATTATTATTATTATTATTATTATTATTATTATTATTATTATTATTATTATTATCATTAACATGCTACTGTTGTCATTAGTAATACTATTATTATTCTTATTATTCTTATTATTTTATTGTTGCTTTTATGTCATTATTCTTATTGTTGTTATCATGTTTGCCATTTTAATGATTATTATTATCGTATTCTTGCATTATTTATTTTCCTTTATTTTTCTCTTGACTTTGTATATATGTATTTAATGTTAGAATTATCACTAATGTTTTTACTATTGTTTTTGCTTGGGGATTCAAATATGAATTTCCTTGTGTGAGTGTTCTCGTGACCACGCGAAGGGGTCACTATGCGTAGGAGGCTACATTGTTAGATGAGATCTTTCCTATTGCATTTATGTGTCTTGTGTTTCTTGGAAATAAAATATTTTCATTTTACGCACGCGTCGGATAAAAAGTCGCAAAATATTTTTATAATTAAATTGGATTTTTTTACTAACAAATTAGGACCAATGTCCCTCCTTTTAGCCAAGGAATGAAAAATATCACGATTAAAATAAAGAGTTAAATTTTCTCCAAAATGGGATCACTCATCCCGGTTTTTCAAACTAGCAATTGAGCAACTCTTTGATCCCCTTTTAAATGAGCGTGAAGGAACCAATGTTCCTAAACCAAACTAATGTCCCGATTTATGTATGTTTTCCTTATGTTTGATTTTGTTTGTTTGTTTTAGATTTATGTTCATACATTTTGGGCCCTTATAATTAATTTTGGGGCAATATTATTTCGATTTTCATTTGGGATTGTATTCCATCACGATTTACATTCTTTAATCTTCTTTTATTTGGGGTTGTATTCCGCTCCAATTTCTCTTGTAATTGTGTGCTTGACGTATTTATTGCTTTTCTTTATCGTTTCATTTACCGCTTTTCCTTATAGCTTTTATTTATTGCTTTTGAATGCTTGCAATGGCTTTTAATTAAATGCATCAATCGTGTCAGATAAGTGGTAGAACTTTAGGAAATTAAAAACTCATTTATAATTAACCAAAACATAAATAAGAGTGAAGTCCTGAACACCAGTCTCTAGTTTAGACCACTAGAGATTAGAGACCTTTCCCAATTTCTTGTAAATTGGGTGGCGACTCAAAAATAACTCAAAGGTGCCTAAAGGCGTCATGAGGCTAGATGATCCTTTCCAATGTCCTATTGGGAAGGAGGCATCCAAAATGTCTCATGGCACCCAAGATCAAAAAGACGCCAACCAATCCCTCGAGCCCTAAAAGTGGGTCTCGCCTAAGAGGGCCTTTGCTAGGTTCAGCGCGCGTCATATTATGGTACCTAGAGGTGAAAGCCGAGGATAAAAGGCCACCTTGGAAAGATAAAGGGTGCCTCACAACATCTTGAATCCCTCCAAACTTTTGAACGCAATGGGCGATAATATAAAATGTAGCCTCATGAAATCCACATAAAGGGATACATCCTGAGGAACCATCTAGGGTCACATGAGAAAGGGGTAACTAGGAGCACATGAACCTGATGTCCTCATCCATCACCTCACCCAATCTAGCAACACCTTCATTGGGAGATGCAAATGAATATAACCGTTGCTGGGGGAGAAAGTGCCTCGGTGAATAACTGCTGATCACTCTAAGAGGCGGCTCCGATAGTTGCTTTAGCTTCTCTTGTAGCCATACCTTAAACATGTGGAGGGTGTGTGAAAAATAAAGCTGTTGGAATGGGTAGGGTTCGTTCCGAGAAAAATAAGGCACAGGGTTATGTGAAAATCTAGAAGGACGCATTTTCGATAAGAAAAGTTAATGTGAAAATCTACAAGGGACGCATTACCTTTTAAAATAATGACTTACCTGGAGCAATAAGGGGCTACAAATAAAGGCAGAAGAAGGATCGACGCAGATAGAGTCCAAACCCAGAATCGTCTCAGCAAGAATCAGGGGAAACAAGGACAGTCCGCGATGGATGCCATCCACTATCCCGAACAACTGGAAATCACCGAACAACTCTTTAGAAATCACCGTCAAATACTTAGAAAGGCAAAACAGTAGGACAACACTGGCCTGATAGGTGAACATATTAGAGAAGCCCTCTTATGCCTCGATCAACGGCTCTAGAGCAAAAATGGTACCTTGAGGGGCCAGCCTAGCCGCGGATGAGGAAGAAATGCCTAAAGCCAATGCAGTGTTCCTTGCGCGAATCAAACCACTGCTCGAGATGCAAGGTAGTGTGCCAGGAGGAAACCCCGCTCCGATAATCGCAGCAAATTCTTCAGGCAGGGGGCATAATTCTTGATAAGTAAACCTGAAGACATGGCAACGGGGGTCCCATAAGCGGACTGCAGCTAACAAAAGATTCTGGTCCAGTCTAACTCTCCTCAGGAATCTCAGTCCAAAATAAGGGGCCAAAGTGATATTTTCCCAGGTTTGAGGGTCATCTAGAAGCCGGTGCATCTTATTAAGGGTTGATAACAACATTTTCCAAAATTTCGGGGCAAAAATTAAATATAAATGGGAAAGAAAAGAAAAGAGAAGAGAAAAACCTAGAAAAGAGGGCTCTGTTTGAAATCCAAGAACACTACAAGAAAATTGCAATTGAGCAACGGAAATCTGACATTTTTCGTTGCTAATAAAAAATAGCAACGGAAATCTGACATTTTCCGTTGCTAATCAAAAATAGCAACGGAACTTTTGGTTGCTAAATCGACAGTTGCTAATTTTTAGCAACGGAAATGAAATTCAGTTGCTACATTTAGCAACGGAAAGGGATTCTGTTGCTAAATTCAACCAAGTAAAGTTTTGGTGAATTGGTCATTTTTAACAACGGAATATTTTCGTTGCTAATTTTGGCAACGGAATAATTTTTCCGTTGCTAATTTAGCAACAGAATTTTGTTGCCAATTTTAGTAACGGAAGTAGTGTTTCCGTTGCTAAATTTCGCAACGGAGATGAAATTCCGTTGCTAATTTAGCAACGAAAAAATTTTGCCGTTGCTAGTTTAGCAACGGAAGTATAGTTTCCGTTGCTAAATTTGGCAACAGAGATGTAAATTCCGTTGCTAATTTAGCAATGGAAAAATTTTTCCGTTGCTAAATTCAACCAATTAAATTTTTGGTGTATCGATCAATTGTAGCAACGGAATGTTTCCGTTGCTGATTTAGCAACGGAATTGGAGTTTCCATTGCTAATTTATCAACGATATAACTATTCCGTTGCTAAAATTAGCTATGAAAATTGCAACTCCATTGCTAAATTTAGCAACAGAAACATAGATTCCACTGTAAATTTTGGCAACCGTACTAGCAACTGTACATAAATACCATCAATAATTATCATTGCCAAATTTAGCCATAGAAATTATCCAATTTTATTGGTAGCATAACATTTTAATTAAATTTTAATTTTATTGGTTATAAAATAAATATAATCAAAATTCATAATGCAATTTACTTGTAATAGTATAAATGTACGAGAATAAAAATTCTTAATACATATTATACTATAAAGTAAGAATCCATAGAAACTAATAAAAACATAACATGAAATCGGTATCAATACCTAAATATAACAAATATAAACTATGTAGTTGGTGAAGGAGGACGATCTGGCTGCTCTGGCTGCTAAGAGGTGTTGCCCTTGCTTCTCATCTCTTTCATCTCATTCTTTAGTTGGATTACAGTATCAAGCAACATGCTGACAGTATTCTCTAACTGAATGACTCTCTCAGAAGGTTCAAAACACCTACTACTAGCAGCTGTAGATGATTCAGGGGAATGCGAATGGAATGTATTTGCAATAGATCCTAAGCAAAAAATCCTTCCTCGATTATTCTTACCACCAACTGCTTCAAGAAATATCTGACTCTAATCCACATATTCAGAGTTCTGCAGCTGTTGAGTGAGAGTCTCTTGTAATTGCTCCTATAATTACAATAGTTACGATAAATTAACTACATTATCATAAAATAATTAATATTCATATATAAAATTTACGTACATTGAGTTGTCTACAACGCGTATTAACAAATGTCTGACCATCATGCTTTTTTGTATGGGTGTACATAAATACTTCAGGATATGTAGGCCTTTTACCCATGGACTTTTCCTGCATAACCAATTAAACTCAAGTTTAAAAAAAATTCAGCAGAATTTCCTTTGAAATAAAAAAATTATCTCCTGTGAAATATAAAATTCTCTCAACAACACACCCATCCAATGGATTTTGTTCTGCATGGTTCAAACATTTCACATGCATAAATATTTTGCGTGTATTTGTGCCATTTTAATTTTGCAGGAAAACAAATTTGATGGATGCAACCATGCACTGAAGTCAGGGGCAAAATGTTCAGGGAGTATTTTAAAATTTTCAAAAAATGAAAATAATAATAATAAAATAATATAAAAAAAGGAAAAAAGGAAAAAAGGAATTCGAAATGACCGACGGGCTTGTAGGGAGTGCCCGTCGCTCGGTCCATCGATGGGCAGCCCTTCGGTCACAAAAATCTATAAAAGCTAAGCGCTTACGGGCTTGCTCAGTTTCTTTCTTCTTCCTTCTTCCCCACATGAACCGATGCACTTCCTTGTTTTTTCTGCATTTTTTGCTTCGTTTTTCACCCATTTTGCGTGCCATTTGAGCCAAAATGCTCCTCTTATCATCGCACACATCCAGGACTAGTTTTTTTCATGATTTTTTTGTGTTATTTTTCATTGTTTTCATCGACTACTAGGTTAGTTTTATAATGTTTTCCTCCTTTTTACTTCTTTTTATTTAAATTTTTGTTCTGAATGCATGATAGATGTGCCTGCTTCAAAATGTAGGATAAATTTTGCCCTTTTATTTTCTACAAATAGTGGACCTTGTACACTGACAGTTAGGAAGTAAATACCAGAAAAATAAAATAAATAATAATAATAATAATAATAATAATAATAATAATAATAATAATAATAATAATAAAATAGTAGAATAGGACTTAGGAATATGCCTTTGTATAATTGCTAATGGGGAATAAAATAGGAAAGCCCAGTTAAATGCTTATTTATTTTATGGGATGATTATGCCTGTAAAATTGTTGTTGGGGCCTGAAACCTGTCCTTTTTGAGTTTTTTCATGCAGGAGGTTTGGCACATCCTTACCGGGATGCTGCCAAAATTTTTTGGTTTGGCACATCCTTGTTGGAATGCTGTAGAAATTTTTTGGAAAGGCACTTCCCACCCGAAATGCTGCCAAAATTTCCAAAAGTTTAAAAATGCACTTATAATGGAATAATATGAAACTAACTTCGTTTTTCCCCAAGATGCATTCGAGACAGAATATTTCCCTTGAGCAAACTGAGCCTGAGGCTCCAGAGTGGATGGGCACTGATCTTAGGGAGCGGTTTCAGGCCCTAGCCCACGTACAGTTTCGCGCTAGTTAATACATCTCCAGGTATTTCCTCTAGCGCATGGGGATGCTGCATGAGATCGACATGCTACTAGAGGCAGTAGGGTGGATTGAGTTCCTTCAGCCTGCATTCTAGATCTACACAGAGGTCATGAGAGAGTTTCTGGCCACCTTTCACTACAGGGGTTTCCAGAGATCAGACATAGAGGAGGGGGTCATGTAGTTTAGGATCAGAGGGGACCACTTCGACATTACCCGTAGGGTTTTTGTCGAGGCCATAGGGCTCCCACATGAGAGAGATGTGGTGATACCACAGAGAGCTATTAGGAGGCAGCACTGGGATTTATCACCATGCCAGGAGCACCGTACAATCATGATACGACGAAGAGGACTATGCTCTCGTCGCAAGCGCTGAGGTATGTTTATAAAGTCCTCTCTAGCTCCTATTTTGGCTGAGCAGGCAACCTAGAGTTGGTTAATAGTGCAGAGATCTGGAGCTTATGGGCGATGGTAATAGGCCAGCGCCTCAACATTAGCCATGAGATATTGTCTAATCTGGTGAGGTTAGCATGGGGGACAACCCCTTTTATATATGCCGGAGGCATCATCATCCAGTTGCTTGTGCACCTGAGAGTTCCTCTAGCAGTTTTTAGGCCTCCATTGGATGAGGATATATTTGTTGACTTTGCTGCAGCCCAAACGATGGGGATGGTAGCTCAGGTACATCGATTGGATGAGTACAAATTGCTCATAGTGGCGGAGACTAGACATCTTTTCCACCTTCCTCCACTTTAGCCAGCCGAGGATGTTCCGAGAGAACCCTAGGATGAGGAGCATCCCCACACTCCTTTGGATATGGATTTAGACATAGACTTGGATGACCTATTGTGCACTCTAGCATACCAGCGGGCTCAGAGCCTCACGCCACCACCGACGCAAGTCCAGGGCTCTAAGGCTCGCGAGGCCAGGAGGTTCCATCCCTATAGCTGGCCGGGGCACCCGGGGCATCTACATCCACTACTCCTCGACCACCAGAGCCTCAGTCAGAGCCATTGCGGCCTACCCCACCAACGCGTTGTCAGCCAACACAGGAGGACATCATTTTTATAGTGACTACTGCCCTCGCCGCCATGGAGCAAGAGATGGAGCAAAGGGATAGGGTGCTAGGTGAGCGCCTGGATAGCCAGGAGAGGATGATAGAGGAATTGAGACAGTACTTCACGGGCAACAGCAGCTTAGAGGATTGATGAGGCTGTGCAGAGGGTTGACGAGTCGGTCACTTCTCTCTAGTTCTTGGTGGAGGTTCTAGAGGCTTCTATACCGACTATAGTTGGGTCCATCAGGGAGCTGAGGGAGCAAATGGAGACCAGATTAACCGGGATCAGAGATGCCTCCAGGCCCAGAGCTCGGAGCAGACTCAGCGAGATCTTTGGCTTCTTCAAGACATTCGCTCAGCCCTTCCTAGATGGGTACGCCCGAGACTAGTTTCAGCAGGCCTAGCGAGCAGAGCAGCTGGTAGTGTAACACCCCAACCCATACGTAGGCGAACCCATCCGCAAGGGAGTAGGAAGCCGTACGAGTAAGTGTGTTACCGGACCGAAGCGATACAAAGCATATAAAAATACGGGAGAATTTAAAACTTAAGGAGCAAAAGCTGAACATACATAATATACCAAGGCGCATACACTAAGTGAAAGCACACACACATGCATACTTATAATCATATAACATAAACCTAACAAGAAAGATAAACAAATATAAAAATATTTACTTATCTTAAATTATTACATCAGAATCTTTACATATTATTACATATACATATTACACAGAGATACAAAATCCAAAATACATAATCTGAACAGCACAAAACTTCTAGCTCCTATGCGGCCAACCCTTGCAGATGTACGACTTGGACAGAAGCAAACCTGCCACCTGCACGGGAAAAAGAACCCGTGCTAAGCGATAACGCTTCGTGGGGAGAACATACAGAGATATGGACGGCCATTCACAATGGTCGCTAAAATATGACACATTCACAATGGCATATGCACACAGACATAACAGATAGATATTTATACACTTGCATATAAAAGCCATGCACTTATCCAAATCATATCCACTTCAAAAACTCATGTCGAATCCAAGTAGACAGAGTGCTATACAGAATACAAGCATCACTATACAGAAATGCATAAATCCTCAATTGTATATACTTACCAGAGCATCAATTGTCAAACCGCTTCATGCTTAGTTATTCAACAACTGAACATGCAACCTTCATACTAATAACCCAAACTTTAACTGAAAACCCATTCATGTGATAACGCACCCAACTACCATACAAAGCTACAAGACCCTTAAACCTACATTTGTCCGACCATAACACACACCAGCTAACATCCCAAGGGACAATGTCCGAAACCATCACACTTCCCCTGCGCAATTCTAATATATGAAATATCATACCATGGAACATAAACACATAACAACATGTCGAGGATTTTACAATAGTTGACACTAAGGGAAACATATGTCATAATATTAATTTCGTTGCGTTCGCTAGATCAAGATTATATTCATACTCATTTCAGTTCATAAATTAATCATAACAGTTAACAGCACAAAATCACATTAAGACACATACAATTTAACCATAGCATTCCGAAGTTCCAGCTTACATTTATATACTTTTTAGTTTATCGCATCACTATACAAAAATGCAGTATTCACATTATATGACACACCGACTTCATATGCACATACTATAAACACGATCATTTACAGATAAGGTCAAAGGTACAAATACAGGCCAGAGTTACATTTAGCCTATTCAAAGACTTGTAATTGCATTCACATATCCCAAAATCACACTCATACAGATATCACATCCTTATGTTCATAACTAATCAGATTAGCACGCTTGTAAACACAAAATAACCAACAATGCACCGGCTGACTCACAATAGTGGATATCGAGTGAACAAATTGTACCTTACGGGTACGAATCGAAAAGCAACATCATTTTCCTCATTCAAAAACATTTCATTAAAAGGACCTCAAACAAGATCCATACACTAAAAGGGTTCGCGAGGAACCAGCCAGGGACCTAATCGGGGTCCATTCGTTCAAAGGGCACTGCAGCTATACAAAACTCTATTAGGCATGCCTAACTATCCACTTACTTGACTCTAGCAGGTCATGCATAAACCAAAATATGTTTCAAGTTATATAATATAGTTAATCATGCATAATACAGAGGATATTAGACAAATACATATATTCATTTATGAAGTAGGCAATATAATTCAATCAACACAATTTAACACTATTCAGTATTCTAAAACGTATCTCAATCCAAATTATATAGTTTAATCCAACAATTATCAATTAACATACCAACAGCCCAATGGTACTCAACAAAGGGTAACATAAAATGTTACACATGATATTTATTGTTTGACTAAAATAAATACCGATGTATGTCATTTACTAATGAATAATTCATAAAATAAGGTTAAAGGATTCAAAACAAAGGAAAAAGAGCTGAAAAAGACACATTTGAAATTTTTATATTAAACGATATTATTAACTATAAACACAAGTCAAAAATATAAATACACTAACATAAAAACATGAAACATAATTTACACATTGTAAAAAGCCATGCAAAAAAGAAGGAAGAAGACTTCCGGGCAAAGCAAGACAAAACAGGCAGGAAGGAGGCTCACTATCGCTATCGCGACAGTAACAGAAGGGAAGAAGGTCAGTCACGAGTTGCATACGCAATTACGACTCGTGACCGATCTGCCTCACGCCCACCAGAAAGAAGGGGGTCACGAGTCGTGATTCCCTCTCACGACTCGTCACGGGACTCTCACAGAAGAGAGAGGTCGCTTGGCGGAGCTAAGGGGTCATGAGTCGTGATC
This sequence comes from Excoecaria cochinchinensis, assembly GCA_947683425.1. Lineage (NCBI taxonomy): Eukaryota > Viridiplantae > Streptophyta > Magnoliopsida > Malpighiales > Euphorbiaceae > Excoecaria > Excoecaria cochinchinensis. The sequence continues at coordinate 3,134,906 of CANTUQ010000096.1, forward strand.
CCCCATCACGACTCGTGACGAGACTCTCACACCGGAGAGAAGTTACGCGTCGTGATGCTTGGTCACCACTCGTGACGAAGCCCTTCTCCAAGAGAGAGGGGTCACGAGTCTAGATCTCCTCTCATGACTCGTGACTCTCTCCTCACAACAGGAGAGAACACACAACCACTTGCAGCGCACGGAGATGAATAGCGCGATTATGTCGTGATCGCAACAAGCATCGCGCTCGCGACAGAAGCGTGTTTTCCAGTTCCAGCAAAAATGCAGAAAAATCTTCTTTTCCAAAACCATTTTTAAAAAAAAAAAAAACCTTTCAAACAACACCCAATCATGCACAAACTCTTACCTTCTCACACAAATGCATACCACAATATGCTCATGATCAAATCACACTCAATTAACACAAGATATAACAATTAAATCAAAGAAATCACAAAAATAGTAGATCAAGAACACTGAAACAGGGGTTATCCAATTCAAGCAATTCTCATATCAAAATTAACATATATCTTTCTTAATTACTACACATACATTCCTATACCAATTACCCAACCCAAAATCATGCATTTATGCCTGCCAAGACACTCAAAATTCTAGGAATCACACCATACACAATCTAAGCGAGAATAAAACAAAAAACAGAACACTCAAACTGAAATTCTCAACACACACACTCCCAAACCTCTTTTGGAAGCACAACCCACACTTCTTCAAGCTTTACTCCCCAATCTTTTCCTTGCCTTTAAGCCTCCTCTTGTTACCTCCAACTTGCACAAACTAAAAACCCAGGAGTTACTCTTAATCCAAAACCCTAACTCACAAAAAACCAAAAGAAAAAGGAGAAGAAAGAGAACCCAATTGCAGGAACCCTAAAACCCCAACTCACCTCTTTACAATCTTGCTCCAAACTTCAATCAACAACACCCATAATCTTGTACAAACTCCAGGTAATAGAGAGAAGAGAAAGATGAGCAATAGTGGGGAAAGAAAGAGGAAGAGAACCCGTGAGGAAGAGAGGAACGGGAAAAGCAAGAAAAATTTATTTTCTCTCTCCTTCCTTTCCCTATTTCTTTCTTTCCTTCAATGCTCACCCACTCATTCCACTTGGCAAACTCTCATTGGCTCCCAACAAATATCCTAACATTCATACATTCAAGCACCATACACACATGCACCATATAATCACCAAATCCAATCCCCTTGTCCACTCCCTATAGGTCCACATGTCATAATATTACAAGCCCACTTAGCACAATCCTATTGGCTCTCACTTATAAATATCTTGACTTCACACACTCAAACATCATACACCTGCTTACACACTAAATAACCTCCTCACTCAATCTCTTATTAATTTAATCTCTTCAATTAAGTCCTTAATAAATCCAATGTTCTCATGCACAAATCACCGACTTACCCTCACTCCTTCCAACTGAGCAAGCACACTCCGACTAGGCCCGATCTGGGGTGTTACAAATCTTCCCTCCTAAAAGAATTTTGTCCTCGAAATTCACTTACACCGAAAAATCGCAACACCATACTTACAGTCACCATCAAACTCATACATCCCAATTCCAAACCACTCACTGGCTTATACTTACTACCATCTTTATACTCTTGAATCACTTTCTACACAACTGTAACTAAATACATAACACTTTCCTTAGCCGTTGTTATGCTCGCCATATCCATCTTTGTTCTTGATAGCAAATAGTGCACGTATACCCTGTCAGCTTTCTCTCAATCAAAACACATATGCAAATGCTTTATCATGTATGGTCAAAGGGATGATGATGCAATGAGAATGTGATGGCTCATGTATGCAGAGTGATGCTGAAAAAATGCAATTTATGTTATGATAATGCACTTTGTCCCATCCCCATGATTTAATATGCTTTTATTCAAATACTTTTCTGGAGATAGCTGACAGGCATATAGAGTACTACCAAAACCTTCTAAAAATTTAAATACGCTCTCATCTCAAAGTACCAAAACAAACTTCCCTCAAACATATCTAAACAAAACTTACCAGAAGGCTCTGCGGGCTCTGTCATTACACTACGGTGCTCAATAAGCCCTGCTGGTCCATGAGTGGCTCTAATCAAAGCCTCCATATCCTTCCTAGCTTACCGAGCTAGATTCTCCCTTGATTTCGGACAATCAGCAAGCTGATGTTCTCTGCTACCCATCCAAAATAAGCTCTAGTAAGCTTCTGACAAAGACCCTAATGTTGCTTCTGACAGAATTGGCATACTGGAACTTCTCGAATCCTTTTCCTTGCTGACACTTCACTGCCCGAAACTTTCCTTTTTTGAGGTATCTTCCGAACAAAATCCTGAGGAATGCGAGGGGTAGTCAACCTATCCAAAATCCGAAACAACCCTCGCACTATTGCCCTATCATTGGAAACAGAATTAGAATCTCTAACCAAAGGGTGCTCAGAAACACTCTGATCAACACTAATTGGATTCACACTTTCTGTCATCTCGTCTCCCTTCTCACTAGGGTCAGACTCCATCTAAACATAACACACACAGAACAAAACACATCTGAAATATGGCCACGACACAAAACCAACTTACATGCAATGACACGACACATAACCGACTAGCATGCAAAAACTCGACACCTAAACAAATAAAACAACCAGAACCGTCAAACCGCGCTCTGATACCACTAAATGTAACACCCTAACCCATACGTAGGCGAACCCATCCGCAGGCGAACCCATCTGCAAGGGAGTAGGAAGCCGTACGAGTAGGTGTGTTACCGGACCGAAGCAATACAAAGCATATAAAAATACGGGAGAATTTAAAACTTAAGGTGCAAAAGCTGAACATACATAATATACCAAGGCGCATACACTAAGTGAAAGCGCACACACATGCATACTTATAATCATATAACAGAAACCTAACAAGAAAGATACACAAATATAAAAATATTTACATATCTTAAAATATTACATCATAATCTTTACATATTATTACATATACATATTACACAGAGATACAAAATAAAAAATACAGAATCTAAACAGTACAAAACTTCTAGCTCCTATGCGGCCGACCCTTGCAGATGTATGACTTGGACAGAAGCAAACCTGCCACCTGCACGGGAAAAAGAACCCGTGCTAAGCGATAACGCTTAGTGGGGAGAACATACAGAGATATGGACGGCCATTCACAATGGTCGCTAAAATATGACACATTCACAATGGCATATGCACATAGACATAACAGATAGATATTTATACACTTGCATATAAAAGCCATGCACTTATCCAAATCATATCCACTTCAAAAACTCATGCCGAATCCAAGTAGACAGAGTGCTATACAGAATACAAGCATCACTATACAGAAATGCATAAATCCTCAATTGTATATACTTACCAGACCATCAATTGTCAAACCGCTTCATGCTTAGTTATTCAACAACTGAACATGCAACCTTCATACTAATAACCCAAACTTTAACTGAAAACCCATTCATGTGATAATGCACCCAACTACCATACAAAGCTACAAGACCCTTAAACCTACATTTGTCCGACCATAACACACACCAGCTAACATCCCAAGGGACAACGTCCGAAACCATCACACTTCCCCTGCACAACTCTAATATATGAAATATCATACCATGGAACATAAACACATAACAACATGTCGAGGATTTTACAATAGCTGACACTAAGGGAAACATATGTCATAATATTAATTTCGTTGCGTTCGCTAGATCAAGATTATATTATACTCATTTCAGTTCATAAATTAATCATAACAGTTAACAGCACAAAATCACATTAAGACACATACAATTTAACCATAGCATTCTGAAGTTCCAGCTTACATTTATATACTTTTTAATTTATCGCATCACTATATAGAAATGCAGTATTCACATTATATGACACACCGACTTCATATGCACATACTATAAACACGATCATTTACAGATAAGGTCAAAGGTACAAATACAGGCAAGAGTTACATTTAGCCTATTCAAAGACTTGTAATTGCATTCACATATCCCAAAATCACACTCATACGGATATCACATCCTTATGTTCATAACTAATCAGATTAGCATGCTTGTAAACACAAAATAACCAACAACGCACCGGCTGACTCAGAATAGTGGATATCAAGTGAACAAACTGTACGTTATGGGTATGAATCGAAAAGCAACATCATTTTCCTCATTCAAAAACATTTCATTAAAAGGACCTTAAACAAGATCCATACGCGAGGAACTAACCAGGGACCTAATCGGGGTCCATTCGTTCAAAGGGCGCTGCAACTATACAAAACTCTATTAGGCATGCCTAAATATCCACTTACTTGACTCTAGCAGGTCATGCATAAACCAAAATATGTTTCAAGTCATATAACATAGTTAATCATGCATAATACAGAGGATTTTAGACAAATACATATATTCATTTATAAAGTAGGCAATATAATTCAATCAACACAATTTAACACTATTCAGTATTCTAAAACGTATCTCAATCCAAATTATATAGTTTAATCCAACAATTATCAATTAACATACCAACAGCCCAATAGTACTCAACAAAGGGTAACATAAAACATTACACACGATATTTATTATTTGACTAAAATAAATACCGATGTACGTCATTTACTAGTGAATAATTCATAAAATAAGGTTAAAGGATTCAAAACAAAGGAAAAAGAGCTGAAAAAGACACATTTGAAATTTTTATATTAAACGATATTATTAACTATAAACACAAGTCAAAAATATAAATACACTAACATAAAAACATAAAACATAATTTACACAGTGTAAAAAGCCATGCGAAAAAGAAGGAAGAAGACTTCCAGGCAAAGCAGGACAAAATCGATGGGAAGGAGGTTCACTGTCGCGATCATGACTTGTGTCGTGCTCGCGACAGTAACAGAAGGGAAGAAGGTCAGTCACGAGTTGCATACGCAGTTGCGACTCGTGACCGATTTGCCTCACGCCCACCAGAAAGAAGGGGGTCAGGAGTCATGATTCCCTCTCACGACTCGTCATGGGACTCTCACAGAAGAGAGAGGTCGCTTAGCGGAGCTAAGGGTTCACGAGTCGTGATGCCCCATCACAACTCGTGATGAGACCCTCACACCAGAGAGAAGTCACGCGTCGTGATGCTTGGTCACCACTCGTGACGAAGCCCTTCTCCAAGAGAGAGGGGTCACGAGTCGTGATCTCCTCTCACGACTCGTGACTCTCTCCTCACAACACGAGAGAACTCACAACCACTCGCAGCGCGCGGAGATGAATAGCGCGATTATGTCGCGATCGCGACAAGCGTCGCGCTCGTGACAGAAGCGTGTTTTCCATTTCCAGCAAAAGCGCAGAAAAATCTTCTTTTCCAAAACCATTTTTTTTTAAAAAAAAAAACTTTCAAACAACACCCAATCATGCACATACTCTTACCTTCTCACACAAATGCATACCACAATATGCTCATGATCAAATCACACTCAACTAACACAAGATATAACAATTAAATCAAAGAAATCACAAAAATAATAGATCAAGAACACTGAAAAAGGGGTTATCCAATTCAAGCAATTCTCATATCAAAATTAACATATATCTTTCTTAATTACTACACATACATTCCTAGACCAATTACCAAACCCAAAATCATGCATTTACGCACGCCGAGACACTCAAAATTCTAGGAATCACACCATACACAATCTAAGCGAGAATAAAACAAAAAACAGAACACTCAAACTGAAATTCTCAACACACACACTCCCAAACCTCTTTTGGAAGCACAACCCACACTTCTTCAAGCTTTACACCCCAATCTTTTCCTTGCCTTTAAGCCTCCTCTTGTTACCTCCAACTTGCATAAACCAAAAACCCAGGAGTTACTCTTAATCCAAAACCCTAACTCACACAAAACCAAAAGAAAAAGGAGAAGAAAGAGAACCCAAACGCAGGAACCCTAAAACCCCAACTCACCTCTTTACAATCTTGCTCCAAACTTCAATATATAACACCCATAATCTTGTACAAACTCCAGCTAATAGAGAGAAGAGAAAGATGTGCAATAGTGGGGAAAGAAAGAGGAAGAGAACCCGTGAGGAAGAGAGGAACGAGAAAATCAAGAAAAATCTGCTTTCTCTCTCCTTCCTTTCCCTATTTCTTTATTTCCTTCAATGGTCACCCACTCATTCCACTTGGCAAACTCTCATTGGCTCCCAACAAATATCCTAACATTCATACCTTCAAGCACCATACACACATGCACCATATAATCACCAAATCAGATCCCCTTGTCCACTCGCTATAGGTCCACATGTCATAGTATTACAAGCCCACTTAGCACAATCCTATTGGCTCTCACTTATAAATATCTTGACTTCACACACTCAAACATCATACACCTACTTACACACTAAATAACCTCCTCACTCAATCTCTTATTAATTTAATCTCTTCAATTAAGTCCTTAATAAATCCAATGTTCTCATGCACAAATCACCGACTTACCCTCACTCCTTCCGACTGAGCAAGCACACTCCGACTAGGCCCGATCTAGGGTGTTACAGGTAGTACCCCCATCTCCACCAGCGGTCATCATCCCTCCACAATCAACACAGGTGCCAAGCCATCGACATTTAGGGGTCAGTCCTCCTCCTCTAGAGTGGCACCATCAACATTTAGGGGTCAGCCCTCCTCATCTAGAGTCGGACCATCTACCTCTGGGGCCGGACCGTCCTCATCTAGCGGTTAGCCAATTCATCGATTAGACAGTGAGGAGGACCTAGAGGAGCCTTCAGATTACTCCCTTCTGTATTGCACATTCAGGGAGACTTTATATATGTATTTGTTGATGTACAAACTTTGCATATTACTTGGTGAAATTTACATTCTGTTAAAATTTGATTGCTTTTTGGTGATATATATATTCTTGTTAAAATTTCATTTTTTTTTGCTACAAAATACTCGACACATCAAAATAATAAAACAAAAGGAAGTAAGGAAAATAAATAATAAGAAAGATAAATGACAAACAACTACAAAAGGAAAAAAAAATAAAAGACGTAGAACTTACGTTTTAAAAGGATCCAATTAATACAATAAATTGACAAGATCTTTCAAAATTACAGGAAATACATTTCGACACCTTATAGCTTACGACACGAAAGTCGAGTTCATTGTTAGAGGAGAGTCTTCTGCAAAATCGGTTGTAAGTAGAATATGCTTATAGCTCACGACATGAAAGTCGAATTCATCGTCAGAGGAGAGTCTTTTGCAAAATGAGTTGTAAGTGGAATATGCTTACAGGTCACGACACAAAAGTCAAATTCATCGTCCGAGGAGAGTCTTTTGTAAAATGAGTTGTAAGTAGAATAAGCTTACAGCTCATAACACGAAAGTCGAGTTAATCATCAAAGGAGAGTCTTATGGAAAATGGTTGCAAGTAGAATATGCTTACAGCTCATGACATGAAAGTCGAATTCATCGTCAGAGGAGACTTTTCTGCAAAATGAGTTGTAAGTACAATGCGCTTATAGCTCACGACACGAAAGTCGAGTTCATCATCAGAGGAAAGTCTTCTACAAAATGGGTAGTAAGTAGAATATGCTTACAGCTCATGACACGAAAGTCGAATTCATTATCAGAGGAGAGTCTTCTACAAGATGAGTTGTAAGTAGAATATGCTTATGGCTCACGACACAAAGGTTGAAATCATCATAGCTCAGTATCATTTAATTATAAGCTACATCAGAGGAGAGTCCTCTGCATGTTGAGTTGTAAGTGGAATATGCTTACAGCTTAACGGTGATAATCATATGCCCTACAAACCTGATGGTGGTTAGCAAGTGTATGCTATACAGGCCCGATGGTGGTTGGCAAAATAGCTGTGGTATATCAAATGAGTTATAGTAGAATATGCTCACAACTCAACGGTGATAGCCATATGCCATGCAGACTTGATGGTGGTTAGCAATCATATGCCTGGAAAGATTAATAGAAGGCTTCAGAGCGAAGTATTCAGATAGACTTAGTGGTGACAATCAGAAGCCGTCTTCCACCATCTTCAACATAGCAAAAGGTAAGGACTGCCTCATGTACGCGCTTCTTTGCTTCTTCTCTGAATTTTTGCTCATCTAGAAACAAGTACACTAGTTTCCCAAAAATTGGGGACAGCTGTAGACACTGGGTCCTGAGACAGCCTAGATTACAGTTACCGGATGAAGATACAGGTACCTATTTCACAGGACAAAGAGTGAAGTTGTAGGCTGTAGCCCTTTAAATTTGCAAATTTTAGGGATATTAGTGACTAAAAATCCTTAAATTTCTCTTTTTCTTCGAAAAAGGCCTTTTTGTTTAAGGTTTTTTCTTTTATCGGCGATCGATGCCCGTCGCTCGCACTTGAGGGGCGTCTATCTCTAGTACGAGCAAAGCCTGTCGTGCGTACTTGAGGGTGCCTGCCCCTCGGGCGAGCACTGCCCATCATTCACATTTGAGGGCGCCTATCCCTCACGCGAGCAATGCCCATAGCTCGCGTTTGAGGGCTCTTATCCCTTGCACGAGTGGCACCCGTCGCTCGCATTTGAAGGTGCATGTCCCTTGCGCAAGCAGCGTCCTTTGCTTGTGCCTGTCCCTCGCATGGGTGCCCGCTGCTCAAAAGTTGGAGTTGCCCTTGTGACCGACCCCCGTCGGTCAGCTAAAGGCACTCGCCGGTCATGTCCTGGAGACATTTTTGTGGATAAAATTATATTTTCTTAATGTTTATTTTTAAGATAAATATCAAAGATTTGATTTTATCTTATAAAATCTAATTTGTATTCAAAAAGATTTGATTTTATCTCCAAATCTAATTTGAAATAAAAGAGATTTGATTTTATCTTATAAAATCTAATTTGAATTCAAAAATATTTGATTTTATCTTCAAAATTCTAATTTGAATTCAAAAAGATTTGATATATATCTCTAACGATAATTTGAATTTTAAAAAGATTTGAATTTTCTATCTTATCTTCAGTTAGCTTATAAATAGTAGGCTAAGGATCAGTATAAGGAGTTATCAATTTTGGGTTAGCAACTTTTTGTTTGGCAATTTTTAGATTTTCATAAAGCCAAAGATTTCTTTTCATATCGATTTTTTCTTCGAAAATGAATTAGGAAGAACTCGAGAAAGTGAAAACAATTTTCTTTCCTTGATCTATCCTTCTCAGGTTCGAAATCGTTTACAAAAGACAAAAGTGAAATCGAGAAAAAGAAATAAATTATTTTCTCTTGATTTACTTTCTTAAAATCCCGAATTATTTTAAAAGAATAGTTTTTGCAAAAGAAAATGTCTTTAATGGCTTTCTTTGGTCAACGTATCCTTGTAGAATTCAAGGGAGAATCATGCAACATTCTCCTTTTGAAAATCAACATTCCGAGGGTAAACATTCTGGACTAAACATGAATTAATTTATCTTAATTAATTCGTTTTATTGCTTTATTTGTTTTTTTGATAATATTTTGCATGAGAAAAGGAATTAAGAGTAAACATCTTGGATTTTAATTTTTTTTCCCATTTTTTTGAGGTTTGGAGGTGACCGACAGGGTGAAGGCCTCACCGATGGCTGTCGTGGGGAATCCCTGCCCGTCGATCACCCCTAAGACCGGTCATCGCTCGGGCGATTTGGGCTTTCCCTGGGCCTTTTTCCTTCCTCTTTTTGTTATTCTTTTATTCCTTTCTTTTAATCCTTATTTCCATTCATTTTAGGTAATTCATTTTCTCTTTTTTATTATTCTAATTATTTGTTTTACCTCTAATATTTCCTTTTATTATCATTAATTTATTTTATTATTCCACTAACGGGTTATTTGTATTTTTTTTAGTTTCTTTGTTTTGTTAAATATCGGATGCAAAAAAGGAACTAACTAGGATGATTCGAGGACGGCAAATCGGTTCATTTCTTATACCCTATTTTTTCATTAGTTTATTCTTCTAAATTCTTATTCATTGTAAATGTTATTTCCATACCTGTTAATATAAAAAACGGCAAAAGCTTTTCTACAAATGAACAAAGTTTTCATTAAATAAAATAGGACCAATGTCCTAATTTTCTCCCCAAACAAAATTGTCACATTAACATTATTCTTTCTTATGTATGCATGCGAGTACCAATGTCTTCATCCCTAACAAAGATTCCATTTTATACGTGACTTACATGTTCATTTACATTGGGGGTTGTATTCCGCCCCTAGTTTTGTTGTAAATTAATGTGCTTTTATCTATTTTATTCTAAATTTATGTTATTATCAGCTTTCATTATGTGGTTGATTTACGCTTTAATAACTTGCATTAAACTGTATGAGAAAAGGAATGAAATTTAAATTTTAAGACTCATTTATAACTTTAATCGAGGTACGAATAAGAGTGGAGTCCCGAACTCTCTCTCGTCTTAAGCTTCACGAGATTAGATGAACCTTTTCAATGTTTTATTAGTAAGGGAATTCCAAAATATCTTTTGTTGCCCAAAATAGACTGATATGCATCGTCTTAGGCTTTGTGAGATTAGATGAACCATCTCCAATGTTTTATCGGAATGGGAATTTCAAAATATCTCTCACTGCCCAAAATAGACTAATACGCATTGTCTTAGGCTTCATGAGATTAGATAAACCATTTTCAATGTTTTATTGAAATGTGAATTCCAAAATATCTCTCGTTGCCCAAAATAGACTCACACGCTTTGTCTTAGGGTCAACGAGGCTAGATGACCTTTCTCAATGTTAAATTAGGTGGCGACTCCAAAAGACTTGTTGTTGCCCAAAATAGACGCCCCCATAATCTTTACAGGTCTTATGAACCTCTCTTGAATACCCTAAAAGCGGGTTTTTGGGGCCTCCGGGGTTCGGCACACGTCACAGAACCCTTTCACAAATCTCCGATAATACCCTGCCAAACCCAGGAAACTCCTAACTTCTGTGATATTCTTGGGCGTTCTCCAATGAAAAATTGTTTCAATCTCGGCAGCATCAACTTTAATACCTTCTGTTGATATGACATGCCCTAAAAAAGATACTTCGTTCAACCAAAAGTCACATTTGCTGAACTTAACATATAGTTGCTTCTCCCTTAAGGTTTGCAAAACAATTCTCAAGTGCCTATCATGCACTTCAGGATTCTTTGAATATACCAAGATGTCATATGTAAAAACCACAAAAAACTGGTCCAAGAAAGGATGGAAGACTCGGTTCATCAAGTCCATGAACACCTCAGGTGCATTGGTCAGTCCAAAAGGCATGACTAAAAATTCATAATGGTCGTACCTAGTGCGAAAAGCAGTCTTGGGTACATCTACCTCTGTAACTCCCAACTGATGGTAACCCGACCTCAAATCAATTTTTGAGAATACACCTGCTCCCTTCATCTGATCAAATAAATATTCAATCTGAGGCAATGGGTACTTATTCTTGATCGCTGCCTTATACAATTGCTTGTAATCAATGCACAATCTAAGTGACCCATCCTTCTTTTTCACAAAAAGAACAGATGCTCCCCACGGAGATACACTCAGCCAGATAAAGCCCTTATCTAGCAACTCCTGTAACTGAATCTTTCAATTTTGTGGGTGCTATCCGGTACGGAGCAATGGAAATGGGTGCAGTGCCTTGAGCCACATCGATAGTGAACTCAATTTCTAGATCAGGAGGCAACCCTGGCAATTCCTCTAAAAAGACATCAGAGAACTCATATACTATAGGTATATCCTCTAATCTAGAACCCTTCTTTTTAGACTCCATGGCATAACAAAGGTAGGCAATGCATCCTTTCCTCAACAGTCTTTTTGTAGCAATAGCTAATTTAACATCAGAAAGAAAATCTGTTCTTTCCCCTACAACTGAAATCTCCTAATCATCCGAAACTTCAATCAATGGTCACTTGATGGGCAGATAACCAGTCTATCCCTAGAATGACATCAAATTCACGGAAGGGAAGTTCAATAAGATTGGCTAGAAAGACATGATCCTGAGCACTAATGGGGCAATTCCTATACACCTTATTAACCACAACACTATAATACACACTATAATATCTTGATCTAAACAGGAATCTATAAACCCTTTCCCATGTGCAATATTAGCATTAATATAAGAATACGTAGAGCTCGGATCAATAAGTGCATAAACTGAAGCAGATAACAATGTAAATTTACCTACGATCACATCGGGCGCATCCTCATCTTCTTTGGCTCTGACTGCATAAGTGTGGCCTGTGGCTCACCCCTAACCCTGAGCTAGCTGAGTAAGAGGTCTGGAGGTGGCTGGAGTAGGGGTTGCTCCCCTACCTCTGCCTCTAGTAGCCGCTAGTCCTGGCCTCTGTGCTATTGATGTAGCTATGGAACCCTAAGCGTTAGGACGATCCTTGACCTGATGTTCACTTGACCCACACTTGAAGCAAGATCCTATGAAATACCTATATTCACTCGGATGATTTCTGCCACAGTGACCACATGCCTAAATAGTGCCTCTTCCTCTACCTCTAGGAGCACTACCAACAGAAGTCACAGGAGCATTACTACTAGCTAGATTCTTCTGGGTACGGTCTAGTGCTGATAAAGCACTATTCTGCGATGAAGGGGCTTTCTTCGGCTTCTTACTCTGTCCTCGAGCACTATTGGCCTGACCCGATCTCCAGTTCTCCTGAAACCTCATCTGTCTCTCCACTTCATCAGCCTGAACCAACTCTACCTTTGTGGTTGCCTCTATCAAAGAACCTATGTCTGGATGCCTCTGAGCACCCACAATCTGCTTGATTTTATTGTGCAAGCCTCTCTCAAACTTCTAGTACAATCTCTCCACAATCATCTGACCCTCATCTAGATAGGCACTCAGGCGCTCAAACTCATGCTCATACTCTATCACAGTCTTATTACCCTGCCTGAGTCTCTAGAATGCATCTTGCATAGAGGCTCGATATTCAGACCCAATGTACTTCTTCTCAAACTGAACCAAAAATGAATGCTAAGTCAACTAATTGGCTGGAGTATGCTTTCTGACTGTATCCCACCACAAAAAGGCTGGACCTTATAGTAAAGCCATTGTACCTAACAACATATCCTCATGAGGACTCTGGGTAACCTTAAAAGCTCTCTTAACCTTAAAAAGCCACTCCTCAGCCTGGACTGGTGTCAATAGGTCACGCCCATAAAAATTCTCAATCCCCAGTCTCTTTAGCTGCTCTAAAATCGACTTCCTCTTCGGTAGCTGGAGGTTGCCCTGGAGCTTGAGGCTGTGGTGGCTGACCCTGTTGTGTCTGCATTCATTACTGCATATAATCCGCCATCAAGTTAAGAAAGTCTGGCTGAGGTGGAGGAGGTGGTACCACTGGTGGAGTAGCTTGCACTGATGGCATCCCAGCTCGCTCAACACTGATGGAAGTTGCACTCTCAGCTTCACCATCACGACGCCCTTCTTCGGAGGCCATCACTCACTATAAAATAGAAAGGAGCAAGCATACATCAAGTTCATAATACTTTTCATCCATAATTAGCATGTATATGAATTCAATCAACTTTTTTTAATTTCCACTTAAATCTCAGAACCGCCTAAACCCGCTCTGATACCAATAAATGTAACACCCATACTAATACTTAGCGATACATACGTTGTAGGCAAGACTAAGAAAAATTTGGGTAAATTTATTTTTGTCCTAAAACCAATAATTTCATTCAATCATCTTACTTATGTGAATCTCATTATTTTTCATTAACGGCTCAATCATATGGAAGGCTAACGTTTGTCTAGGAGAAATTCGGCAACATGATGGCTAAAATATTAGCCATCCATCCTGCACATTCAAACTAAACACAGCCCATCTTAGGCACCACAACAACAACAACCCATCCACCGATCCATAGTCATCATAATATCCACAAATAATATTTAATAATTATAGACAATCATAATTACTTGTTCATATACATGCTAATACAATATCCAAAATATTTACATTTATACATATACATATTCCAAATATTCATACAAAAAGATTCTTCACTAACTATACTTCTTCAACTCCAAAATATCGAGGTATGCTTATTCCTCACAAAAACCTGCTGTACCTATACGCGGTTAATAAAACTACGTACTGATCATTAAAAATGATCAGTGGTGGTTACCAATTCAAAACTTTCCACTAAAAGTGCATTCACACACACACACACATGTATAACAATTTATTTTATAACACTGGTTTTCATTTCTACTATATAATTCTTATTTTTTACTAAATTTACAATTTGATCCTTTCATTTCAATATTTCCTTTAATTTATCTTATTGCTAATTAAATTCTTACTATCATGTCAATTATTTTCGGGTTCTTAAATCCTTATTTCTATTTCATGTCACTTTCAATTTGTCAATGATAAATCAATGTTATCGTATCATCCCTAGTATCACTCCGGTCGAAATCTATGAACCGGATACACGTGATGTAGATCCCAATGGTCCACAACACTATAGAGTGCCCCCGAAGGACCACTCAACACTATCACTAAACACTTTATCACTTTTCACTATAGTAGTCCGTCATTGGTCTACCCAATGTAGTCGTCATGACTCCAACCACGATACAAATTCCCTATTGCTAGCCATTATATCCTGAACTAGATCAACTACTAAACACTACTAAGGGCAAAAAAATCATATCAATTAAATTCTTTTCGTTAGCTCCTTTCCATTCTTCTCATTTAATCAATTTAACAGTTAAAATATCTTAAATTCACTTTTAAACATGACATACTTATTAATTCAATTCCAATCATAACACCTTTCCAAATAAAATCACATTCAATTAGTTTTAATAATTTCCATAAAATTATTATACTCTTAAAATGTCTTCTATAATCACTGTACTCTATTATTTTCCACCAATTAATAACATACATTAAAAATACATAATAAATCTCATTTGGTACAATATACCCTTAATACTATCATATTTATTTTTATTCATTTATCCTTTAATTTTTTAATTTATCGCCCAATTTACATATAGATGTTACAATTTAGCAATAAACATCAAATATACTTACAATTATCACACATAAACCATTCAGCCAACTAGGAATCCATCACTATAAATTTTCAATTTTCAATTTTCAATTTAAGCTTCCTAAAATTTATTTCTAACATCTTAAAGCCCAATTATCAAATTAGTTTTAATTTAACACAGACAATTCACAAAATTCACTTAAATCATAACCTAAATTATGCACTTTTCAAAGGAAACTATTGAATTTAGTAACCACAAACCTCTTATACTTGCTTTATGTCTCTTATTCCTCCTTCTCTTTACCCTTCCCCCTTGAGCAACCTTCTCCTCTTTTTTCCTCTATAATGGCTGAATCCCATCCAAGAAAAACCCATTATTTTCTTGCTTCAATAATCAAATTTAACAACATCATTATCTTATTTACACCCTAAACAACCTATTTGAACCATAAAATCAATTAAATCCCATTAATTGTACTTACCTCACTTTACACACCTCACTTGAAATCCTTAAATTTCCTCGCTAATTCTTCCCCAAATGAAGTTTATCACTCACTGATTAGAAGAAAAAGGGTTACATTCTAGTAAAGGGGCTTGGATTTGAAGGATTGAGAGGAAAAATGAAGAAAATGGAGGAGAAATGGAAGAACAAGCCATGACCTTCAAGAAGAAGAGAGAAGAAGAGAGAAAATGTGAGAGGCTTCTAGTGAATTTTGCAATTTTCTAGCTATTTATAGGGGGTGGAATTTGGTTGGGCTTGACTCTCCACTTGGCCCAATCAAAAGGTAAACTAAAAACCCATTTATGCAATCACAATTAAATTCTCTCACTTCCCAGCTTCAATTTCACTTAATTTTAATTTTACAATTCATAACATATTTTTTTAGCTTACA
This sequence comes from Excoecaria cochinchinensis, assembly GCA_947683425.1. NCBI lineage: Eukaryota > Viridiplantae > Streptophyta > Magnoliopsida > Malpighiales > Euphorbiaceae > Excoecaria > Excoecaria cochinchinensis. The sequence goes on from CANTUQ010000096.1 coordinate 3,150,840, forward strand.
CTTAAAATTTCAACTCAATCTAAGACCATTTTTTGGTCCGGTAATTATTTACCATGTCCGATAGCTAACTTTTCACTGTCATTAAAATATTAATTTATTTACACTAATGAATTATACTCATTATTACGAACACGTCCATATTTTTAGAATATTTTTTTGAGGTCCGTAGCTCGAGATATGGTCCGATCAATACACAGGTCAAAATTAGGTCCATTCGGACTGGAGGAGCCATCAGACACCCGTCTGAAGCCACAGACGGCCTAGCCATCCCTCACCATCAATGGGATGGTCATTTTTCACCCAATAAATGCCCGTCTGTCATGACATATGCCCAAATGCTCCTTTTTCAGCATTTCGGCCATTCCGGACCCGTTTGATCTCAAATTTTCGCCTACGGACTTGTCATTACCATTATTTTTTGAGGATTAAATAAAATATTTTCTAACCATGGATGAAATTTTCACCCTGGGTCTACTAATTGACCTCAAAAATTGCTGTTTATGACTAACCCGACTTTCGGGCTGTTATATATGTGACATCATTTATTTATAACATTTATAGGTATATAACCTCCCCCCCTCTCTCTCTCTCTCGCCTAGATGTGCTCCACCATGGCATAGGCTCACGCTGCTCACCCCCTTGGCATTGCCCCGCACTGATTGTAGCCTTTCTCGGCGTCGCCTTCTCATACGCTGCCTCCCTTATGCACCACCAGGCATTGCCCCACAGAGAGCATGCAAATAGAATTGTAAGTATTTTAAAAATCTTACAGTTATGATTAAGAGTTTCTTTTAGAACAATAAATGTGACATGTAATTATTCTTAAAATGATTGTTTCAAAAGATGAGGATGAGAAAAATATTGTGTAAGGAGTTTGAATTGGAGTTGGATGGCTTGATGATAATAATATAGAAGTGCTTTTGTAATTTTTTTATAGGTGGTATGGTATAAATTTAGGAGAAACTCTTTTGGAATTTTAGTAACCCTTTATTTGTTTACAGGAAATATCTTTGGGCAAGAAGCCTACACCACATGAGGCATTTTTGCACACCCAAACACGAAAGCATGACAGTGTGACGTTCATCAACACCCGAGCTAGATAAGTCCATGTATGTTAAACTTATAATTTATTATTATTAGGTAAAATTTACTACTAATTAACACTATAAAAAAAACTTAAATTAGTGACGGAATTTAGCGACGGCATTTTGGATTAGCCACTACTTTCCAAATCATTTGTGAAAATGCTGATTTTCAATTTGGTGTCAAGTTTAGCGACGAAATAGCGACAAAAAAAATAGTTGCTAAATATGGGCAACAAATAATAGCGATATTTTTTGCTACGGATTATTTATTCGTAGATTAAAGTGACTCTTTTGCGATGGAATAGTGACAAGATGATCCGTTGCTATTTATTTTTATTGAAATACATATTTCATATAGCAACAATTTTTTGTTGTCGCTAATTTAGTCATTAAAAAGTTTTGAAGAAAGGGGTAGGATCTTTGAGCAAGAGAAAAGAAAAAACAATAAGGAAAGAAAAAAACAAGAGAGAATAAGAACTATTGGGAGATAGAGAGCCCAAGACAGAGGGAGAGCACGTTGGAGAGGGGGGCAGCCAAACTGGCATCGGGAACGATTGAAGGCGATGACCCGCGACCACCGCTGCGACTGCCATCCCGGGCTTTCACCTCCGTCCAACCATAGATCTCCACTGCTTCTGCCCCGTTCGTGAGAGAGAGAAGCTAGAAGCATTTCTTGCCCATTCCGGCCAGCTCTGGTGATTAATGGCGTCACGGACATCAGCAGATAACTCCTTAGACTGAGACACTTTGACTGGTACCCGCCACGCCTTCCCACTCTCCTGCAGCAGGCAGATCGGAGAGAGGAGCACCGAAGCTGCCAATGCCATTTTTAACCAAATGGCGCCTCCTTCAGGCGCGTGACCACCAGCGGGTGACTTCAAATGCTATGATCTTCGTTTCGGTGGTGGTGTCATCCACTGGTGGAGCTCCGGCGAGGCTCTGGCGAGGGTAAGTTATTTTAATTATTATTCTTATTCTTATTCTTATTCTTATTCTTATTCTTATTCGTATTCTTATTATCATTATTATTATTATTATTATTGTTGTTGTTGTTGTTGTTGTTGTTGTTGTTGTTGTTGTTGTTGTTGTTGTTGATGTTATTGTTATTATTGTTATTATTGTTGTTGTTATTATTATTATTATTGTTGTTATTATTGTTTTATTATTATTATTATTATTATTATTATTATTATTGTTATTATTGATGTTATTGTTGTTGTCATTGTTATTATTGTTCGTAAATTGGAAGCTGTGTCCTAACTTGGCACAAATTTTGATTCGTGATGTTGCTACCTATTTGCCTGTTCATGTTTTAACTTTCATATATATATAGTTATGGTAGGCAATAATAATTATTTTCTTAGGCCGAAAGCAATAACAAATACTTGTCATTATGCCCAACTATTTAGATATAAATCAATATGTTTATCGTATGCTTATTTATTTAGTCAACCAAACATTTTGTAATTGTTGTCTATTATCATTTTACAAGTCCCTATCCATAAATACTATTAACACATGATTATGCATTGTAGAAGCAAACTAATTGCACTTTAATTTTTGTTATAAAAATCTTGACTTCAATTATATACTTTATTCCTTTTGAATAAATTGTTAGATTCATAAATTTTATACTTTATTACATGGCTGTATGCTACTACTTTGTTCTTATTATTAATCTTTGGAGATTAATTCATTTGGGTTTGCTGTGTAATCTAGATATATTGCTGGTTTGCTTATTTTAATTTTTTTGATTTTAGGCTTCTATTCAAGGTGAGACGCAAAATCAGTCCAAGACCAATCAAGCTACGAAATCAAAGGCAACATCTAAAAATTTAAAGAGGAAAGCTATTAGACCAAGATCACAGGACAATGAATGTATTATTAATTAGAATTTATGTTGTCTTTAATTTTAATGTATGTTTTTTTAGTGTAATTTTGCTTAGTATTTATTAGGAACATAATATGAAAAATTTATATATTTTATTTTTCTTTTAGTTATTTTAAATGGTTTTATTTTGTTGAATATAAGTACAATTTAATGTACTTCTATAATATTATATTTATTTAAATTAATAGTATTGTTAATAATTGTTGCATAATTATTGTTTACATAAATTAAATTTTGGATGTAATAATAATAATAATAATAATAAATTTAAAATTTTAGCAACGGATTAGCGACAGATTATCTGTCGTTAATAAATTTTCAATATTTACGACGACTAATTTTAGGAATTATTTTTGGACGGAATTTTTTGTTTTTAGCGGCTTTTTTTTGCCATTGCTATTTTTAGTGATTGTTTTATATTTTAGTGGCAAAATTCCTTCCAGTAGAGCTATTAGTGACGACTAGTCGTGGCGTCGCTAAAATTAATTAGCGAAGGAATTTGCCCTATTTGCCGTCGCTAATTTCCTTTTTTTGTAGTTTAATATAAAGAATTCATTTTATGATAGGAGCAAATACATGAGAGTTTTTAATGTCAGACAGTGGATTCTGAGAATGTTGATCAGAGTCAAGCATTTTATGACGCAGTTGGTAGTAGGGACCGCCATGGACGAATTTTTTGCTTGGGTTCTTTTCCGAACAATTGCTATTCGTAATCCTCCTCATCCAATACAGATGCCTCTAGTAGGTAGGCTGCATCAAATGGTGAAGTAGTTGAGCTTCAAAATACAGTAGAAATGCTGATGAACCGCATAAATGACATCCAAAATAAGATAGAGGAGATGAGTCGAAAAATCAACCCTCCACCGCAGTAGCCTGATCGTCCACCTTCGCCGACTTCTTAGGTAGAGATTTTTAAAGAATTTGCTATTTGTAGTGCATTTAGTTGATAATACATTACTATTATGTTTTTAGCAATATTATTTATTTTAATTATATTATTTTTGTCCATTATAATATTTATGCTATTGATTATTCTATCACTTAAAAATTTTAAAAATAAGAATTTCATACTTTTACATACGGAAATGATACTTCCATCGGTAAATTTTGCAACAGAAAAGTAATTTTCGTTACAAAAATACGATGAAAATGCAATTTTAATCAGAAAAATAATAATGACGAAGATGCAATTTCCGTCGTTAATTTTAGCAAAAAAAAAAAAGCACTACCATCGTAAATTTTGTGGTGGAAGAACAGTTTTCGTCAATGAAAGCTGGTTTTCCATCATAAACTTTTGTGACAAAAAGAAATTTTCATCGCAAAATTTAATGATGGAAATTACTTTTCCATCTTTAAATTTTTACAACGTATTTTTTTTCGTTGCAACAGTTAACAATGACCGTGACACGGATGGAAGCTTCCTCGCTAAATTCCATCCCTAAATTGGTTTTACGATGGAATTTTATCGGTAAATTCTGTCTCTAATCTGTGTTTTTCTTCTAGTGTTTGAAAGTATTAAATGTAACAATGAAAAATTAAGCATAAAAGGGAGAAAATACAATTATCCAAGAAGGGGAAAATAATAGGAAAAAAAAAAGAGAAAATATGATATATTCACTACAAGAAAAAAGTCCTATAAGGAGGGGAAATTCGGTCTCTAAAAGTATAAATCCGGTCCCTAAAAGTCAATAAAGATCGAAAAATCCGATTGCCATACGGTCGCTACAGGCTCCGTCGCTAATGACCAAAAAGGACTAGTTAACATCCGGTCGTTAAAAGTTTTTAGCGACCGACAGTAACTACGGTCCCCAAAAACAATTAAGGACCAGATTTCCCGTCCTTAATAATATATGCTAGGCAGCCAATCACCTTATTGATGACCAAAAACTTGGTCCTTAAAAGGTGTAATATGGTCATTAAAAAGATTTTAAGGACCGACCAAAAACTGGTCCCTAAAAAGTATTAAGGACCGATTTTTCCATCCTTAATAAAATATGACAACTGGTTAAACAAGTTATTAGGGACCGAAAATTTGGTCCTTGAAAAGTGTATTTGTAACACCCCCTACCCATACGTAGGAGAACCCATCTGCAATGGAGTGAGAACCCGTATGAGTCAGGGTGTCACCAAGCAGAACGATACAATAACATTCATACATATAAAATAAACATACATATAAAATCCACATGCATAAATACAGAGGAATTTAAAACTTTAAAACCAAACTGATCATTCATTCATAGATGCAATAATAATATTCATTACATAACCGTTCTGATATTACCAACATTATTATATCTCCAAAATTACAATGCGAAAGATGAACAAAAGAATAAATACAATGAGAGTTCACTATTACAAAAGAACCATAAAATAAAAGACTAAGTCCTAACATCAACCTCTGTACTGGCTTGACTGCGGCGATTCTCCCAAAATCTAATCACCTTCCGCACCTGCACGGGTGAAGCATCCGTGCTAAGCGATAACGCTTAGTGGGGAAACACAATAATAATATGGACGGCCACTCACAGTAGTCGTTAAAGCAAAACGCAGACATAATGGCATATGCTGATAATCATATGATATAATGAATCATATACATAACATTCAAAAGTCCATGCTCACATTCGTATACATATACATTCATATACATATTGCTTCACATACTGATAGTCATAGTCGATCGGATGTTCACATTCTCATAATCATAACAAAATAGACAATACACCTGCTTACTCACAATAGTGGATAATGAGTGAACACATAGTGGTACCTTACGGGTACGAATCGGATGCAACATCACATTTCCTTTCAAAAACATTTTACTGAGGGTATCTTAAACAAGATCCAGACATAATGAGGTTTTGCGAGGAACCAAACAGGGACCTGATTGGGGTCTAAAACTGAACTGAAACTGAAACTACAACTACTTGGCTCTATTAGGCATGCCTAACTATTCACTAGATTGACTTTCGCAGGTCATGCATAAAGCAGGTCATGTTCCAAAATATAGCATACAATTTAACATAAAGATATCATAGCACTATTCATATAGAAGCATGATAAATAATTCACACAGTAGTAAAAACTCATGTCGAGGAGATAAGAAATTCATTTAAGTCAAAACAGTGCAATTTCGAAAAACACAGACTTAATGGAAGTTCACTGTCACGATCGCGACGAGAGTCATGCTCGCGACAGTGGCCAGAATGCCACTCGCGAGAGAAAAGGCGAGGACATGAGTCATCCAGGTTAACACGACTCGTGTCGATGAGTCTTCTGCACGAGAAGCTGATCGCGGAGGGGAGAGCGAGGGAGCACGAGTCGTGCCATTCAACAAGACTCATGCTGATGCCCAAAGCCCGATTGCGAGTCGTGCTCGCGAGCACGACTCGTGACTTGGCTTCCAGCCCGCACGAATCGCATTCTTCCACGGTGATCTACGATCGGATCTCTCATCTCCCGTTCTGCAGCCAAGTATCATGCGAACGACGAGAGCTGAGAGCTGAAGTCCGATCGAAAAGGAGAGCAAACGATCAGGAAGGGAGAGCAAGGGACATGACTCGTGCAAAACGACACGACTCATGTCGCCTCTCTCTACACTATGTCATGAGTCATGCTCTTCAGCACGTCTCGCACTATAAGAAATTACATCTTTTATGACGCAAAAAAATGTCATGAAAAATTCATTTTTCGTCGCTGAAAAGATAAGGTGACGAATTTTTATCATCATAGAGAATGTAACAGTAGGCGCGTAACATAAAAGTTTACGTGACAATTTACTTTTTTGTCACCGTAAATATCATTTTTTGTGACGAAAATGATTATCATCATCTTTAGTTCTTACTTTTCATGACAAAAATTATGTCATAAATAAAATTATATTTCGTCACATTATATTGTTTATCGTCACAAAAGATTAGTATTTTTTATGACAAATTTAAAATTTGTCACGAAATTAAATATTTTTAATGACGAAACTCTGCTTCTGGTTAAAACCATTAAGTATTGGTTACTTAATTATCATCACAAATAAATATAATTTTCATCATAAAATATTTAATATTGTCATTAAATCTAATACTTTAGGTGATGAAAAATGATTTCGTCATTAAATTAATGTATATTAATGATGAATATAAATCGTCATATTATTTTATAAATTAGTCACATAAATACGGACAAAAATAATTGTCACAAAAAATAGTTTTAGTGACAATTTTTTATTTTCATTAAATTATATTTTTTTATTACAATATTAATATTGTAATTGTAAACATTATATCGTCATTTATGAAAAAACAAGTCGACAAATTATGACAAATATACTCACAAATATTAAAAATGATACATTTTAAATTTAATGTTATTCAATCAATTAAATCTCTAAAGAAACTCTAATATAATGTATTTATTCAAATAAAAGGTTAATTAAATAAAAACATACTACCTAATGCAAAAAATTAAATTTGCATCCTAATCCAGAAATCAAATCTGTTGAAACTTCAAAATTTGCATCCTGTTCCTACAAAAAAAAATCATATATTAGATAAAAAAACTCAAACATGTAAGACCCTTAATTTATACACACACTACGGTTCCAACGATACTGCACAATTACTTGATTGTCTTATACTACTCTTAAAATTGTTGCAAAATTCGTGTAATTATTTTTTTTTATCCTTTCACTATACCCATCTGCCCTATAGCTATATAGTTTTACTATTCATTCAATCAAAATACAAATATGTCACTTAATTCTACCGAAATTTCGGCAGAGTTTCATCTATAATATTGCCTATCCCCCTGTAAACAATAAAATCTTTACACTTCAAATAATCATATATTCATTCACCCCGCTTTAATTCAAACTCCAACACAAGTTTGCCCATCCTCCAATTTAGGTCCAATCTCACACACACCATATATTATAAGTATCATCCACTTTCAATACTCAATTCAATTATACAAAATACAAAGGTACAATATTATTACATCAAAACTATCAGCTATAAATAAATTAAGATATTAATATGAATTTGTTAACTTTTCAGCTATATATATATATATATATATATATTAACAATCAAGTAATCGTGCAGTAACATTGGAACCGTAGTGTGTGCATAGATTAAGGGTATTACAAATCATATGCAAAACATTAGAACAAGAAGAATATAACAGTAAGACGCAAGAATATCACATGTTCCAAAAGCTTGGAACAATAAAACAACAAAACATAATAATCAATGTAAAAAAATTGCAACTATCTTTAAATATTAAACTCAAAAATAAATGCACAAGTACCACATTAACGTAAATAAAAGAGAAGTTACACTTGTTACCTGAAAATTCATAAACATCGCTATCAATTGAACAGTTTGGAATGAACCTAAATTAAAGAGTTACAAAATTAAAAACCACTAAAACATGAGATACCAAGCAAGTCAAAGAGTTTCAAAATCAAACACAAGTAAAACATACATAACCTTTACTATTCAAATTTGCCCCTCAGAATAAAACTAGAAAACATAAAAACCAATGTAAAAATCTGCAACTATTTTCAAATAGTTTTAACTATTTTCATGTCATTAAACATATCAAAAATAAATGGACAAGATCTTACTGGATACCGGGCATGCAATGGGAGTTCAATGCTTATTTCCAATTCATTTGTGTATCCATCCAAGATCTTGGGGCTGACATCCATGTGAATCTCAACAACAGATCGATTGAAGCGACAAAAGGCAACTCCAAATTTGTATCTCAAAAAATAGCTACGTCGGTGAAAACTGTAATAAAGGTTTAACAGAGATTAAAGTCGAGCAAAAATAATGCAATAAGACCGAATTTAAAATTTGTACTACCACCACGATGAAGTAAGTGTTGGAGTTCAAATGGGTCAGCAAAGACTCCTATGGGAAGTCTCTCTATAAATATAACTTTACAAAAGCAATTGGGTAGCTGAGATATCAATTTTGACTGGGAGTGTAATCTAATGCATGAATACAGATGAAGATGAGAACCTTCGCCAATCAAAAGACGATTTGGGACTGAAAGTCTTAAATGAGCATCCTGATTATCTGGCAGCCATTTTCATGAGTAACTTAGAAGTTAATTTGCAATGAAATCTTGAAAGTTTGATTCGACAAGGCTCACTACAAAAAAACTGGCGATTAGTGACTAAATTTAGTCGCTATTTTGCGACTGATTTGCGACGAAAAAAAGATTTAGTCGTGAAAACATAATTTTTCAATAGAAAAAGCAATTTAGTGACTAAATAGCGACTATTAATAAAATTAGTCGCTAAATTTTTCCGCAAAAAAAAAAATGCGCCTTTTTTAGCGACTAAATTAGCGACAAAAATTTCTGTCGCTAAATTTTAGCGACTAAATTTTAGTCGCTAATTTTAATAGATAAAATTATGACTAAATAGTGACAAAAATTTCTGTCGCAAATTAAAATAGTACATTTAGCGACTAAACGTGTTAGTCGCTAAATAGTCGCTAATTTTCTATTAGAATACATATTGAAATAAACCTATCCCCCAAATTTCTTTTATCACCCAAACTAAAAATCGCAGAAGCGAGAGAGAGAGCGATGGCACACAGTAGTGGGGTTGGAGACCGGCGATGACAACGGCGACCGATCTCCCTTCCCGCCCTCCCCCGCCTATGCTGCTCCCCCCTACAGGCTGCTCCCTCTCGTGCGATCTGAAGCTCGCGATCTCTCCTCTTTGGCACCGATATGCTTCCCCCGCCGCCGATCTCTTGTGTCCGACCGTCGATCTCTTCTCTCAATTCTCTGATTTCTTCATTCAACATTAGAATCGTTGAACTTCAAGAACTTGTCTTTACCCGAACCAGTGAGTGCTTTTTTGATTTTCAATTTGTATTTGCTTTTGTTATTGTATCAAATTTATATTTGTCTATATGTTGGTCTATTATGTCTAGTTGGTTTGGGTACAAAAAAGAAAAGAACTACTAAAATATTTCAATCTCCTTTAGTTGCTTTCCATCAGTGTGTAGATCCTCTACCGCCAAGCTCTGAGAGACACTCTGAACTTGTCCGTTCATCGTCACCTCTTTTATCAAGATGTAAATTTCCACCTTTTCTCACTAAATCTCGGATCTGTCACTTTCTTTGATTTTTCCTTTTTAATTGCTTTAATTCACTTTACTCACTCTTTTATTTTGATAGGCATCTAATCTTAAAGAGAAGTTTGACGCCAACAAACACTTGGTTCATTCTCTTAATAGTCGCCACTTCCTTCTCCGCCATCTCTTCTTCATTTTGTTGTTCTTTTTTCAGATTTAGGGTTTTCTCTTTTCCATTCTTGATTTTCGATTAGTTTGATGATTGATTATGATTTAATGAAATAATGGTTTAACTTAATTTCTCTTGTTTTTCTCAATTGATTGTTTATTTGTCTCTATTTCGCTTTTTATGTTAATGCGATATGAAGTTCAAGGAGGGAGTTGAGAATGAGGTGTCTTGGAAGAAATATGAGTGGCGAGAATTTACTTTCCAAAATCAGAGAAGACTTGTGAGTTCCTGGCTGTGCAATGTGTCCAGGTATTCTAAATCTAAAAATTTCATTTGTTATTTATAAGTGTTCATTTGTGTAACGACCGAGCCCGCACAGTACAGACTCGACTCTGATTACGCTCGGAGGAGGACAGAACAGACAGAGCTGCGGTGCGTTACTCACAGAACTTTACACACCCCTTGTGCATTTTTGCCTTCCGTGGGATTCGAACCAAGGACCTGGGGATAAGTCCTTAATTCATAGAATACCACTACCATTAGGCTATATAGCCTAATGGTAGTGGTATTCTATGAATTAAGGACTTATCCCCAGGTCCTTGGTTCGAATCCCACGGAAGGCAAAAATGCACAAGGGGTGTGTAAAGTTCTGTGAGTAACGCACCGCAGCTCTGTCTGTTCTGTCCTCCTCCGAGCGTAATCGGAGTCGAGTCTGTACTGTGCGGGCTCGGTCGTTACAATTTGCTTCTCTGGTGATATCAATTTGGCAACTGTATATTTTTATGGCTTTGCTTCTCTGGTTAAAGTTTGTTCAGCTGTGATCTATTGCTGGCTAAGGAAAGAATTAATAAGTCTCTGTTTTTCTTAATTTTTTGAATCCTAGATTTTTGGATATTATAACATTTGACGCAAAACATAATTTCACATTTATTGATTCTATGAAATTTCATCTGTTCAACTTAGAAATTCTTCTTGCAAAACATAAGTTCACATTTTCTGCATATATTGTAGTGGTGATAAGCTTTTGCCTTTAAATTCCAAATCACAGCTTTTATGAGGTGTGCTTAATACAGCTTAATATACTGTTTATATAGTTGAAGCATTATTTAGAAAGAAATAAGAAAGGTTACCTGATATTTGAATAGGAAAATTGCTTTATTAATTCATCTGGAAGCAGATAACCACTTCTATTGCTTTACATTTGCTAGAATTAGGGCTAACGATGTTAATCCAAATGTATGTGCTCATGGCAGATTAGTGATATATGGCATTAAGATGCGTCCTTAGTTAATTGATAACCTGTTATTGCCGTTAAGTAATAAAATTACTCATTGACAAGAATTTATGAATTTATTACACTTGTGCTGTTCATGCTTGTAATTTCCACAGCAAATAACAAATTTGTGTTCATTGGTAGTTGGCTGGCTTCTGTTAAATTGTAAGAAATTGTCTTCATATATTTATAGGCTAATTTATTATTCTTAAGCATTTATTTATGAGGATATTGATTACCCATAGCCCCATATATACCTACTTATAATCCAAAGTATCATTAGAATCTCATGTATAATATTCAATTATCTGTCATTTTCAATATAAATTTTGAGGTACATACTGTTGGGAATGGTTCATTGGTTTTGTATTTTGGTTTTGACATATTGCTGGTTGATGGATTAAAAATGTGAAAATTATGGTACTTATTGCTGTTATTCTAGAATCTGATTTGCAGTTGAGCTGTTAGAGGAATTATGTGTAAAATTAATTAGATCAGAATAAGTGTTAGAGTCTGACCTGATCTTAAAAGTTTGAATAGATTGTAATCTGGTTCCTACTTTTTAGGGAATTATTAATTTCGATATTAAAGATATGAAATCATATATTTAAAAGGAAAGGAAGATTATAATTATTTTTTAAATTTTTTTCATTGTATTTAGTTTTTTTTATTTTAGTCAGGACTCTGTTTTAGGTCAAAGAGAGAAAATTATTAACATTGATTTTGCAATATTTCTCTAAATCTCCATTGATGAACATGTGTAGCTAGATTAATTTTCTGTTGAATGATAATTGAGATTTCAGTTCTATTACTTGTGAAATCTAATTGTTTTAATGTTTCTTCATTACTTTCAGTATTTATGTTATTCTTATGTTCTCATATCAATGTTGTTCTTTCAATTGTTGCAATGGTTAGTTGTGCAATTGTTAAGATAGTATACAGCCATACAGATTTGCTAGATTCGTAATTGCCTCTTTAATCTATAAATTTGTGGTAAGTTGGGGTGGTTGAGTACTTAGCACGTGCTTAATTCATTTTAAGTAATAATATAATCTAATTTAAATGAAAGCTAGCGTTTTGTTTTATTGGTTAGAATCATGTCTTTCTATATCTTTCTGTATTATTGGATTAAATTGTATATATAGAATGTTTTCTTCTTTGTTAGTAAACTTTTGTACATCTATATGTGCAAATATAATATTGCATGTTGTTTCAAACCATTTGATTAATTGAGCTAATTTGTCATATTTGATTAATTGATATTTCAGGTTGATATTTGTCGGCATGAAGGTTGTCCAAGTGACGGAATTTCTTTTTTCATAATTTGAATTGTATAAGATGTTTATAAATATTTGAATTTGAATTGTAAAGTACTTTTTAAGTATTATTTCAATTTAATTTACTTCAATGAAATTATATTTTTTAAATTAATAATATTGGAGAATTGTTATTTTTATAAATCAAATTTTAGATATTATAATAATAATAATAAAAACAAAAAAATTAAATTGAAAGTAGTAATAGTAGTAATAATAAATATTATAATTAAATTAGTGACGGATTTCACAAAATTAGCGACGCATTTTTCCATCGCTAATTCTTTTTTATGAAAAAAAATATTATTTTACGATGGATTTTAGCAACGAAAAATCCGTCGCTAATAATTTATTAAATCTTGTGGCGATTATTTTTAGGGGTTAATTAGCGAAGATTTTTCGTCGCTATTTAGTCGCTATTTTTAGTGAAGGTTTTGAGTTTTAGTCGCAAATTTTTAGCGACGGCTGTAATAGCGATTATTAGTCGTTTTGTCGCTAAAAGAAATTAGCGACGGAATTTCTTTAATTAGCGACGGAAATGGCCGTCGCTAATTGCCCTTTTTTTTTGTAGTGGCTGTCATATTTTTCAAAATAAAATTTTGACAGGTATCTCTTTGAACAAAAAATAAAGTTGTTGGAACCAAAATTTTACTCACGCTTGGAAACCTGAAACCAAAAGACAATGAATAAAGTCAATCAATTCATACCTCTCCTATGTGAGGGATGAATAAAGTCAATCAATTCATTCCTTCCTCTATCTATATCTATTTTTCATTCATTTTTCAATTTTAAAAAGTCCAAAATGACTTCTCGTTGCACATTTAAGAAAAAAAAATAAGATAATAAAAAAGCTCTAGGCATACCAAACTAGTATTATTGACTAGAGCAAGAACAGACACTACGACACATCATATTTCATTTCCTCCTATCTATTTGCTAGTTCCCTTACTTTCCTTTCTATCTCTTTTTCATAGAAATTGCCTCATTTAACCAAAATGACTTTAGAAGAGCGTAAAAAATGGCATTAATAAAATTAACCTAAGCTTTTTTAACCACATACCCTAAAGCTTGAAATTCAACATCCATCGTTCAAAATTAACCATTTTTTCATGGCGCAGAAGCATAAATTTATCAGCATGATTAAGCAAGCAATGAATACAAATGGATACATATCTGGATAGATGTATTAGAAAACTATAAGTTGCAATGAATGAGATATCATAGCCTACATCAATAGTATATAAATACAAAAAGCAATAAAATAAGACACTGACAAGAAATACTACACATGATCAAACCCACATCAGAATCACTAATATAAATACGGGCAGAGACACAAACACATGTAGAAATAGGACAAACTGATTGATTCATGAGTAAAATTCTGATAAAACAAAATCAAACAAATATACAAAATCAAAAGGAAAACTCATTATCCGAAAATAAAAATTAAACAAATCACAGTTATAAATAGAATCTACAAATTTAAATACCGATGGTTAAAATACTCATAGACTTTGATGGCTCTAGTTTAAGAATTCTGGCAAAGATAAATTTAATGGTAGAATCATCACAGAAAGGGGAAAAGAATCCAACCTGAAATTGGATGAAATCTGGGGGGCGAAGACCTCATAGAGGCTTAATCGTTGGCCAATTTAACATTCATAACTAAAGATTAAATGCCTATTTATCAATTTAACTCAGCTATCATACCAAATATAGCTAAGAACATAGTATGAGAAAATTCCATTACAACTTAATTTATCCAAAAACCACATATAAAATAATTTTGGTAGAAACATACCATTTAGAATTGAATTCCTACAACTTCCAGCTAAATTCTATCACCGAAGATGCATCTATTATGCTAACCTGAAGCTTAGGACCTTTGGGACCGATTTCTGTTGGTCACGTGCCCAAACATCGCGTCGTTTGGTCAAAATCGAAGCTAAAACATCTCGGCACACCTAACTCCATTCTCCTCGTCGCCGGTGAGTGGGGAGGAACGAGGGACAGCGGAAGACTCATCTTGCCATCAGTGACCCTTTGGTGTTGTTCGTATTGCCACCCGATGTTGCCAGTGGCCGAAAAGTGGAGGAACAGTGTTCGGTTCAACAAGAGAGAAACGTCAATTTGGAGAGCCATAAACAATGTGCAGGGTGGAGATGATGGCGGAGGAGAGAAAGAAATACGACATACTGGATCACCGGTGGAGGAGGACAGCTGTGGTGATGTCGGTGGTGGAGACGGCATAGAGATCGGCTAGGACAGCCTCCTCCCCTCCCTGCTTCTTCCCTTATGTGTTCTACGTTTTTTTCTCCTTTTCATCTGCTCTTCTTCTCTTTTTATTTATTTATTTTTTTAATCATTTATCTATTTAATAAAGACTCCAAAAAAAATTTTGAGTCTCTAATCCTTTTACCTAAATAAAATTTTCATTGCTTAAATTTTTCTATTTAAATAATAGTCATAATTAATATTAATCCAATTTAATCACTTTAGTTAACTATAATTTACGACTTAATTATTTAATCAAAATCGACTATTAACTATCCTCAAATCAAAAGTTGACATTCGTTAAATTTTTGGTCTACCAAGTTATTATTCATAACACCGAAATTTTTGGAACATTACATCACGAATGAAACAGAGAAAAAAAATTGGGTTTCAATAAAAACCACACCCACCTGATGAGGGTAGTGACGGAGGAGAGGATGCAGCGAAAATGGTGGACGAACACTCGACGGACGCAAGGGAGATATCGGAGATCATCGGCGACAAATGCAGAGAGAAAAAAATTTGAGATAAAAGGAGAGTCAAATAGCGAGGGTTTCGTACATCATTTAGGGATTTAACTGAAGTGACCACCATATAATTAAATGTTGTGTATGATATCGTTTCTAACATCGGTTATGAATAGATAATTGGCAAGTGAAATATAATTTTTTTAATTTTTTAATTTATATTAAAATATTTTATTTTAATAAATAATTTATTTTATTTAAATTTTTATTATATTATTAATTAATTACTTTTGATATATAATTTAGTTATTTTTATTTCAAAAAAAGTAGATGATAAATTATTTTTAGTCATTAAAAATTTATCATGGACATTTTTATTTATATCGTAAAATAAATTATTTATAATATGATATAACTGTAACACATTTTTATTACAGTCAATTGTGATAAAATATTATAGTCTCACAAATTGGTTATATTATAATAATAAACTTATATTTGGTCACAATATATTATTTTTTGTGACATATTTGTTTGTCATAAATTCAATTTTTTTTATAACATAATTTATTTGTCATATATTAGCATTACAACCAACTGTTACGAAAAAATATTATTGTAATAAATTGATTGTATTGGTGATAAAATTGTATTTCGTCATAATATATTCATTTTTTGTGACATATTTATTTGTCATAAAAAAATTATTGTGATGAAATAATTTTATCGTCACTAATTTATTAAATTGTGACAAATATAATTTATGTCACAAAAAATAAGTATTTCACGACGAATTTATGTGTCGCAAATAGTTATTTTTTTTGTTATACTTTTTTCCCATCAAAAGCCCTCCATATCAAAGGTGACGAAATTGTACCTCGTCACAGTATATTCATTTTTTGTGACACATTTATTTGTCATAAATAAAATTATTTTTTAAACTAAAATTTTTTCAAAAAAATAATTTAGAATATTTTTTTTATATCAATATCTTATTTGTGATGAAATGATTTTATTATCACTAATTTATTTAATTATGACAAAAATAATTCGTCACAACAAAAAAATATTTTATGACGATTTTATACGTTGCAATAAGTTATTATTTTGTCATCAAATTTTTTCCCTAAAAAATAAGGTAGACAATTTTCCCTCCTAAAAAAACCATAACGAAATATATTTTTCGTCACAAAATTAATCTATTAGTGACGAAAATTAAAACATAAAATGACGCAAGATAATTTTGTCACTGGAATAAATAGTATGGTGACGTTTTAAAAAATTTGTCATTTTAAGTTATAATTAGTGACGAAATTTTATGCGTCATTAAAAAATTTGTCACAAAAAGTAAAATTTCTTGTAGTGTCGTGACCTAGCTCCCAGCAAAAGCACGAATCCATTTTCTCAATCGAAAACTTTCCATTTTTCGACCGACAGCTGAGTGTTGTGCACTCAAGGCATTTTCGATCAGAAGATGGTAGTACGATCGGGACTTGGACACACTGATTTTGCATTCTAAATCTGCAGAAAATCTGCAGAACTCCTTTATTCCAAAACTTGCCCAAAACGTCAAAAACCATTTTCCAAAATCAACTTACCTCAGATCGGGCATTTCCCAACACAACAATAGCACAAATGCATATTTACACATTTAATATAATCAATTTAAGGACCATCCCAAAACTCAGAATTTCGACAGTAGTAACCCAAAAAATCACAGTAGTATCAATCTAACTTCAATTGCTCTCATAGTTCAATATTCATACATATAACTTAAATCAACCAAAACTCATCACATTTATTCTAACATGCATCACCAAAATCATCAGATTACCAGCAAAGCGTTCAACCACATCAAAAACACAAAAAATGCAGAAATTCCCAAACCTGCAGATCCTAAGGTCCTAGTTGCGCGTTCCACTCCCACTGGCCTTCTCTTTCCCCTTGGGATCACGAGTAGGTGCTTCTAAATCGGAAACCAAGAATCACACAAATGTAAAAAGCCCTAAGTTAGAACACACTCTAACAGACCAAGAGAAAGAAGAAGAAGAAGAAGAAAAAGAAAAACCCACTAAAACTTACAAATAAAGCTTAAGAGATGATCAATTTCCACCAAAAATCACTGGGATCAACACTAGAGCACACTTGAAGAGAAAAAAGGAAGAGGAGATAAATATAGGAGGAAGAACGGCAAGGGCAGGCTGCTCCCTTTTCTCTCTCCTTTTATTTATACCCACTTCATAAAATCCTAGACACATATCACTCTAATATTGGTGGAACTTGACCACTCACACCCAACTAATATGCATGACAACACACACAAGACTAACCCCCACTAATGCACTCACTACTAACATACATGCACCCACACTCTAATAAAACCCACAAAACATGCATATTACCCATAAATGCCCTTAACACATGCCAAAACACTCACAGACACACATGCAATCATAGCTCAAACTACTGGGGGGCAAATGGGGTGTTACAACTCTCCCCTACTAACAAGAATTTTGTACTCGAAGTTCTCACCCGAACTGAATAACTGTGGATACTGAATCCTCATAATCGCCTCTGTTTCCCAAGTCGCTTCCTCAACTCCATGGTGCTGCCACAAAACCTTAACCAGAGGAACTTGCTTATTCCTTAACTGTCTCACTTCCCGAGCGATGATGGCTTTCGGTTCTTCATCATATGAATAATTTGACTGAATCTGAATGTCCTGGATGGATAACACATGCGAAAGATCTGATCGGTACCGACGAAGCATGGAAAAATATAAGACATCATGCATCCTAGCCAACTCCATCGGTAAAGCCAACCTATAGGCTACTGGACCAATTTTCTCCAAAAGCTCAAAAGGCCCGATGAACCGAGGACTAAGTTTACCCTTCTTGCCAAATCGCAACACTTTCCTGCAAGGTGAAACCTTAAGGAAAACTTTGTCCCCGACCTCAAACCAAATATCCCTTCTCTTAAGATTATCATAGGATCTCTGTCTATCCTTAGCCACCTTCAGATTTTGCTGCACAACTCTGATCTTCTCTTCGGTATCCCTAATCATTTTGGCCCAACAAAAGATTGCTCGGTCAACTCTATCCAACAAACTGGATTCTTACATTGTCGACCATGCAAAGCCTCAAATGGTGACATCCCAATGCTCGACTGATAGCTATTATTGTAGGCAAACTCCGTAAGCCACACATACTTGTCCCAACTACCAGAAAAGTCCAAAGCACAAGCCCGAAGCATATCCTCTAGAATCTGAATCACCCGCTCGGACTGACCATCTGTCTGAGGATAAAATGCCGTGCTAAAATTCAACTTAGTACCCAAGGCTCGCTGCAATTCTTTTCAAAACTTAGATGTGAACCTTAGATCCCGGTCGGACACTATAGATAACGGCACTCCGTGCAATCTGACCACCTCATCCACAAATGCTGGCCAACGTATCCATCGAATAGTCCACTCGGATCGGCAAAAAATGAGCTGACTTGATAAGCCGATCCACAATCACCCAAACCGAATCATACTTTCGCTGAGTCACTGGAAAACCCGATATGAAATCCACAGCGATATCATCCCATTTCCACTGAGGAATGGATAAAGGAGTGAGCAATCCCAAAGGGACTTAATGCTCAACCTTTACTTGCTGACAAGTCAAACACTTCACCATGAATTCAACAATATCTCTCTTCATTCTGGCCACCAGTAGAACTGTTTCATGTTCCGATACATCTTCTCACTACCTGGATGCATAGTAAAAACCGTAATGTGTGCTTCACTCAAAAGCTTCTTCCTTAACTCATCACTCTCGAGCACACACAAACGGTTTATATACATAAGCACCCTATCCAAAACTGAGAATTTCGACTGCTTACCCAATCGGACGTCCTGTAAAACCCGCTGCAATCTCAAATCATCCTTCTAAGCGTCCACAATCAACTGTCTCAAGGTCGGCTTCACTCTCAATTTGGCAACCAAAGCCCCATCCGAATCAAATCTCCATCTGAACCGTCTCAAGAACAAAGCCGAAACCGTGTTCCTACTCAAAGCATCCACAACCACATTGGCTTTACCCGGATGATAATCCACAATGCAGTCGTAATCCTTGAATAATTCCAACCATTGGCGCTATCTCATATTCAATTCCTTCTGTGTGAGGAGGTATTTCAAACTCTTATAGTGAAAATCCTACACTTCTCCCCATACAGATAATGCCGCCAAATCTTCAATGCAAAGATCACAGCCGCTAACTCTAAATCATGCGTCGGATAGTTCTTCTCATGAGGCTTCAACTGACGAGACGCATAAGCCACAACTTTCCCCTCTTGCATCAACACACATCTGAGCCCGACACCTGAAGCGTCGCTATACATTACAAACTCCTTACCCGATCGGGGCTGAGTAAGTACAGGAGCTTCCACAAACAGCCTCTTTAACTCCTCAAAGCAAGCCTGACACTTATCCGACCACTCAAATCTGACTCCTTTCCTCAACAATCTGGTCGTAGGAGCAGTAATGACCGAGAAACTCTTCACAAACCAACGATAGTACCCTGCTAAACCAAGGAAACTTCTCACCTCTGTGACATTCCTAGGCGCTTTCCAATTAACAATCGCATCAATCTTGGCTGGATCAACTTGAATACCCTTAGCTTACATAATGTGGCCCAAGAGAGACACCTCTCAAAGCCAGAAATCACACTTGCTAAGCTTCGTAAATAAACGATGCTCTCTTAAAACTTGCAACACTAACCGAAGATGCTCTTCATGCTCACTCTCATTCTTCAAGTAAACCAAAATATCATCAATAAATACTGCCACAAATCGGTCGAGATATAGCCTAAACACTCGATTCATCAAATCCATAAAAGCTGCAGATGCATTAGTCAAATCGAACGGCATCACTAGGAACTTATAATAGCCATATCGCGTCCGAAAGGTAGTCTTAACCACATCCGCATCTTTCACCTGAAGCTGATAGTAGCCCGATCGGAGATCAATCTTTGAAAAGACACCCGTACCTCTAAGCTGATCAAACAAATCCTTAACTCTAGGCAAAGGGTACTTGTTCTTCACTGTTACCTTATTAATCTGCCTATAGTCGATGCACATCCTCAAAGAATAATCTTTCTTCTTGACAAATAACACCGGAGCTCCCCATGGGGATATACTGGGTCTTATAAATCCCTTATCTAATAACTCTTGTAGCTGAGTTTTGAGTTCCCTCAACTCTACAGGAGCTATTCGATAAGGTGCTTTCGAAATGGGAGTTATACCCGGCACTATCTCTATGGACAACTCCACTTCTCTCTCAGGAGGCAAACCAGGTAACTCGCTCGGAAACACATCACTAAACTCCCTAACAACTGGGATATCCTCGATCCTCACCTGATCACGCTTAGAATCCAACACAACTGCTAAGAATGCCTCACAACCGTTCCTCATGAACCTCTTAGCTTGCATGGCAGAAATCACATTACTCAAGGAACTCGAGCCCAAACCTTTAACAACAACAACAGAAGACCGATCTCTATCTCGCAGCACAACCACTTTCCTATGACAATCAACCATTGCACGATGCTTACTAAGCCAATCCATACCCAAAATCGAATCAAACTCCCGAAACGGCAACTCAATCAGATCCGTAGAAAACTCAACACCTTGAACCAAAAGAGGACAATTCCTATACACTCTACTCACATTGACACTATGCCCTAAAGGACTGGTCACACAAACCTCATAATCTAACTGATCAACTTCATGCAACTTATCAAATAACTTACTTGTGCACAAATATGAGTGTGTGGAACAAGGGTCAATTAGAGCATACAACTAAGTGTCAAAGAGTAGGAACTTACCTGCAATCACATCTGGAGCATCCTGCTCATTCCGAACTCTCATAGCATATGCCCTAGCTGGAACTGCCAAGGGATGATCAACTGATTCTGATGAAGCTCCCCCACTAGGCCGACCGCCTCGACCTCTACCTCTGCTCCTAGCCCGACCAGAATGTGGTGCATTCGACCCAACTCTACTGGCCTCACGCTGATCACCAGAAACCTCACCCAATCTAGGACAACTAGCCAAAAAGTGATCTGTGCTCCCACATCGAAAACAACCACCGTGAGCCGCCTACACTCACCCCGATGTCGTCCATTGCAATGCGAGCACACGAGCATTGCCTCAGTCCTATTACCCAAACCACCTCTACCAGAACTCAAACTCATAGCAAAACCCTGTCTCCTGCCTCTAGAAGCCAAACCTGAAGATGAATCATCCTGCGGGTTCCTACACCTCTTACCCGAGGACAATAATGATGATCCTCCACGAGAGGGATTCCTCCTCTGAGCTCTCTCCCTCAGCACTGACTCTGATCTCTCAGCTCGCACTGCTACCTGAACAATCTGATAATACCCAATACCCGAAGTACTCATCCATGAAATCAACATAGCCCTCAAGGACTCATTCAACCCAGCTTCAAAGTGCCTACATTTGAACTCCTCAGTCAGAACACCCTCTGGAGCATACTTCGCAAGACGGTTGAACTCTTTCTCAAACTTTGAAACTGACATAGCTCTTTGCCTCAAACTCAAGAACTGTGCCCACTTCACATCCTTATAGGCCTAAGTCACATACTTACTAGTGAACTCCCTCTCAAAGAACTCCCAAGTAATAGGGTCAGGAAACTGAGGATGCCTACAGACCAATTTCAACCAATCGTAGGCGAAACCCTGCAACAAAGCCATAACACACTCTACCTGCTATCAGGAGAGCACCAAATCTCATCAAGAACACGCTCTATCTTCTCAATCCATTTCTCAGCATACTCAGATTCATCCAGACTAGTCCCATAAAAATCCTCTGCACCAGCTTTCCTCATACTCTCAATAGGGGCTCTCGGAGCTGTCACTCTCTCTAAGACTCGAGCCATATCCTGATAAATCTTTAACATTGCCTCAAAGGGCATGGCTGTGGTCTCAGGCTGAACCCTAGGTGTTTGAGCCGAAATAGACAATAAAGGATCTACTGCTTGAGGATTCACACTCTCAGCAGACCCCTCAATCGACCCACAAACTGAATCAGAATCCATCTAAAACAAGAACAAAAATAACCGCATCAGCTAACACAGTCCAAGACATATATCTATACACAAGAACACCCAGAAACGCCTAAACCAGGCTCTGATACCAAAAACTGTAACACCCCCTACCCATATGTAGGAGAACCCATCCGCAATGGAGTGAGAACCCGTATGAGTCAGGGTGTCACCAAGCAGAACGATACAATAACATTCATACACATAAAATAAACATATATATAAAATCCACATGTATAAATACAGAGGAATTTAAAACTTTAATACCAAACTGATCATTCATTCATAGATGCAATAATAATATTCATTACATAACCGTTCTGATATTAGCAACATAATTACATCTCCAAACTTTCAATGTGGAAGCTGAATAAAAGAATAAATACAATGAGAGTTTACTATTACAAAAGAACCATAAAACAAAAGACTAAGTCCTAAAATCAACCTCTGTGTTGGCTTGACTACGGCGACTCTACCAAAATCTAATCACCTTCCGCACCTACACGGATGAAACACCCGTGCTAAGTGATAACGTTTAGTGGGAAAAATACAATAATAATATGGACGGCCACTCACAGTAGTCGTCAAAGCAAAATGCAGACATAATGGCATATGCTGATAATCATATGATATAATGAATTATATACATAACATTCAAAAGTCCATGCTCACATTCGCATACATATACATTCATATACATGTTGCTTCACGTACTGATAGTCATAGCTGATCGGATGTTCACATTCTCATGATCATAACAAAATAGACAATACACCTGCTGACTCACAATAGTGGATAATGAGTGAACACATGATGGTACCTTACGGGTACGAATCAAACTCAACATCACATTTCCTTTCAAAAACATTTTACTGAGGGGATCTTAAACAAGATCCAGACACAATGAGGTTCACGAGGAACCAAACAGGGACCTGATCGGGGTCCAAAACTGAACTGAGGCTGCAACTACTGAGCTCTATTAGGCATGCCTAACTATCCACTAGATTGACTCTCGCAGGTCATGCATAAAGCAGGTCATGTTCAAACATATAGCATATAATTTAACATAAAGAAATCATAGCATTATTCATACAGAAGCATGATAAATAATTCACACAGTAGTAAAAATTCATGCCAAGGAGATAAGAAATTCATTTAAGTCAAAACAGTGCAATTTCGGAAAACACGGACCGAACAGAAGTTCACTATCGCGATCGCGACGAGAGTTGCGCTCGCGATAGTGGCCAGAATGCCACTCACAAGAGAAAAAGTGAGGACACGATTCGTGCAGGTTGACATGACTCGTGTCGATGCTTCTTCTATATGAGAAGCCGATCGAGAAGGGAAGAGTGAGGAAGCACGACTCGTGCCATTCAGCACGACTCGTGTTGATGCCCAAAGCTCGGTCACGAGTCGTGCTCACAAGCATGACTCGTGACTTGGCTTCCAGCCCACACGAATCGCATTCTTCCACGGCGATCTCCGATCGGATCTCTCATCTCCCGTTCTGCAGCAAAGTATCGCGTGAGCGATGAGAGTCGAGAGATAAAGTCCGATCGGAAAGGAGAGTAAACAATCGGGAAGGGAGAGCAGGGGACACAACTCGTGCAAAGCAATACGACTCGTGTCGCCTCTCTCTACACCATGTCACAAGTTGTGCTCTTCAGCACATCTCATGACCTGGCTCCTAGCAAAAGCACGAATCCATTTTCTCGATCGAAAACTTTCCGTCTTTCGACTGACAGCCAAGCATTGTGCACTCAAGGCATTTTCGATCAGAAGATGGTAGTTCGATCGGGACTTGGACACACTGATTTTGCGTTCCAAATCTGCAAAAAACCTGTAGAACTCCCTTATTCCAAAACTTGCCCAAAACTTCAAAAACCATTTTCCAAAATCAACTTACCTCAGATCGGGCATTTCCCAACACAACAATAGCACAAATGCATATTTACACATTCAATATAATAAATTTATGGACCATCCCAAAACTCAGAATTTCGACGGTAGCAACCCAGAAAATCACAGTAGTATCAATCTAACTCCAATTGCTCTCATAGTTCAATATTCATACATATAACTTAAATCAACCAAAACTCATCACATTTATTCCAACATGCATCACTAATATCATTAGATTAGCAGCAAAACGTTCAACCACATCAAAAACATAGAAAATGCAAAAATTCCCAAACCTGTAGATCCTAAGCTCCTAGTTGCACGTTCCACTCCCACTGACCTTCTCTTTCCCCTTGGGATCACGAGTAGGTGCTTCTAAACCGAAAACCCAAGAATCACACAAATGCAAAAAGCCCTAAGTTAGAACACACTCTAACAGACCAAGAAAAAGAAGAAGAAGAAAAACCCACTAAAACTTACCAATAAAGCTTAAGAGATGATCAATTTTCACCAAAAATCACTGGGATCAACACTAGAGCACACTTGAATAGAAAAGAGAAAGAGGAGATAAAGAGAGGAGGAAGAACGGCAAGGGCAGCAAAGATGGCTGCTCCCTTTTCTCTCTCCTTCTATTTATACCCACTTCCTAAAATCCTGACACATGTCACTCTAATATTAGTGGAACTTAACCACTCACACCTAACTAATATGCATGACAACACACACAAGATTAACCCCCACTAATGCACTCACTACTAACATACACGCACCCACACTCTAATAAAACCCACAAAACATGCATATTACCCATAAATGCCCTTAACACATGCCAAAACACTCACAGACACACATACAATCATGGCTCAAACTACTAGGGGGGAAACGGGGTGTGACAGTATTAATCGGTCCTTAAAACTTTTAATGACCAAAAAAAAACCTGTTCCTAAAAAGTATTAAGGACCAGAATTTCCATCTTTAATAATATTAAAATCATAATAATGGTAAAAAAAAATCTCATCCTTAAAAATAATAATCATTCGAATATATATTACATTAATAACCATAAAATCAATTCCTGAAAACATAATACAAAGCAGAAATTAATATGGTCCGTAAAAATAATTAGACCATATTTTTACCCTATATTTTTAAACATACAATAAATGAATATTTTTAAACATACAATAAATGAATACACAATTAAAAATATCATACTTTTATAGATAATTTGTAATTCATTACAAATATAGAATTAGCATTCAAGAAAGATATGTATTGTTTATACAGCCCCTTTCCAGGAAAAAATAAAAAATCTCTATCTAGCCAACATTTAAATGTTTCTTCAAGTCTTCACAGTCAATGTTTGTACTTCAGTATTTTGTTCATACTAAAAACTGCAAAAAAAATATAAATAAATAAAAATGATTATGTCAGAAAAATATATAGATATGCTATAAATAATTGATTGAAACTACAAGTGATTTAAGGACAGACCTCCAAAAAATTGTAATTCCATCAAGTTTAACTATATACACTTCAAAAACTCAACATATCAACCTCAAAAAAATTGTAATTCCACCAAGTGTAGCCATATACACTTCAAAAAGTCAACATATATGATAGGGGCTGCAACATACAAGAACATAAATTAGTTTTAAGGAATTCTATACATAAAAAAATTAATTACCTTTTGAACAATCTAATTGTTACATTTTAAATATCAAAATTCTAATTATAAATTTGTTCAAATATTATAATTTTTTTAGCAGTTGTCCCTAAATACAATAACTAAAGTTCTAATTATAAATTTAAAAATTATCACTGCAAGTATGCAATCAATAAATCACTAGCAATTAGCATCAAATTATATAAATCTTAGAGAACCAAACTGATCAAATTATAATTCCTTCTAAACTTATTTTGTCAGTAATTACATGCAAATGTAGAAAGTCATAGTCATAAACCACACATTAATACTTATGTTCTCCATTTATGATTGCTAAATCCTATAGAAAATTATCTGGGCCATGCAGCTGGGAAATAATCAATTCAATTTCAGTGAAATAAGTTGAAACGAAAGAAGAAGCATGCATTTAGAACCAAGTGGTGTGACATTTACTTTTCTACCTTATATATTTTTATTATTTCAATGATATAGTTCAAAAAGGAAAAATTAAATTCACGTTACCTGATCAAATGTTTATTTCATAATTAAATTCTTAGATCCAAACCAAGTTTCATAAAGCAAACACAAAGTCAATATTACCCCAATCAGCCTTGTTATTACAAAGAGTTCAGTGGAAATTTGGTTCAGATGGTATTTTAGTGGCACAGTTGAAAGCAAGGCCAGTTTTAAAGGATGAGTTAGTGAATGCATAGAAAATTGATCCCAAGTTGCAGCAGATTCTACAGTTAGGTAGAAATGGGGGACAAGACTGACTATTCGGTGAGCGGAGAGGGTGTTTTGTGCTATCGAGGTCAATTATGTGTTGTTAATGATAAAGAGCTGAGGAAGATAATGTTGCATGAAGCGCATAATACGGTTTTAATTATGCATCCAGGTAGTAACAAGATGTACCAAGATTTGAATCAGTTCTATTGGTGGCCTAGTATGAAGAGAGATATTGTAAATTATATTTCTAAGTGTTTGACCTATCAGCAAGTGAAAGCGGAATATCAAGTATCACATGGTTTATTGAATCCCATTCCAATTCCTCTGTGGAAATGGGACAACATTACCATAGACTTCGTTTCGGGTTTGCCAATGACATCGAGGCAGCACGATTCAGCGTGGGTAGTAGTTGATCAATTTTCTAAGTCAGCTCACTTTATACCGATTCGACTCGACTACTCCATGGATTGGTTGGCAGATTTGTATGTGAAAGAGATCGTCAGATTACACGGTATTCCTTTGTCACTTATTTTAGATAGAGATCTAAGGTTTACTTCAAAGTTCTGGAGGGGTTTGCAAGCTGCTTTGGGTACTAGATTGAATTTTAGTACGGCTTTCCATCCGCAGACTGATGGACAGTCCGAAAGGGTATTCAGTTATTGGAAGATTTGCTTCGGGCATGTGTGTTAGATTTCTCGAAGAGCTGGGATCAGTATATTCCGTTAATGGAATTTGCTTATAATAACGGTTATCAAGCGAGTATTGGTATGGCACCATTTGAAGTTTTATATTGTAGAAAGTGTCGGACTCCTGTTTGTTGGACAGAATTAACTGAGTATAAGGCCATTGGTCCTGATTTGGTTAGGGATACTGAGAAAAAAGCAAAGATAATTCAGCAACGATTGAAGGTTGTAAGTGATAGATAGAAATCGTACGCGGACCTGAAGAGAAAAGACAATGAATTTGAAGTAGGTGATAAAATGTTTCTAAAAGTGTCTCCATGGAGGAAAGTACTAAGGTTCAGAAAGAAGGGAAAGCTAAGTCCGAGGTTTATTGGGCCATATGAGGTGTTGGAAAGAGTGGGATCCGTAGCTTACCGATTGGCTTTGCCTCTAGCATTGTTTAAACTCCACGATGTTTTTCATGTGTCAATGCTTCGGAGATATCGTTCGGACGAATCCCACATCATTCCAATGCAAGATGTTCAAGTGCAACCGGACTTCTCTTATGAGGAAAAGCCTATAGAGATTCTGGTTAGAGAAGTTAAGCAGTTTCAGAACAAGCAGGTTCCGTTAGTTTAAGTGCTTTGGCAACATCACGGGATTGAAGATGCGACTTGAGAACTAGAGGCAGCTATGCGAGATTAGTATCCTCAATTACTTGATTCAGGTATGAATTTCGCAGACGAAATTCTTATTAGGAGGGGAGAGTTGTAACAGCCCGAATATTACCCTAAGAGTAAAATTGGTTTAATTGTGATAATTGGGTAAAACTTAATTGAAGTTGCTAAAATTAGGACTTAGGTGTAAGTGAATTTGTAACACCCCTTACCCATGTGTAGCATACTGTATGGTTAATATAGGCAGTATGCAACGATGAGTGAGGAATGCCACGGGCAAAGCACGCAGGGAACACTATTATAAGCAGAGTTATAATTTTTTTTCAAAGCATATGAACATCCGCATAATACAAAATACGTACACATATACTTAGCATTATTTTACTCATTAACATTTTATTACATTTCAATCGCTTAAACAACGCTCATTAAGAATTACATAAAAAGGTAGACTATAATTCCTAAACACTAGCTATTATTACGGACTGGATGGCCAGACTGTTGCGGATTGTCCTCGGCGACACGACTAACTCAAAACCTGCATGGATAAAAACCCATGCTAAGCACAAAGCTTAGTGGGGAAAACACATAGTATGGACGACCATTCACCATGGCCGTTAGTCACAACACATAATTAATAACCAACATCAAATCATTTAGTATAGATATACATAATTGGTCATAATTAGAATATTTTAAACATAATCACTTATAAGACTAAATAGGGTGACAGTCTTGCTTGATACATGCTTTCCACGTTTTATTAATTATATATATCGCATGTCATACGCATTATTTTATTCAGCCTATAATCAAATCTGAAGCATATGAGCTTTTAAAGACATTACCGCATTTACGCATAAGGATCCCATAGGATCCAAAACACATAGGTACACGAAGCGCCAACTCATACCATATATAAGTCACAACATACATTGTGATCATAATCTCATTGAGTGCGTATTCATACACAAATCTTCACATATCTTTATCAATTCACACGTATTATTCAGTTCACATAATTATGCTCGTTAATGCCTGCTAAGTCAAAAGGGTGGATAACGAGTAACACATAGATACCCGAAGGTACCAGAAATATTCTCATAACACATAGATACCCGAGGGTATCAAAACAATCTTTTTATTCTTGTTCCAAAGTATTTTCACATAGAATCTTAGGTAAGATTCAACAGAAAGATCACGAAGATCCATTCGGGGGACCTGATCAGGGTCCAAATCGTACACATGGCTGCAGCTACACATAACTCTATTAGGCATGCCTAACTATCCACGACTCAACTAACGCAGGCGAACACATACTTGTTTCCTTTAATAATGTTCATGCGATAATTTTATACCTTTTCCCAAAAGCACATACTTTTACTATAGTCACATAACATTTCGATACATAAATTATTCACAATTGAAACAATGGATCATATAAAATATAACAATTCATAACTTTTAATTACAATCACATTTACTTTTAATTCATGCTCCACAAATTATCACCACTAACTTGCATGGTATAACATGTCTTAAATTATACATTATGTCACATGTAGACCACAAGCCAAAACTCAAGTCAAATAGTTCAATCAATTGTATATATATATATACAAGGCACAGAAAAGAGTCGCGGTCGCGACCCTTGTCGCGATCGCGACAGAAAGTTAAATGGTCTCTGTTGCACTCGCGACACCCGTCGCACTCGTGACAGAGCCAACCATACATTAGGAATCACGTTCGCAACTGCAATAAGAATCAGATGACCTCTATCGTGCTCGCGACAGAGCCCAGCATCACCCTTCTTTCATCTCGCACTTGTATACCCTTCGCATAGGAACATACCTACTTTTGTCATGTCCGAACTAATTTTCATGAACATTATTTTCCCTAAATTCATACATACAACCAAAGGATTTCAATACAATTCTCTCAGATTACCCAATTGATTAAGAATCATTTTGTAATTAAGTAGTCGAACTAAAACTGTTTGAGATACAGAAAATTCCTTCAATCTCGATTTATGACACGCTTAATACCATCATTTATTTCATTCTTAACATCTCATACCAATTCTAACTATAATTAAGTCCCCTCAGGTCCTTATCATTAAAGGCTTACAAACTTTTATAGGTCTTACACAATGTACCACAATTATTCTTAACAAATACCAAGGCACTACTAGGGTTCAATTGATACTTTTTTTTCATGTCCGATTAAGTTTCTATGCTTTGGTTTGAACTCGAAAGAATATTCTAAACTTTATATGTATCCCGAAGAATTGGGAGTCCAACCCTGTAACTCTACTAGTTCAAAATGTAAGTTATAGAATTCCACTTCAAATTGCCTAACATAATAGAAATCAGGTTTAAAATGAACATGCTCGAAAGTGTTCGATTCATTAAACTTCTAAATAACTAAGTCAATATTATTATTTATAACCTTAGACATTTGTATTCCCAAGTGATAACCATTTATTTGTTCATTTCCAAACTCTAAACATATGATAAATAAGTCTCAAGAGGTTCCAAGGATGTTCGGGTGGATTTCGGAAGACAAAACATTATAAAATACATGACCTAGACAAGGGTAAAGAGGGGCAAGGGTTTATACCAACTATAAGGCTCAAAATGAGAGAAAATACCTTCAGCAAACTGGTTCTGTCGCGCTCGCGACAGAACCTCCGCCACTTGCCCTACGAAAACGAACATAAGAGACAGTTTTCCGTGTCCGACTTTGTATCGCTTAAACGACCAACTAAACCTCATTTTTAACCAAAATGTCCTTCTTAACAAATGTTACGTAGGATGTTATCTTTCAAATGAAATAGATTTTAGATCAATTGGACATCTAAAACCCAAGAAATGAGCTACACAAACTATACTGCTCCTGTAAGCCCGTTTAAGTACAAACACCCCGGGTTTTACCATTTACAAGGGTCTTAGAGCAAGAATTAGATTTCGGTCCTTCAGAGACAATTTTTAGTAATTGAATTAGCTTTCAAATGAAACTAATTTCATCTCATTTGGACATCTATAGCTTGACTTATAACTAAAACGACCATTAAAGGTCCAGTGAAATTTTGACAGAGTATCCCCAGAAAACTCAAATTCACTAAACCCAAGCCAATCCACACAACCATATCAACACAACCAATCAAATTTTAAATAAAATACACTTCAAAACAGAAACTCATTCATACACAAATCAATAATTAAGAATCACTTCAAAGCATATAAATTTTCCCAAACCTTAACTCCTTTGCCCCAATAGCTTCAATGGTGGCACTTCTTGCTTCCATACCCCCTCTTCAGTTTTGTCACTCCAATTTCCTCATCAAAAAATAGAATATCACTCCATATTTTTAATGAAATAAAGATGAAATTCTAGAGATGAGGATTCCTACTTACCCTTCTAACTCAAATCTCTCCTTCAAACACTTGAGCTGCACTTTCTAATACTCATAGCTTGGGCTTGCAAGGGAAGAGAGGGAGGGCTGGTGTGAGATAAAGAAGAAGAGGGAGAGAAGAAGACCAAAGGAAATTCATGTGAGGAAGGAGAGGGAAAGTGCAGAAATCTGATATCCCTTTCCTAAAATAACTCAAACTTATCCCATATGCCACATGTCTACTTCCTATTGGCCCTCTAAAGATTTTTATGACAATTCTCCCTTTTGGTCCCTTAACTCCTTTGTAATCCTTCCTTCTCATAATACATAAATATAACTTTACATTGGCCCACAATTAAATCTTACTCCCTTCAATTAAGTCCTAAATTAATACCTTTCAAATTTTTGGAGTTAGCCGCAGTTGCCGAAACTTTTACGTTAATACCGAATTCGTCCTTTTGACACACCTAATGCCACGACTCACATACATTCGGCATATAAATGATCCATTCTTAAAATTTAGCCCTCATATTATTTATTCTACTCAATTAAATCCATATATATGTGAAATTACCAAAATACCCTTGGCTCTCTTTTTCTTGATTCTAATCACATCTTTTCCTCCTACTTAATCACTCCGACCATCAAATCATACGATTTCAACTACCAAAATCTGTAGAGTTATACAAATCCTTCTAGGGTACATTCCGGGGTGTTACAGAATTAAATGTAAGTGAATTAAGGACTTGATTGCATAAATAATATTAGTTCAAGTGACCAATTTGTATTTGAGGATGATTAAGTGTAAGTGGACTTGTTTAACAGTAATGTGGGTTAATTAAGTCAAATGAAAGTCAGATTTTAAGTTAGTGGGAGTGGTTTTTAGTGGGATCTAACTGTCCATTTCTGCCTTTGCCACCTAGGCATGTTGCATGCAATATAAGTGCATGGAGGAGAGAGAAATCCATTATTGGATTGCATGTGGGTTGGTTGTTCTCTCCTTCTTTCTCTTCTTTTGTGTTTCTTCTTCTTCTTCTTCTTCTTCTTCTTCTTTCTCTCCTTCTGCGTTTCTTCTTATTTCTTAGTCCATTAAGTATAATTTCTGCTGTATGTTGAGTCCAGAGGTGTTTGCATGTGTGGTTTATCATCTTAGCAAGGTAAGTGGTTTACTTAGCTTGGTTCTCTTTCTTTTACTCCTTCTTGTTCTGTATTTTGGATGGTTGTGGTATTGATCTCTTGTATCTAATTCTAAAAATTGGATCCTGGTTGTTGTGGTAGAACCAAGGAAAGACAAGGGTAAAGCTAAGGTGGGTGAATCAAGTGCAAAGTGAGCTTTTAGGAGCAAAGGATTTTAAGGTTTGATAAACATTGTATTTGTGTGTTATTTTTAATAAATCATGAGTTTAAAATTGTTTGATTGAATATGTGATTGAAATGAATAGAAACTGAACTTGTATGTGTTGATGAAATAGTTGGATATGATAAGTTGATTTATCATGATGCCCTATTTTGAATACTTAAAATTTGAGTTATACATATGCTGTGTATTTTATGTTTATTGATAAAAGGAACTTGCCGAGAGACTTGTAGGTGTGTTGGGTAGGAATGTGTGTGAAGGGGTGTCTTAAAATTGGTAAAATTGAGCTTGACTAGTTGAGCTAGTAAAACTGGTTTTGGATAGAGTAATTGAATTGTGAATTCATGTGAGCTATAACTTGTAAAGTTTAGTTCTGTTTTTGAATGAGAATTAAGTGTTTAGTTCCTAAGGTGTGTACCTATAAAAGTGTAGAAATAACTATGTCGAATTGGGGACTGTAGGGTCTTCAATTTTGTGTACCTAAGTTGGGTTATTGTATTAGGAGGGCATTTGGAGCATGTAAGGTTCCATTGGCCATAAATCCTTCAATATGAGACTATGAATGATGAGAATTGTGCCATTGTATTCTTAACATGAATATAAATAAGTGTTTAATAGATCAGGTCAACCAATAATAAGGTTAGAGTAGGCTGTGAGAGTTCTATTTAAGAGGGTGGCATAGTGTGGTAGTAAGATGTTGGTTTTAGGGAGCTTTGAATGGAAAATTCTATTCTGTCGCGAGTGCAACAGAATGCTCCTTTAGGTGATGTTGGCTTCTATCGCAGGCGCGCACAAGTGTGCGAGCACGATAGAAGTGGGGGCTGTGTTCTGTCGCGGGCGTGACTTAAGTCGCGATTGCGACAGAAGCAAATTGCTGAGTCTTTCATGAGGTCGACATGGGTCGCGTGCTCGACACTTCTGAAAGTTTGAAATGACTTCTTGAATGATTATAATTGTTTAATCAATATGAATGAACGATGAATGAACATGTATATGAGATCAATCTTTATGATATGCATGTGATTATATATATACATGCCATGGGAATGAATTGTGAAGTAAGCCATATCGCAATTGAGCAAGGTATGTTACTTGTCGAATGCTACAATAATGATATATTTTCTCTATTAATGTGAATAAATTGGTCTAATAATTTAGCCTACGAGTCAAGTAGCGGATAGATAGGCATACCTATAGGGTCTAAGTGCTGCAGCCAAAAGTGTCTGATTCTTCTGGAATCCCAATGCGTATTGAATCCTCTGGATTCTTAAAGTGTATATTATATCTCTTATTGATTATTTCTATACCTTCGGGTGCTGATGCAAAAGTGTGTATCTCCGGATACAAATGCGATTACTGTACTCTTGAGTGCTGATGTGATACCTGTTATTTGCGTCTTTGAATTGCAGGCAAGGATTAATAAAATGAGTTATATTGTACAAATGAATGTCATGTGATATGATATTGTTAATGCGTTGCGTTAGAAACTGATATGTTTTACGAGTATTAATAGCACACTCAATTATATGAACGCAAACATGTTAGAAATGAAGCATGGATACATAACATGTATTGGTATTAATTATCTTATGCTTGATTATATATATGTATATTTGTGTGCATTGTTATTGTTTGTCTGCTAAGCGTTAGTTTTCAATCCGTGTACGTTCAGAGGCGAAGTGATTGGAAGGACGATCCCACATTTTGGTCGATCAACACACTAGGAATCGATCCCTAGTGTAGGTTTTGTTATTTTGTATCAAGTATATGTAACTAATGATTTTGGGCATGTAAGACTTATAACATAACTTGGTATATGTGATGTAATCTAATTTGGAAGTATGAGATAATGTATGCATAGTGAATGTCTTCCGCTACATGTGAATGAAATTAATTTGCTTAAAGTTGTGTATGATGATGATATGGTATGAGATTTGCATGTGATGTGTGTCGTGACAACCATTCTCAACCACTGCAGCGAAGCTGTATGAGTGGATAGGAATAGGGTGTTACAATTATAATTTTAGTGGATAATTATCTACTAATACTTAACATCTATCTTTTATGATATGTATATATTTATGTATAAATCTTTATCATTAGCGTATATAGCTTTTTTATCTTTAAATTTATATGTTAAGATAGATGTTGAGTATTAGTAGATAATTATGAAAATTTATATATTTACTAAGATGAATGCTGTCATATACATGACTTTAGTCTTTAAATTTGCTTGTACTACAAGTAGCTTGATGACTGAGTGTTTATCTGTTGGCAATACTTTGAAGGCTGCCCCATCCACGGCATCCAGCGGAATTCAATGTTTTGCATGGCCTTGGAGTTATTATTGCAGATTGCTAATGATTAAGAATTCTCTTGCGATTATGTTCATGGCACTTCACCCCAAGTGAAGGAAATGAAGTGGCTCATTTTTCAGTTAAATCATCATGTCTCGCTTTTTTCTTTGAAATTGTTTAAATTGAAGAATTTCCATAATTTATTTCTTCTTTTGTGATTGATGATGTAAATCTTCTAAAATTAATTTTTTTGTTGGGTGACTCCGATTGATATTTTTTAGTTCTTTTAAGTTATAAAGGCAAATGAGGATTTTCGAACTCAAAAATTTTAGTACATCTACTGCTGGAATGTTTTTCGAATAGAGTCAAATTTTAAC
Source organism: Excoecaria cochinchinensis (assembly GCA_947683425.1). Lineage (NCBI taxonomy): Eukaryota > Viridiplantae > Streptophyta > Magnoliopsida > Malpighiales > Euphorbiaceae > Excoecaria > Excoecaria cochinchinensis. The sequence goes on from CANTUQ010000096.1 coordinate 3,186,571, forward strand.
TACATTATTTTTAAATAGAGCTTTGAATGTGTTGAGCTCCGATTGATTTTTTTTTTTTTATAAAAAAAAAAAGTATGTAATGATTCGGTGCGCTAATACTAATAGTGCATGGAATATTGGTTAATATCACAGTACTCTTGCTAATTTTGCCTTCATAAACCAAATCAGATGAATGATTAAAGTGGAAGCAAATTCTTAAAAAAAAAAAAATTGTTGTGATTGATTCTTCGGTGTACCAATTGATCCCAAGAGTTATTTTGCTGGAAATAATCTCTTAACATTACAGCTAGATCATCGCGATCATCCGATAGCAGGAATTCGAGAAAAAAAAAAAAATAATTATAGTTCAAAGCCAAATTTTGCTCATAAAGTCATAGCATACTGTACCTAACCAAAAAGAGTTAAATATTCATTGCAAAGTGCTTTTCTTTCCTTCTTCAAGTTGTTGTTTCTCCATTTTCTTTTGCCTAAGGAAATTGAGAACTTCAGCAAGAGCAACATCATTTTCATCACTCTTCAACAACTCTTCAGCCAAAGAAGCAGGCGTGACCTCTACACTCTGAATCAAACCATCAATTTCTTCAAACAATTGATGATCTTTAATTTGAAGGTAATTAGAGGCCAAAACTCTGAATCCTTGAGTAGTACAATAAGACATGTGAATGTGCACATCCATTCGACCCGGTCGAAGCAATGCAGGGTCCAATACTTCTTTATGATTGGTTGTGAACACAATAATCCTCTCCTCTCCACAGCTTGACCATAACCCATCAATGCAGTTTAATAGAGATGAAAGAGAAAATGGCTGTTCATGCCCAAAAAAATTTGTTTGTTAATTGAAAGGACTCATATGGAACAGAACAAAAACAGAGCAGAACTGCAAGTGAGTATTTGTGATTATGTAAGATATGTTTTGATAAACTAACCTTAAAATAACTAGTATCATCATCAGAACCATCAGATGTGGGTTTGAAGGGTTTTTTTCGATTATGCGCAAATGAATTGCAATCAATATCTTCAATCACTGTTATGGATTTTCTTTCAATTTCTAGCATTGTTTTCCTTAAATCAGCATCAGAATGGATACTCCCAAGCTCCAAATCATACACATCAAATTTCAAGTAATTAGCCATTGCTGCAATCAAGCTTGATTTCCCAGTTCCGGGAGGCCCATGCAACAAATATCCACGCTTCCACGCCTTCCCAATTCTCTTGTAGAAATCTTTCCTACCCAAGAACCTATTCAAATCATCAATTATAGTCTTCTTCAATTCAGAATCCATGGCAATTGAATCAAAAGTTGCTGGATGTCGAAAATCGATAGAATCCCAATAGTCTTGAGACCTTGTATATAGCTTCAAAGACTTCTCTCCTTTAGTCAAGACCTTAAAAGTATTGATAATATGGGTTAAATAATCATTAAACACCTTATCCCTATATTGATCTTCAAATGTTATCTCGTAATAACCCTTTTTCTTACTATATTTATCATTCTTGGTTGATCCATCATCTTCTTCTTGCTTAGCAAACTGCCATGTAATCTCTATCCCCTCGAATTCATCGATGATCTTTTCCCCTTCGACTAAGGCAGCAGTGACAGTCTTTTGGCCTCGGAATTTTCCAACTCTAATGACTTTGTTGTTAGAGCCAATCTTGGGGGATAAGTATAATCTTGAAGCATCAATGAGCTTGTTTCGATCAAGACCATCCCATAAACCATCAATGATAAAAGAAGTGTTAGATTTGGAGTTTGAATGAGAGAAAAAGCTCAAGAATTTTGTAAGAAGAAAAACTTCAACCTTCTTGGGGACCAGTTCATGATATGCATTTCTTAAAAGTATTAAAGAAGTGGAAAAAGAAGCATATAATGAAATTAAAGAAGATGTTGAAGGAAACATCTTTGTACTTTCTACGAAAGCATAAGCCATGAGATAGGTGTTTTAATTTGGACAACAAGAAGATGAAATGAAAGCCACAGATGAAGATGATATACGAAAATTAAGAGCTTTATATTGAAGATCTATCAAGCGTGTAAGCTTGGGTATACAAATTCCTTGTAATTTCTCATACTTGATTACCAAGTTTTTTGTGTTCAGATTCGAGCATATAGGTTCATAAAAGATGGTTGATTTCACTTACAGTTACTCAATTTATCACTTAAAAATAACCGACTTTTTTTTTCTGACTTAAATATTACTGAACTTTTAACATTTTTGCAAAAAAGTCATGTTGACCGGAATCCGGCGAGAACTCTCGCCAGATTAATGACATGGCATGACATATCAGAAACTACATGTCATTTAACAATATTTCCATCAAATGATACATCTAAATCAATTTCACTTACGGTTATTAAACTTATCACTTATCACGTAAAAATAACCAACTTTTTTTTTCCAATTTAAATGTTACTGAATTTCTAACATTTTTGCAAAAAAATCATGTATTTACTATTCGTTGCCACGTGTCATATGCCGTGTCATATGCCGTGTCATCAATCCGGTAAGAGTTCTCACCGGATTCCAGTTTACATGACTTTCTTGTAAAAATTTTAAAAGTTCAGTGATATTTAAGTAAAAAAAAAAATCGGTTATTTTTGTGCGATAATTGATAAGTTGAGTGAATATAAGTGAAATTGACCCATAAAAAGAGCAAGATATATTCTAAGAAAAAGACATGTAATTCTATCTCTTGAGTAATTATTCGATGTGCACACACATATGGTGTACATACTTTAGACTGTCGATCGGTTGTGCACGTGATTAGATGGCCATATGCATGCACTTGATCTCTTCTCCTGTAATTTTTTGGTTTTTAAAAAGACTCATGAAACAAAAGTCAGATTCGTCTATATAAGGACAGGGCAACCTAACTTTATCATTTGTCGTATAATGGGATTCCCATGTTTATAAAGCACTGTGGTCTTCTTTACAACGAAGACTAATGAATTGGATGGATATAAGTGGACAATTGATTCACGACTTTTCGGTGCGAGTGGAAATGTCCTTCTTGGTCAATTATATAGCTTTTTGATGTTGGTTTCGAAGCTGGTTTAATTTTTTGAGATACTTCAGTTTTGTCCGATCATACTTTCATTTTGGAGATTTTTCATTCAGTTCACGGAAGGTTCGTCTTCAATTTTTTTTTTTATTTAAATTATACTACCTTCTTATTAGTTATAAATTTCTCAATACTTTACATTCATAATTTTTTTTTTTATGAATAATAGTAAAAAGATTATTATATGATTATAACAATTAAAATGTATGTAAATAATTTTTTTATAATATTGTCTATAAAAATATATAACACATATATATAGAATTTATGTATACAATTAAATTATATATATAATTAATGCTAACACTAAAAAAATAAAAATTAGCAACGAACATATTTTCGTCGCTAATTAGGGACTATTTTAAAAATTAGTCGTGAAAATCAATTTTCCAAATTGATGGCAACTTTAGCGATGAAAAAAAAAGAGACAGACACTAAATTTATATAGCAATTGATGGCGTCTTTTTTTATGACGAAATTAGCGACAGTATAGTTTGTCGCTAAAAATTATTCAATTTTTCTATTGCTGAAAACAATTTTGCGACTGTTACATCGTCGCTAATTGATGTTAAATTTACCAACGAAATAGCGATAGAAATATTGGTCGCTAAATTTGGACGCAATTTTTAGCACTACAAGAATTTTGTGAAATAGCAACAGAAAAATAGCAACGGAATTTTTTCCCTTGCTAAATAGCAACGGAATTCCATTTCCGTTGCTATTTAGCAACGGAAATATTATTCCCTTGCTATTTTCTATCATGTTTCACATCTATAGCAACGGAAATTATTTTCGATATTTTCCGTCGCTAAAAGACGAGGGAAAGTTTGGCACGTGAATTTAGCAACGGTTTATAGCAACGGAATCAAAAATCCGTTGCAAAAAATCGCGCGAAAAAAATACGGGAGCAGAAAATAGCAAGGGAAATAATATTCCGTTGCTAAATAGCAACGGAATAACTATTCCGTTGCTAATGTAGCAACGGAATTAGAATTCCATTGCTATAAATGTGGGATAAAAGAATTGAGTCATAAAATAACAAGGGAAATAATATTCCGTTGCTAATTTAGCAACGGAATTGAAATACCGTTGCTAAATATCGCTCGAACATAAGGCAGGAGAAATTTGGAGCCAAAAATAGCAACGGAAATTTTATTCCGTTGCTATTAATTTTTAAATATAAATCGGGTTCTAAAATAGCAACGGAAAATTTATTCCGTTGCTAAATAGCAACGGAAATTAATTCCATTGCTATTAATTTCTAAATAAATAGAGAGGAAAATCGGTTTCAAAAATAGCAACGGAATATAAATTCCGTTGCTATTTAGCAACGGAAACTATATTCCGTTGCTAAATAGTAACGGAAACTGTATTCCGTTGCTAAATAGCAACGGAATTTTTTTTTCGTTGCTATTAATTTCTACATATATAGTGGAAAAATCGGGTTCTAAAATAACAACGGAAAATTTATTCCGTTGCTATTTAGTAACGGAAACAGAATTCCGTTGCTAAATAGCAACGAATTAAATTTTCCGTTGCTAAAAAGTTGGGTCCTAAAATAGCAACGGAAACAAAATTCCGTTGCTATATTAATTCCGTTGCTATTTAGCAACGGAATATAATTTCCATTGCTATTTAGCAACGGAAATATGCTTCCGTTGCTATCAGATTAGTAAGAGGAAAAATTGAGCCCTAAAATAGCAACGGAAATTTTGTTTAATTCCGTTGCTATCACTTTCTTAATAGAAATAACACACGGTTTTCATTCAATCTTGCTCACTTTCTACCCCATTTTCCTAATTTCCCTCACTCGTGTATACCTAAAATCGTAATCCTCACACCGCTATCACCTTCCACCAGATCCGCCGCTCTTCCTGACTCCCATCGCCTCCCTCCACTCCTCCTCTGCTCCTCAGTCACTCTCCGCCTCCCCCCTAGCTATTAGTACTCCCCGTTTATTCTCCCTCTGTCCCTCTGCCTCGCCTTCTCCTTTTCTTTGTCCCTCTCCCTTCAAATGCCCAACGGGCAAGCTTTATTACCCCCACGAGCTTTATTCCACTCGCCAAACCCCACGAACCCAAGAATCTGCCGTTGATGAACAAAATCAGCAGCAAACTCACGAGCTCGCCATTGTTCTTCACAGCCACCATTTGCTACTGCCTCTATCTCTCTCTCTTTATCCACAATTCTTCCTACCCACTTCTGCAATCAGCCAAAAATAACCCATTGTTGCTGGAATTTGTCGGGGGCCAGGTGTATCTCTCTCTCTATTCGAGGTATGTATAGTTTACCTATTTTTGTTTTTGTTTTTTTTTTTTTTTCAATTTGCTTAAGGATTTGGAAAACCTGATTTTGAAATTTGGAGTTTAACTGGTACTAGTCTCTGCCTTAGTATTAATTTTCATTAATGCAAACTCCTTCCCTCTCACAAATTTGAGATTGACGGTCCTTCATGTTCTGCTTTTTGATCCTCAACGTTGCTTCATGTTCTTATTTTTTTGTCTTTCATCTTCAATCTCCAGATCATATTCTTTTAACATTCAGAATCGTGAGTAGTTGATTGCCTTTGGATTTAACATTCAGAAAGTTTTTGGGACTCAAATACAGATCAAACACCATTAATTGTAAGTAATTCAAACCAGATGTCTGATTAATTGCCAATTTCATATTATTTAAATTTTTGCTTATCAAATTACAGTATCCGAAAATTTCATATTCTTAAGTTTGATGAACTCTGAGAATGGCTGATATGAAAATATGGTAACTGTAAATAAATTCCTAGAATCATTGATATCAAATCTAACACACGGGTTTTTCCTTTTTTTCTTTAACAACATTTTTCTTTTTCAATTTCTTTCAGCGATTTGCCCTTGCTGCAGTGGAACTTAATGGTTCAAATCCGCAGAGTATTTTCCAGGTATTGATTTAAATTTTAAACCTCATGCTCTGTTTTGTTTTTAAAATGGTGTAGCAAATTCCAATCTCTTCAGGAGTCTGAGCCACTAACAGCTAGCAAGAAACAATTTTTGACTTTGTGTGACCCAAACCTTTGATCTAAAATTCCTTTAATCCTCTATTTTTTCAATTAATTTCTTGAATTTGAATACTGAGATATTAGTTTAGTGAAATAAATTAGTTTATAAAGACATAAAATTTAAAATTGTGAATCCTTGATCTGACCACTGACATATGAATTTAGTGTTTCAAAGTGGGCATGAAGTATTACCCAACGCAGTTCTCTGAAATGAAGAAGACTATTTGTGAAAATTTTGAAAAAGTCATCCTTGAGTTAGTTTTTGCTTTTATATATACTTGCTTGTTGTGCAGCCATAATTATTGAGCTAATTTAATTTTATCTTTTCAAATAAAATGCATAACACATTCATAATTTAACGATAAATGTATGCAAAGTCTCTTACTGGTTTTCTGTAGAAGTTAGACACATTCAGTTGGAGTCTTGTGTTCTCAAGAATCTACAACAACACATATATGTTGGGTAACTTTTGGTTTATCTGATAAGTAGTAAGTAGCACATAACTTTTCCAAAACTAAAGATTTAAGGTTGGAAACTAAGAATGCCAAGTCAATAAGTATATGGTATTTATTCCAACATTAGAAGAGTAATACTCCTGGGTATGTAGCATCACCTCACTCAACTTTGTATGCTACAAATTGTAGCTAGTGATCTAACAGTACAACTATCATGGGCCTTAACATGATTATGTGCTATTAATTAGTTAAAGAAGGCCCATTTTATTAGGGAGGTATTCATTCTGTATCAATACTAAGTAATATCAACCGTTAAATTAAAAAAAAAAATTATCTTTTCATTTCATGGTCAAGATTTACTTTTTGCTGATACTTAAACATATAAAATAATCTCCCATTTTAGTATTCCATCCATGAAAAGTATTTATACTCACAATTCAATTTAGTCAAGCTTTTAATAAAATTAGAATCAAATTACAGTTTAGTCTCTCTGATTTGATCTGCTGTCAATTAATTTTATTCTCTAGGATTCTTTACTTTTTAGCCTTTTGTATAGTTATATATATGTACCAATACAAAACAAGACATATATGAGTATTTTTAGCATACAAGTTTATAATTGTCCATCACAATGCATGTGCAAACCTATTGTGTGGGAATTCCTACAAAAGTACTGGCAGATTACTAAGTTAATCTATTTATATATTTTCAAGTAAAGTTATGATCTTCTGTTGAAATTCTATGTGGTTACTTTTGACTTGTCCGTAAAATAACTTAGAAATAGGATCATCCATATCATTATATCAACCTCCACTTTTATGAAATCAAGATACTTGCACGTGGACTCAATTTTGACTTGTTTCAATGTTGTATTTCAGGTTCTGATTCTGTTGCCATTTAGAAATATAGCACTGCAACTTGTTATAAGCTAATACAGCTGACCCCTCAAGCTTATAAGGTATAAATTGTGTTTGTGAATTTGTTTTATCATTTTAAAAATTTTGATGTTCATATTATAATTTATTTAGTTTTATGATTTTTTTTTCGACATGGTTTTTTGATTTGTCTGTAAATTCATAATATTTTGATTCTATATGTACGTGGAGGGAGTTTGGTGGAAGCTATTTTTTTATTCTATCTCTATGTGGAGGGGGTTTAGCGGAAGCTGGCTTTTCTCATTGGATTTCACTCGCCAAGTTGAGGGTTGAAGATTTGGAAACACATCGTGCTCCGCAGTCAGATCGGTCTCCTCCACCTCCACCTCCACCTATGTAGTATTTTTAATGTCATTTGTATTGAATTTATATTTTGTTTGTGATAGTTTCACTAGTTTTTTTACTTTACAATGATATTATACTGAATTTAATTTTGTAATATTTTTTTGGATTTTTCTTTTATATATTATAATATATTTTCAGGATTTTAATTATTGTGTATTACAATTTTTATATGAGATTATAAGCATACATTATTAATATATACAAGATTTGAATTATATAAATTTAATAAATAATATTTTTCACTTGTTTTAAAAATAGCAAGGGAAATGTTTTTCCGTTGCTAAAAATAGCAAGGGAAAAGGCTTTCCGTTGCTAAAAATAGCAATGGAAAAACATTTCCCTTGCTATTTTTAGCAACGGAATAACATTTCCGTTGCTAATTGCACTATATTTATTTACAAATATAATACATACTGTTGAAAATAGCAACGGAAAATGGATTCCGTTGCTAATCCCTTGCTACAAAAATTATAATTATAATAATAATAATAATAATAATAATAATAATAATAATAATAATAATAATAATAAAATACGGAAAATAGCAACGAAATTAATATTCCGTTGCTATTTTTAGCAACAGAATATTTATTCCGTTGCTAAAAATAGCAACGGAATTCATATTCCGTTGCTAAATTTAGCGTCGGCCGAAATTGCAACGGAACATTCCGTTGCTAATTTTAATTAGCAACGGAAAAGTAGCAAATTCCGTTGCTATTTTCCCTTGCTATTTCTTAATTTTCTTGTAGTGTAGCGCCTTTATTTGCGACGGTTTAAGCGACTAATTTTGTTGTCGCTAAAGATGTAATTATTATTTAATTAAATTTAGTGACAGTGGTATTTTAGCCACTAATGTAGTTGCCATTTGAAAAAAAATAATAAAATTTTTCTTAACTTTGCCTGCTTAAAAATTTATCTATCTCCCTCAATATTCTTAAATTAAGCCAAAATCGTTAAAAAAAGAAAGAGAAAGAGAGCGTGTGGCGGCGACAAAACTGCCAACGATTCCAACAGTTTCGTCTAGCCCTCCTTTTTTTCCCTCCATTCACGATGGTAGACCCGTGTTTGAGAGAGGAATCGAGGTGTCTTTCGCGAATTTCGACCAACTCCGACGTCGATTGGCGGAAGGAACAACACGGTTAAACTCCCCGCAACTAGGTGAACATCCAGGTGCCGATCAACGGTCCCCAAACACTGGAAAGAGGGAGATTAGGGAGCAGGAAAATAGAGACTGTCAATGAAGATTCTGGCGGTCTCATTCACAACAAGAAAATCGTAAATTAGTGACGAAAAATAGCGATGGAATTCCGTCTATAATCAGAAATAACGCGGGAATTTTGCGATGGACACATACCGTCGCTATTTCGGCCATTGCTAATTTTAGCCGAAAATGTCCGTGCTAAAAATAGCGACGAAAAGTTTTTTTCCATTGCTATTTTTTGCGATGAAAGTATGTATTCCGTCGCTAAATTTATAAAATTTTATTTACTTATTTATTTTAATTTTTTTTAATTTTTAAATTATAAATTATCAATAGTATAAAAATTATAATTGACAGAAGAAAAATAAAAGTGGCCAGAAGATAAAAGGACTTGTTTAAAAGTAAACGATCAAGATTTCAATGCGATAAAGGTTTGAATACAGAATAAAAATAAAATTTACAGAGTTGGCCATCAGGCAAAAGTGACTAATAACTATCAGTACGCACTAACTCTTGATCTAAATGTATTTCTGATTTGCAAAACAACTTCATTTCCTTATTCACATTTTAAAGGCACCCAAAAGACAATTGAAAAGGTGCAAGATGCCTAAATATATATCCATCAACCATATAACTCTAAAAGCCAACAAAAAATAGAAGGAACTTCTCACTTTTATCCTCAATATGTAATGGTCTCCACTGCAACTTCAATTTTGCAAGAATAGACCCCAAAGAAGGCCAAAAGTTCTTCTGAACCCTCAGGACTTTGATGATAGTTTGCAAACCAGCTTTTGAAGGGGCAATGGCATCCAATTTAAATGTAGTTCTTTCACCCAATAATACCTATATTGGAAAAAACCAAGCTAGTAAGAAATTTAGACAACAAAAAATCTTAAAGAAACAAATTGTTTTCACAGCATGATTGATACAAAAAGATAAAAGAATTTTCTCGAGATATCCCCACCCCTGGAGTCCAAATAATTCCACCAATTTCATAATTTATACATAATTCACACTGCTCAATTGTCGGGGTTCATGTCAGCACAGTGCATGCAAATGCCTAATAGGAAATGTTCTCAGGGCGAATGACATTTCAAAAATTTAAAATATTCACCTTAATCACTGCAGTAGCAGATGATGATATTGAACATAGATTGTAGCTGCAGTAAACAAGATTCTCAAGGCCACTTTTCATTCCAAATCTTCTGGGCACTTTTCATTTAACTTTTCCATGTCCAGTAAATTCATACCCACACATATAATGTCCATTTACATACACAACTACTTATATAATAATAATAATAATAATAATAATAATAATAATAATAATAATAATAATAATAATAATAATAATAATAATAATAATAAATGAAAATGCACATAATAATAATAATAGTAATAATAATAATAATAAATGAAAAAAAAGGAAGATATACAAAATCGAGAAATGTAGCGTGAGGGAGCAGCAGCGGGGCTGGGGAGCAGTGGGGGAGGAGATCGGCGGTTGGGCGGAGCAGCGGCAGATCGCGAGGGGTAGGGAGGGAGGATGATGGGCGGAGGGAAGGATGAGAGAGGGAGAGCGGCAAGCGGCAGGGCAAAGCAGCAGGGGAGGAGATTCGAGATTGGACGGACAGTGGCAGGGCGCCTGGGCCACCGGAGGGGAGAGTGGGCGAGAGCGAGGGCGGCGGGGGTGAGAAAGAAAGAAAGAAAGAAAAGGAAAAAAGAAACAGGGAGGGGAAAAAAGTCAGAACATTTTTTATATATATATAAAGTATTTAGCGATGGAAATTAATCCGTCGCTAAAAAATAAAAAATATTAATTATTGTTTTAGCGGTGGAAATTAATTTCCATCGCTATTATTTAGCGACGAAAATAACTTCCATCGCTAATTTTCGTAACAAATAATCCCGCAATTTTTTGGCTCCATATTTAGCGACGCTTTAATTATTCCGTCGCTAAAAATGGAGGGAATATTTCCCTCCTTGTTTTAGCGACGAAAATTCAATTCCGTTGCTAAATAGAGACGGAATTGAATTTTTGTCGCTATTTAGCCACGAAAAAATTTCCGTCGCTAAATAGCAATTTTCTTGTAGTGGTTAGTGATACCTTTTTTCGGTGACATCTATTGCATGAGATGTAAATTTACTTGTCGTTTTTGTCCACACAAACTTAGGGTCCAACTAAAAATAAATAGATCTGTTGATATAGTAACATATTACTATTCATTTTTTTTTCTTTATAGAGCGCATTGATTTCCTTCTTAACAGCTCCAATCTTATTGTAGACTTTTTCTGAACATATTGTAATGCCAAAATGAATTAAAAATTGGAGCTTTTTTTATCGACTTTCTCTTAGCATACGGGCACAGTTCAAGTGAGTGAACTACTTAATATATCAGAGCAGTCCCACAAATCCATTTAATGTCAAACTCAAATAGTATTCTCTTATGAATTCTCTTAGAAATGCATAGGTAGCAACCCAAAATGTATAGTATGAGAGATGGTGCTCCAAATTACAAGACGAATCTTTTTAACTATTTAAATTTTTAACTATATTACAAGATGAATTATTGAGATGGATGGTGAGCACATGAATAATTAAAAACATTGGATGCCCAATCGGAGAGGTAATTAATAAGAAGAAAAATTTAGTTGAATCACGAAATGGATGTGCAATGGAAGGAAGTTGATAGTGTAATTTTCATATAATATGCACTCTATTTGTCATAGTTTTAAACACGTAATTAATGTGTTCAACTGAGGTTGCTGAACCTTCTTTCATTTAAATGTGCTCTATGGTTTTTGGTAAAAATCAATATATTTTTGTGTAATGGAAGCTTTCTATATTCTGATTGGCTTCCATTATTAATTGTGTCTTTATTTTTTATTTTCATCTTGAAGAGAGCTTATGATATACTGCCTCTGCCTCTGAAGATATTGTAGTGTGTCTGTGGGCAGGAAAATGATGGGGAGATAGAGAGAGAGCCACTATTAGACTTATTTATTAAAAAATTCTATTAAAATATTTGATGTTGATTTTTTTTTTAATAAATCATTTAGTTGCAAAGAGTTGCTGCCTGTCGAAGAAACATTTGAGCCAAATTAAGGTTTGATACTAAAAAATGAATAAATAAAGCCATGTAGAAGTATAGTATGACTTTTCTTAAAAATAAAGCTTTTTATTTTTAACCTTTTTCTTTTTCTGTTAGTCCCTGCACTTTAATGTCTCAGCCTAATTTGGATAAAGGTCCAATCGAGATTAAATTGAGTTATTTAATCTGATTAAAATTACCAAATCATATCTCAGAAAGAGTCTGAGTTAAACTAGAGTTAGGACTCTAGCTTTTAGGACCTCTATAAGTAGAGGTGAGGTCCTCATTATTTGGTAACGAGAAAACGTATACGCGGCAAGGCTGCTCTTTCCCACTCACAGTTTTCTATCTTAATTTTCAGGGGCATTTAGATTGTGAACAAGTTGCTCTTATCCCGAGTGGATAAAAGCCGGACCAGTGACCAAAAACAAATGGGATCTTGGTAGACGCTTCCGCAACGAGTTTCTGCACTACAAGAGGTAGGTATCATTTATTAATGTTACCTCCACGTTAAATTATACATGTTATAATTTTTTCCCGTAATCCTTCATTGGTATCAGGTCGTTGTTTTTGCGTTCCGGCATGTGGCTAAAAAGATTTAAAAAATTTTATGTGTAAAATTATTAGATCTGGGAAGCAATAACATAACAAAAAAATTTAATTTTTTGTGTGAAAAATATATATGTGTGTATATTTCGGCCTGATTTCGTGTATGTGTACACCGAAACCTGAGGGGACGAACATGAGTGTTCAAAACGGCTAACTAGAAGTCGGGATTTTTGATTTTTGACCTCACCATTGGATTCAGAGCCCCACCGACCGGAACCGGTGCGTCATATTCGACCGGGAAGGCGGTGTGTGGACTACAGGCGCCGCATACGTTCGGCGCGTGCGCGTGGGTGGTGGCCCACACGCGCGTTGCCACGTGTCAACAGTATTACGTCACTGCTAACACGTGGCCCAATAGCCGAGTGCCACCTGGCACAATATGGGGCGGACACGTGGATAAATTAGAGGATGACACGTGGCTGACTGAGGTCATGCCACGTGTCATGATGACATGTCAACAAGTGACACATGGTCCAACCAAGAATCAACACGTGGACCATTGAGGTGCTGCCACGTGTCATATCGGTGTAAGTGATGACGTGGCATTACTGACACGTGGACCTATAGACGTGAGACACGTGGCAGACTGTCGTCATGCCACGTGGTCCAATCATATGTTGACACGTGCCAAATTGAGGTCTGCCACGTGTCGGTGCACGTGGACCAATGAGACACCGACACGTGGCGTTGACCGTGCCACGTGGCACCAGGTGGACCAATAGCATTCAGACACGTGGCGTGGCTGGATGTGGACATGTGGCTCAATACGGTGTTGCCACGTGGTAGGTCCGAGGTAGGGCGCGCGTGTGGCATATGAGCGCATCTTCCTCCTCTTCGTCGGTGCATGGTGGCGCGTGCGACATCGTCCGATCACCAAATCAGCTCCAATTTTTTCCAAATTAATTTTTCAAATTATTTCTGATTTTTTGGTCATGTTTTCAAAATTTTTTAATGACCAGAAAATATATTTTGTAATTTTTGATATTTAAATGTGTTTAATTTGAAAATAAAATATTAAAAAATTTGTAGAAAATGTGTTTTCTGCTTTCAGAAATTTATGAAAATATTTTGAAAATTTTTTTGAGGTTTTGTCCTTATTTATTGATTGAAATGCGTTTTAATCATGTATATTTATACATGAGTGTATAAATTTTTCCTATAATATGTTACAGAAATGTTGAATAAGGACAGCCGATTCTTCCTTAAGAAACGCATAGGTTGTTTTGAGAATTGCAAGAGTGCAATCAACAAGCAAAATGAAAATGCGAAGGAAGATTTGAGCTGATGACATTGATGCAATAGTGCATCATAAAATACATATGTGAGAACAAATGCAAGAGTGCATTTGAACTGGTGGTCCGAGTACGAAAATAAAATTTTGGTTTGAGTTACCAAAAGAAAAGTGTTGAGAAGTAACACTAAAATTCTGTGATGGTGTTGAGAAATGGACGGAGCATGCATTGTCCATGGCTTCATCAATGGACTTATGAGTCGCTTGATGAATTGATTAAATCAGTCAAACAAATAATCCCAATATCAAGAAAGATTTTATGAAATCTGGACTTCTACAATAGTTGACATAAGTGTCAATTTGAGTTGGCGTTTGTTGTGATTAAAATAGGATTTATGTTTCCTATTAATATTTGACATGAGTGTCTTATTTTGGAATTATTGGATTTTTGGTTAAATAAATGTGTTTATTTACTTATCATTATGGCATTTAACTTTATAATAAATGAGTTTATTTTAATTGTTAATTGCCTTGCGATATTTTATGAGTAAAACAATTGCATATTTATTAAGTAGAGACTTAATAAAAGTCGCCTCATAAGCTTGAGAACTTGATAATCCAATAATTCAGATTTATTATGCATGAAATTTTAACCTATAAGGTTGGACATTAGGACTTAGAGGGTAATTGGATACTATAAGTAGCCTTTTCGAATTTGAGCCTAATAGAAAATTTTACTAGGTTATTATTTCAGGTGCATAATAAATTACATGTATTGTCTTATCTCCTTTAAATATGTGCAACATTGTTCCATTTGAGATCAGAGGATTTTAATGGATACTGCTTCCAAGTTATAATTATGAAATCTGGAATACAAAGATCCAGTATGTGCTTAAAGAGTAAGAGGCTCTTAAATCTTTAAGTTCGGTTATGGCTGAATTTGAGGATGACACTATAACGCAGCATAAGCAGGACCGAGATGCCTATGTCGCATCACATCACTAAGCAATTTCGCAAGTATTAAAATGCAATGGATCTGTGGATCGCTTTGCAGGAGAAGTTCAAAGATGTGACTCTGAATAAGCTCCGATCGTTGTAGATCAAATTTGATACATATTAGAAAAGTCTGATCATTCGATGCGAAAACATCCAAGAGAGATGGAAAAGAAAAGTGAGCAAAGTGAGCTTAGTAGTCTTAAGTGACTGATAAGCAGAAGGTCCAAACTGTTATCCGTTCTTTACCCAAGAGTTGGTAGCATGTGAGGATGCAACTAACTCACATAGATAAGCAAAAAGACATTTGAGGATGTCACTTGTTATTTGAAGCTTAAAAGAGGCCGTATGACAGTGATTAAGGTCAATGTCATATGGCATAGTCCTGTTCTAATAGAATGAGTTCTTATTAGAACAAGACAATAAGCTTCATCAATAGGGATAAAGAAAAGGCTTGAGAGCCTGAAAAGCAAAAGGAATAGAATCATGTATGGTCCAAAGGCAAAAAGGAGATAAACTTTTCAAGAGTGAAATGTTTCAATTGCCTATAGAAATGACATTATGCAAGAGATGCATTTTGCCTAAAAAGATACACTATTCTGACTCAAGAGTGAGTGGAATTTATGTATCTAGTTCTGAACTTCATCCTTTGTGGGTGATAGATTTAGAACCAATAGATTGTGTAACAAGGGATCGAGATACCTTTGTTATGAAATTTAGGTTCTGTTCTTAAATTATTGAAATTTGTTTTCAATTTATATTTTGAGGATAACAGTGCACGCTTATGCTTGAATGATTTTATTGTTATGGATGTGGACCATAAGTATTTGAGTAAAACTATTTTTTCCTTTAATTTATTATTTTTTACATAGTTACGAGGACAATGTGAAATTATGGCATGCTAAATTAAACCATATTTGACAAGACCGAATGAGTCGGTTAGTCAAAATAGGTTTAGTAAGTGATTTAAATAAGTTTGAATTGCTTACGTGTGAGCATTGCCTAAAAGGAAAAACTAGTTAGAAAATCATTCGAAAAAGATACTAAAGCTGAGTTCCCATTACAGTTAGTCCATTCTGACGAGTGTGGTCAAATAAATGTGAGGGTAAGGCATGAGGCCTACTAGTTCATCACATTTACATATGACTGTACTAGGTATGGTCATGTCTATTTGATTTCTCACAAGTCAGAAGCATCGGGTTGCTTCAAGACTTATATGAGTATAGTTAAGAATCAATTAGATAAAAAAGATCAAAGCTTTAAGAACTGACAAAGGTCAGTAATATCTTAAAGATAAATTTAAAGCTTCATGTGATGAAAATGATTGAACATTAGTTGTTCATTCCTATAAATCCACAACAAAACGGTGTTGAGGAAAGGAGAAATAAGACTCTCCTATATATGGTTAGATCTATGATGACAGAGGCAAATTGCCTATCTCCTATTGGAGAGATGTTTTATTAACTGTCACATATGTTATGAACTGTATGCCCTCTAAATCTATCATTATCATAACTTATGAGTTGTGAACTGGTCGACAAGCTGACCTAAGCCATTTACCTCAATTATGGGTTATAATGCTTACGTCCATGATACCTCAATTTGGTAAATTTGAGACCAAGAGGTGAAAAGAGTGTCTATGTGAGATATTCTTAAGTATCAAGAGGATACATTTTCGTGGGTCAGTAAGAAAATGGCATAATGACAGAATTTGGATCACTAGACGTCATATTCTTAAGAGAATGAATTTCCAAAGTTGGGCGAAGTGAATTCAGATTTCACTTTATATTAATTTTAGGAAGAGACCATCAGGATCACTCCATCCGAGTGGGAGGGAGTTAGAGGAAAAAGGTTAAGACCTTCATCCTCCAAACGATCCGGATGTTCGAGACCTGATATGAATGGGAGTATTCTTGACTCTAGTGGGAGGAAAGAATACGGTATTCCTGACTCTAGTAGGAGTATGGAACATAGTCCCAGTGGGAGCATTATGAATCACGATGAATACATGAGACATATTCATCAAGATTCAGAACTGTAAAAATCTAAAAGGATAAGTGTTCCATGCTGACGATTTAAAATCGAAGGCTGGAATGAAGCCCTTTTAGTTATCCCACAAGACAAGAAAGAGCATAATAATATTCAAAAAGCTTTTTTATGCCCATTTAAGAGAAAAATGGACTAAAGCAATGGAAAAGGAAATGGCATCCATAGATCAAACCATATTTGAGAACTAGTTGATCTACTGGAAGGACACAAATTGAGAATAAATGTATTCTCAAAGTAAAGCGAAAGGCTGATAAGAGGTATCGAAAGATATAAGGCTTAGCTAGTCGCTACGGAGTTCATACAATAGGAAGAGATTGACTATGAGTAGACTTTCTCATCTGTTGTAAAAATTTAAGTCCATAATGTTCATTCTAGCCATAGTGGCGACTTTGAACGTAGAGCTTCATCAAATGGATGAAAAGACTGTTTTTCTCAATGGAGAAATGGATGGAACAACCTTTAGGTTTAATCGGAAAAAGGCAGCAAACATAAGGTTTGCTGATTGATGTGTTCAATCTATTGCCTTAGACAGTTTTCAACACAATGGTACTTGAGACTTCATCATATAATCATGTCAAATGTGTTCAACATGATTGATGAAGATCATTGTGTTTATAGTAAAAGCTCTGAAAATGAATTTATCATTTTGGCATTGTATGTATACGACATACTTAAAGCTGAAAATGATAAATGGTACGTAAATGAAATCAAAGATTGGTTATTGTCCAGCTTTGAGACAAAGGATATGAGTCATGCATATTACATTCTTGAAGTTAAGATTTCAAGAGATCATTCAAGAAGATTGTTGTCTGTTTCTTGAGAGAAATATATCAACAAAGACCTTGAGCGATTTAATATGCAAAATTACAAACC
Source organism: Excoecaria cochinchinensis (assembly GCA_947683425.1). Taxonomy (NCBI): domain Eukaryota; kingdom Viridiplantae; phylum Streptophyta; class Magnoliopsida; order Malpighiales; family Euphorbiaceae; genus Excoecaria; species Excoecaria cochinchinensis. The sequence goes on from CANTUQ010000096.1 coordinate 3,204,448, forward strand.
CACAGATAACCCCATTGCCAAGAATTAGTTTCTTAGCAAAGATGCGTGTCCCAAGATGCTAGCAAAAAGAACGTATGAGGAACGTTCTATATGCCAGTGCCATGGGTAGTCTTATATATGCAGTGTTGTATACAAGACATGATATATGCTATGCAGTGAGCATGGTTAATAAATATCAAACTAACCCAGGCAAAGCACATTGGAAGCAATTGAAAGAATACTTAAATACCTTAATGGTACAGCAAAATATTCTCTCTATTTTCAAGAAAATGATCTGCATTGAGAGAATAAAGAGACGTTGATTGGGCAGGAGATATGGATGAGAGATAATCCATCTCAGGTTTTATATTCTTGTTTGGCAAGAGTGCCATCTTCTGGAATAACAAGAATTAAATCTGAATAGCCCCATCAATAGTGGAAGTTGAATTTGTCACTTCCTCAATTGCAGTACAGTAGATAGTTTGGCTGAAATGGTTTGTGAGCCATTTAAGAGTAACTGTCTTAAAGGTATTAGTGACAGTCTATAGTGACAGTCAGTCGTTGATAGCTTATAGCGGAGCTAAGCATATCGACATTAAGTATTAATACATGGGAGATATTGTTGCACGAGGAGAAGTGAACTTACAGTACGTTTCTACGCATGCAGATCCATTGAGTAAACCTGTAACGAGAGATGTGTTTTGAGAAATACATTAGATCTCGAGGTTTGCGTAGAATTTAATTGGTACCGTTATATTTTATATAATCCCTTAACGTTATTATTTGCGAATAATAACTAAAGTTCAATGTTGGCAATACATGAGTGTGAATGTTTATGTGTAAACATTTACTGTTATTGATATGAGATTGAGCATGTCGGACAGAGAAGTAGCCCACTCACAAGGGTGTTTACCTTAGTTTTGTCAATGAGTTGGTAAAAACTAAGATGAGGCGATTTTTGAACATATGAGAATGCTCGAGAGCCTGTTCAAAATAAAAGTGCCGTCTTGCAGAAGTTACAAGATGAGTCTTTTTAAGGTGCGAGATAAGGACATACATAAAATTGTATGCTTTGGATTGAGATCAAAAATAAGGATTGTATGAAATCCGATGGTCAGTTATATGTAACTACCATGTTCTGTCTAAAAAGCCAGAAGTAGTCCTTAAATAAGTGGACTAAAGTTGGGTGTTTCGGTGCATCGCAACCTTACGCTTCTGTATGGTGTTTAATATACACATTATTAAAATGTGAGACATGCGCTCCTTTAAGGGAATGAAAGAACACCATAACACATGTTTTATACCGTGTGTGCTTATGTGACCACAGGGATGTGAATTTAATAATATTAATGATCTCAACTTTCCCTATTGTGAGACCCTATTTATATTTTCGACCCTTAGAACCCTTAACTTATCCCTGAAGTATGGTTCAATGTGGCTAGCTTAGTTAGTTTCCAAGAGGTTCGGGAAAAATTTAGGCCTGGCGGATCTAACTAGAAAAGCGAGTTGAATCATGATGGATGGCATACAGTAAGAGGGGAAGATAGCCTTTGGATCACTTTCATAATGTTTCGTGGTTCACCGGCATGCCTATTATAGTTTCTATGAGTAGAAATATAATAGTGAACACGAAAATTGTTTTATGAGATCATGAGTTAAAACAATGAATGTGAGAAGGCAATCTAGGGTTAGGCATACATGAAGAAGAGGATCTTGTTTTTACGAGACGCTATATATCCCTAACAGGTGTATAGCACTAGTGCTCTCGAGGTATGCTGGTCACACAATCTATTTGCCAGTATAACTGAAGATTAAGACTGGAATGCATTCCGTCATGTGCGAGTGGGAGATGATAGAGTTTGGGTACGCCCATGACTCTAATTTGGATAAAGGTCCAATCGAGATTAAATTGAGTTATTTAATCTGATTAAAATTACCAAATCCTATCTCAGAAAGAGTCTGAGTTAAACTAGAGTTAGGGCTCTAGCCTTTAGGACCTCTATAAATAGAGGTGAGGTCCTCATTATTAGGTAACGAGAAAACGTATACGCCGCAAGGCTGCTCGTTCCCACTCACAGTTTTCTGTCTTAATTTTCAGGGGCATTTAGATTGTGAACAAGTTGCTCTTATCCCGAGTGGATAAAAGCCGGACCAGTGACCAAAAACAAACGGGATCTCGGTAGATGCTTCTGCAACGAGTTTCTGCGCTACAAGAGGTAGGTATCATTTATTAATGTTACCTCCACGTTAAATTTTATATGTTATAATTTTTTCCCGTAATCCTTCATCTTTATTATTACAGATTTGGTATAACTTAATTTTTTTTATCCAAAATTAAAACTGAAAAAAAAGGATTATCTTCTTTTGTTCTCTTCTTCAGTTCTGTTGCTCCAAATGACATACCTGGAACTTAAATGGTGACAGTTCTGCTTGGTTTATGGTTTATATTTAGTTAAATTGTCAGTTATTAGATATTATATGGCGATTAATAAGTTATTAATTAATCAAATTAGTTACAAACTTAGTGCATCATTACTTCAAAAATTTCTGATTCTTCATTTCTATTTCTCTAGTGCTAAATTTACATTTTTTTCTCTTTGTTGCTACTGCCATACCTGCATTTTATGTTTGTTGCAGGTATTACTAAAATTTTGTAGATTCAATTGTGGAACTCAAGTGGGATTCAGGTCAGGGGTTAGTTTTATATATAGAATTTGGGTGATTGCAGTGCATTTTTGTAGCTTCCTTACAAAGTTTTGCCATTTTGATTAATGTGATATTTGCGAAGTTGTTTTCCTCTTTCTAACTCTCTCGCAATTGTAAACAAATTTAGGACATCAATTCTGTCCATGTCGATAAATAACCAAAAATATATGATATAATTTATAAACCAAATAAATAGAGGCTTTTTAGTTGGTATTAAAATTTGTAGGAACTGTTTAAGAAACAACTTCAAATGAAATTGTTTTATTTTGATTTGGCTTATTTTATCTTTAATAAAGAGGCACATACCTATTTAATAAGCATGTCACATTTGCCTTAAATTTCCCTTATATTTACATGCATTGTCATTTTATTGTGTATTCAAGTATCAATACTTTATATTTTTTTTATCAAACCTTTGGTTTTTTTCTCACTTGGTTAAATATAAAATATGTAGTCTAAATGGACTCCTCAATTCATAATTGGAAATATAATCGGCGGGATGAAAAAGGAAAGACTAATTCCTCATTCATATATGGAATAGAGAGACCTTTGTAAAATTCGCCATTTCTCATCCTGAAGCACCAGCACATGATGGTATTTTCCCTTCAGCTGCAGAAGGTCTTCATCAACATGCTGATTCTGCCATCTGGTAATGGCCATTCTACCTCAAAGTGACATTGCCAGTACTCTATTAGTGTTTTATTTAAACTTTATTGCTAATGTTATTTTGGATGATATTATTATTAGTATGTTTTATTATTTATGATGATATTTTGTAGCCTCATTTAGTATTTCAAGTAATTTTAATTATATATACTATATGTAATGATATTATGTTTTAGAATATACATTTATAAATTAGATTATGATTTGCATATATATATATATATATATGCATGTTCATTGTTCAATGTTGTGTAAACAGTGAATTAATTCATTGTTCAATGTTATGTAAATAAATGCATAAATAAAGAAAAAATAAAAAAATTATGACATTTCAAAAAAAAAATTATGACATTTAGCGATGGCTTAGAGATAATAATTTCTGTCGCTAAATATGTACTAAATATTTTTTAAATTAATAGTATTGTTAATAATATTGCACAATTATTATTTATATAAATTAAATTTTGGATGTAATAATTATTAAAAAAAAAATTAAATTGGAAATAATAATAAAAAATCTAATATTTTTAGCGATGGAATAAGGACGGAATTTCTATCGCTAATAAATTTTTATTATTTACGGTGACAAATTTTAGGGGTTATTTAACTACATAATTTTTGTTTGTAGTGACGGTTTTTCTGTCGCTATTTTTAGCGGCTGTTTTATGTTTTATTCGCCAAACACCTTGTGACTGAGTTATTTGCGAAGGTCAGTCATGGAGTCGCTAAAATTAATTAGCAATGGAATTTACCCTATTAGCGATGAAAATTGCCATCGTCAACTCCTAGTTTTTTTAGTGTAATTTAGCATATATACAACAATTGATAATAAGTTTTTATGAAACAATTATAATATTTTTTTATTAACTTATCGCTATCGATTATCAGCTAACACAAATCTCTAAGCCAAACGGCCCACATCATCAATATTTGCCAATTTTATTTCTTCTACTATCTTTGTAAAATTATTTGAAAGTGTAGATTAAAAGTTCTTGTTAAAATTCATTGATGATTATTTTTTTATAATCACTTAGTAGGGTTTTTTTATGCAAAAAATAAAAAATAAAAAAAATAATGTAGAAAATACTATTTCTTATTATTGCGATAGAATTTCAACCCATTTTGATGTATAGAATAAAAATAGAAAACAGAAAAACGAAAAATGAAAAATAGAAAGTTTGATATTGAGAAAGGTCATGCCAAATGATAAGTTATAATTATATTTATATTTTGGAGTATTTCTTGGCATAATATTGCGTTTTTTTTTGTTAGTTTTAATCTTTATTAGTTTAGTTTATGTTCGTTTATTAGTTTATAATGTTTTTATAGTTTTTAATAAGTTTTGGAAAGTTATCATGCGTTTCCTAGCAATTTGGAGCTTCATTGGAGGCGCAGGACTGATTCTAAGTTGAATTAGTGTAGGAGGGCAGATTTACACTAAAACACAACCGTGTTTTCATAAAAAATACAACTGTATTTTTCAGTCACCCACTAGATCTCATGCACACAAAGCAGTTCATAGCGCACACATTTTTCCCAGAACACAGCTGCATTTTACAATTTTTAGATTTTATTTTCTCGCCCTAAACACTGTGAGAGACAATTTTTCTCTCATTTTTAGGCTAGATTTTATTTTAATTTCATTTTTGTTTGTAATTGTTTTAGATTAATTTAGTTTAGATCTTTAATTTTTGGATTCAAGGAAGATTTTAAGGTTAAAGAAGAATGAGCTTCAAGATCCATTTTTTCTCTCATCAAAGGTGTATCTAAACTTTAATCTTATCTATTTGATGATTATATTCTTCATGTTATAGTAGTTCTTTGTGCTTAGGATTTCTTGAATCATATTTTGTATTTGGATATTTAGGTTTAATGAATGTTTTCATGATTTCTTTTATTTCTCTTGATTCTATTGTAACATCTTAAATTTAAATTACTTGAATAATATTGTTAGCCAAACCCGACCTTAGACATGACCCGATGACCATGAAATAAAATAAATTACAATTTATGCATGAAATTTGATTTAATTAAAGTAGTATAAAAGTTCTGGGGGCTAAATGGTAATTTATCGAATTAAATGGGAATTTCCCCCCAAAACTACATAATTTTGGGGGATGGGAATTCTTTTCCCCTTGCTGCGTTCCAGGAGGCAGCACCTTAACATCCCCAATACCCCTTGGAAGGATATCGGGCTCGTTACACGCACAAACCATCACACAAATACGCATACAATACGATAAGCACAAATAATGGCGGAACAACACTAACAAACATGTAAGCGGAAGAAAACATTAATAAACAAAATATACTTGTATAAAATTCATATTACAAAAATGATAACATTCATATACAAAATCAGAAGCCTTATATCATATATTACAAGAATTCTCTTTACATATACTCTATACAAAAAGAAACATAAGCAAAAGTAGAACTCCACTAAACTCTTAGTGGCCCGTAGATGAGCAACTCCCAAAAACCGAACCGATCCTGCATACCTAGGCGAGAAAAACACCCATGCTAAGCGATAACTCTTAGTGGGGATATACAGAAACAAGACTTCTAACGAAGTCACAACAACAATAATATGCATAACAAATAATCATGCTAATTTCAAACTACACACAATAGTATAAACCTCATACTGTAAGCTATAAACTTGAAATTATACATGATAAATAACATCTCATTTTTGTTCATTTATATACATATACATGCACCATTAATATACTATTATGCCTTTATCAATTAATCACATCTACTTACACATATTCTCTAGTAAAACATTTCTCATATCAGGAAAGTGATAACTAGCCACTACTTCTCATAGATATCCATTTACATGTGCAACATATAACAAACATAGCCTGAATCCCATTAATAGTGGATACGGGTGCTCTAGATACTGACTGGCAGTATCAAATCTTTAGAGATCGAAGTCCCAAATCTCTAGTTACTCGAAGGTAACAAACTCTAAACCCATATGGGCCAACTTTAGACCCTTACGGGCCAACTCTAGCAGCTACAAACTCTAGCCCTTTATAAGCATGCTTATCTATCCACTACTATGTATCACTCTCTTAGAAGTACATAAATAAATACTCTACTCGTATACATATACTTTGCAATCACACAAGTATCAAAGCATTTCCCATCAACTCAGTTCATGCCTAAGCTAATCAAGCCATCACACATATAACTCATAACTCCATCCATGTTATCACATATAAGTTTTACTATGTATCATCATACATATACTAATGCAATCCTATACATAATCAAGGTAAAAAGATTCATATGCAAAACTCTAGCAATGCCGCACTCGCGACAGAACCCACAACTCACGGCTATCGTGCTCATGGGCAGCGTTGCTCTCGCAACAGAATGCTAAGGTAGCTTATGTCACGCCAGCGATAGAGCTCACGCTCGCAACCCAACTCGGTGAAAGCAAAGCTCGGCGATACCAGCTCGGTGAAGCAAAGCTCGGCCAGGCGAAGCTTGCCCAAGAAGTACTCTGTCGCGCTCGCAATAGAACCAAACTAAGTGTTCCAAACTCCAAACAATACAAGGACTCATGCACAAACTTTACATATGTCACCCTATAAGCACATGCATTCATCCTAATCATGACATATACACCACAAGGCTCTAAAATCAATAATGAACAAGATTAAATACTAAACCCAACCAAAATGATCATCAAGCAATGTGGTCAAAACAAGTACTTTACGTAAGCAACCTATAACATGCTCATAAATTTCCACATAATCGACATACATCTAAAGAAATTTAGTTAACAGCTAAGGAAGTTATAGAATCAGTTCAAAGCTCACTTAATTTCGTATACCCAAAACATGCATTTATCCAAAACTAATACATAATCATAACATGCATCTACTAAGAGTTAAGCATAAACTTGACCCAATGCAAATACATTAATAGGAAATCACACACGATCCCAACCTCTCAAAAGCAGCTTGAATCACTTATCTTCAAGATCAAACCTTCTCCTTGCCTTTCGTTTTCCTCCTAACCACAGCTTCTTGCACAACCAATTCAAAAACACATACTTAATCCAGTATTTACCAACTCAAAAACACATCCAATTACCAATAGAAAAAGGAGAAGAAGAAGATCTTACTAAATCCAAACCACACTTACCTTCTCAACTTATCCTTCAAACCTCTTCAAATCATTCCAATTCTTGTAACTTAATCAACCAAAGAAGAAGATAAAATGACTAAGAAATAAAGAAGAATAAAAAGAGAGAACAAAAATAGAGTTTAGGGAGAGGAAGTGGTCGGCCAATATGCAAGTAGGAGGTCAAATCTGCCTCTACTTTTTCCTTTATATATGCATGTAAGTGGTAGTGTTGGCAAAGCCCACACTCCACTACCCTCTAAATTCCTCACTTGCTCCTTTTACAATTTCCAATAGGTCCCTCTTTTCATTTCCTCCTTCCAAGAAACTTAAAATTCTTCAATTAAATCCTTACTTAAACCATAATTCATACGTAAACAATTAATCTACCTTAATCTAACACTTAACATCAATATTCCTTCTAGGGCACAATTCGGGTTGTTACAGCACCTCCTCTTTTCCCTTTGTCTTTTTCTTTCTTCTTTCTTTCTTTTCTTCTTCCTCCTCCCTTGGTCGTGTAACACCCCAATACCCCTTGAAAGGAATACCGGGTTGTTACGCACGCACATAACACATACAATGACATTCATTCACATACTGAAGTGGCAGCAATATAAACATGTGTAAACACTCTATAAGCAGAAGCATCAATTATTAAAAACACTTGTATTAATGAACACTTTAAAGCAATATTCATATTACAAAAATATAACCATCCTTACATTACATGATCAAAATGTACATATACCAATACAAAGCATCTCCTTAGCATATACACTATACCAAAAGAATCTTAACAAAAAGCAAAAGCTTCACTCCAATCTTAGTGGCCAGCAGATGGACAACTCTCATAACCAAACCGAACCTGCATACCTACATGGAAAAAACACCCGTGCTAAGCGATAACGTTTAGTGGGGATATATATGTACAAAGGACTACACACGAGTCACATCAAAACATAAGAATTATACAATCATAAACACTTGCAATAATTAGCCATAATCAGAGGCATAAACATAATATGAACATAATTATCAATAGTACAACTAAAATAATTACCTGTACCTTTCATGCCCATCATAGTCTCGTACATTCTCACAATACATAGCATATGCCTTAGTCATAGCAATATCAAATACACTTGCTAAAGCATGGTCTTATCTCAAGCATTAACATGAATGCTCAAAAATAATCATTCAATTACTAAAGCAATAGCTTAAAAGCCACATAGCAAAATAGGAAGCCTGAACTCTCATAAATTGTGGATATGGGTACTGAAGATACTGATTAGACACAGTATCTAAATACACAAAAGATGTAAGTCACAATATACTAATACCCGAAGGTAACAGAAGAGACCGAAATCTCTAAACAAAAGACCCATACGAGTCTACAGAGTAGCTGCGCAAAACCCTTTATACGCATACTTATCTATCCACTACCTTGACACTTCAGGCTCAACAAACACTCTAATCACAATATCACATATTCATGTAGCAAATCACGATCACATCTCAATCAATTCATGAACAAGTTAAATATTCCATCAAGCGTATGATCCATACTAGCCTATAATACATATGATTTATAATATGCATGTTCAAACATATTCCAATGCAATACCACACACAATTGAGAGAAAAAGGATCACATTTACAAAACTACACAATATCGTGCTCGCGACCCTTGTTGCGCTCGGAACAGAACACAATACACATTGGTGTCGCATATGCGGGCCTTGTCGCTCTCCCGATAGAATGCCAAAGTGGCTACTGTCGCGCCCACGACGAAATTCGTGCTCATGACAAGGCTCGGCACAAATTGGCCATGCACGAGAAAGCTCGGCGATGCTTGGCAGGCCAACCTCGTGAAGGAGTGTTCTATTGCGCTCGCGACAGAACCGAACTAAATGTTCCACTCTAAGCAACATAAACCATTCAAGCACATACTTCATATTCCAACTAAAAACTCACATGCATAACCTTCAAACTCATGCAATAAGCATTTCTAAGCACCAATTAAGATTAAACTCAATCAAATACTAATATTAATCAAAATAACAATAAAACATAATAAATATAACAATTGCGCTTTATGCCAAAATCTTAACATGCAAAATTGATCAAAACTCTCAATTGAACTATAGCATTAACTCAAGCATACAAATCTATCATTTTTCCAAACATGCATCTATTAGCAACATCTCATAAACAGAATCTCAATATAACAACACATGCATGGTTCAAAACTAACAACTTTGCACATGTAACTAATTCCAAAGAACACACGATCCCAACCTCTAGAATGCAGCTCAAACTCTACTCTTTAAGGTCACACCTTCTCTTTACCCTTCTCTTTCCTTCTATCAATAGCTTTGCACAATCTAAGAACACATGCACTCTTAGTCAGTTAACCTAAAAAGCTCAATACATAAGAAGAAAAGGAGTAGAAGAAGATCATCATAAGTCCATCTTAACTTACCTTCTTTGCTTCACATGAGAAAACTTCAAACCATCCAATACAATTCAAACTCAAAGCAACCAAATTGAGAAGAAGAATAGAAGTTCAAAATGCTAAAAATGAAGAATAGAAGAACCAAGAGAGAGGAAGAGGAGGCCGGTTGGATCACATGCAATGAGTGAGGGCAAATTTGACTCCACTCACCCCTATTTATTGCTTGCATGATCTAAGGTGGCATTCTCTCCTCTTTCCACCTAAGCCTTTCTTGACAAATGTCCCACTTCAAGAAATTCCCTCAATTGGTCCATGGCAAATCTCTCTTAAGTCCCTCTACTAAAATCTGCTATACAAAATCTTTACTTATCTCATTCAATTAAGTTCTTAATTACTCATAATTTCACTCTTAGTCCAATTCTATTGTACCCTTTTAATACAATTATACCATAAATCCTACAAGGGTATAATCCGGGTTATTACAGGTCGCATCTTTGTTGCCGACCTACCTTCACCGTTGCGCTACCGTTTCCACCTGCAGCAGCTTCGGTATCTTCCCTCTTCTCCTCCGTGCAGTAGTAGCCCCTCCTTCCTTGCTGCTCTTTCTCTTTTATTTTGGGTTTCACCAAATTTTGCCTCCTTGCTGTCATATTCTCCATTAAATCGAAGGTAAGCCTCAAATCTTCCTTTAATTGATGAATTATGTCATAAATTTGAGGAGAAATGGGAGAAAACCCATAGTTAGGGATTTTAGAATTTTGGGAAAAATTTAGGAGTTTAATTATTATTTGAGATGGCCCGATTTTAGAATTTTGGGGAAAATATTCAATTTAGACTGTAATGGCCCGATTTATACCCTAGTAGCTAATTGATCTTATTAGGGCAATTGGGTTGAGTTTCAATTGAATATTTTAATTTTTGACCTATAAATAATGAAATGTGGACTTAATTGTATAAATGAGAAAGTTTAAGTGATTAATTGGTAGATGTGCATGATTATAACTAATTGAGGTTGATTAGTGTTAATTAATCCAGATTTTTACTAAGTGGGATTAAGGAAACCTTAGTGGAATCCAGGTGTCCATTTGTTGACTTGCCACCTTGTATAATTTATGCAATATATAGTGCTTAGGAAAGAGAAAGTGCCATTTTCTGCATTTGGACTTTTTCTTCGGTTGTTCTTCCTCATCTCCTTCTTAGTTTCTTCTTTTTCATTAGTTACAACACATATATTCTGTCAAGTGATTAAGTGGTTCCATAATTACAAGGTTAATTGTTAGCATTTAAGGTATGTGATTTAGTAATTGGTTCTCTTTCTTCTACTCAAGAGGATAAGTGAGCAAAGAGGAGCTTAGGCAAAAACGTTGGGAAACACGAATTCTATTGTTGTTAATATTGTATGAATTTATGTGTTGCTTGAATAAGTTATGTGGTTATTAAATTAGAAAATGTATGGTATAATGCTAATATAAATTGAACTGAAATTGTGAGTTGATGGTATGATAAATTGGTCATACGATGTGGATTTTGGTGGGATACCCTGTTTTGAGGTGATTTGTGTTGTTGCCATGTAAGTGTGAAAGTTGGGTTTAACGCAATGTTCCTAAGAGTGTGTTATAAAAGTATGGATTAAGCTTTGGTAAATGGGGAACGTTTAGGACTCTAAGTTCTACACTCTAGTTGGTTTATTGTGGTTAGAGGACTTATGGAGCTTGTATAGTTTATTAGTTATAACTTCTTAAAAATGAGATTAGAATATTAAGAATTGTGTTAATGAACTTTTGGCATGTAAACAAGTAAACATTTAAAAGACCATGTTGGTAAATAACAGGTTAAAATGGGTCTTAAAAATGTGGAAGCATGAGAATAGTGTAACGGAGCTTTGAATGGAGAATTCAGTTCTATCGCGAGCGCAAAAAAAGTCGCGAGTGCGACAGAATGCTCCTTTGGCGAGCTTTGGCTTCTGTCGCGAGCTCGACAGTGGCGAGTATTGGGTTCTGCCGCGGGCAAGATTTGGGCCGTGATCACAACAGAAGGTTAACCTTGATTCTGTCTGTCACAACTCGAAATGTACCCTAGAAGGATTTACGCATATCGAGGATGAGTAGTGACTAAAATTATGCAAGTTATAGTATTGGGTGTATCGAATGGATAAATTAAGAATTAATGTAAAAGTTTCGGCAAGTGCAGCCAATTGTAAATTGTGAAGTAGGATTTGATTGAAATAATAAAAGTAATTAAGTGGGCTAATGTGAGGGATTGGTAAGTATAAGTGTTAATGTATAAGAATAGGAGAATTGAGGGATTTTGACAAAAATATCTGGATTAGACCAATGGCAAAGTGACAAGTGGCAAGGGATAAAGGGAGGTATAAAAAGAAGAAAGAGAAAGAGAGAGGGGGCATAAATCTGCTCTCCCCTCTCTCCCGTTCTCCTCATTCTTCTTCTCTTCCTCTTCTTCTTCTTTCCTTCTTGTTCAAATGTCATTTTGTTTTTCCCTCAAATTAAATCCCAAGATTAGATGATGAAGATTGTTAGCTCAAGTGATTTAAGTGGAGATTTCATTAAAGGAAAGGTAAGTTTAAGTTTTGATTTCCCTCATTTCTTTTGATTAAGTTTTTAAACCCTATATTTATGTTTAGTGTATATGTTTGTGTATTTGCTAAGGTTTTGGGATGAGAAAGACTTTGGATGGGTTTGGGATCAAGCAAGATAAATTAAAGAAGCTATTAGGAGCAAAGGAGATGAGGTATGGGAATTTAGGTTTTTGGTCTATTAATTGATTTTGTTGATTTTAGTTGATTTTCTGGAAATTTGTGAGTTTAATGATGTTTATGTTAGTTTAAATGTTATGGGTTTTAACTCATTTGTGTTGAGAGGCTTTGAATGTGACATATTGGATATGAATGTGCAATTGACTGAAAGTTTGGAGTAAATTTCCGATCTTGTTAAATTTGAGATTTTGATTATGTTAATTGAATGATTTTATTGTGTTTATTGGTTCAAAGGTTGTGTTTTATATTGCTTTTGATGATTTAAAAGGTTGATTTGAGTTATATAGAAGTTTAGTTGAATTTGGAGGGTTGGGTGTGTTTTGGAAGATGATGGAGTTCTGCAGATTTTCTGCAGATCTTGAAAATGCGACTCTATCGCGATCGCGACGTCTGTCGCGAGCGTGACAGAGCCGGGTTGTTCCAGCCCTCCTAGCAGCTGAGCATCATTCTGTCAAGCGTAGCACTCCGCGTGCTGTCACGAGCGCGATAGAACGAGAAGTGCTGCACTGGCAGAGCAGCGCTGTTGCGAGTGTGCGCGCCAGTGAGCGATCGCGATAGCGATGCCAGGCGCGCTCTGTCGCGGGCACGACAGAAGCTGATCCGCTCTCCTTCTCGTGTTAGCGCGGCGTTCTGGGAACTTCGCCCTGTCGCGAGCGCGATAGGTTCTATTTTTAAAATGGGATTTCTTTAGTGTTTTTAATACTCATTTTCTGAAAATGTTTTTAGACTTATGCATGGATAATTTTATGAGCAATATGAATTAATTAAATGTTCTTATGTATGGTAATAATTGAAATGCAAGTAGTTTCATCCACCATTATTATTTTATGAATGTATACATGTAAAGAAATGTAAATGTATTCGTTAAGTTTAATTGGGTGCTCAATGCCTAATAACATGCATATGTTTATTATGTTCATATGAATTTACAACCTGTGAAAGAATGCATGATTAGGTTGGAATATGATAAGTGTGATTGTGCTAATGATTTGCATGCTTGTGAATGCATGAACCTATATGAAAATGAAAGAATGTTATAAGAATTTTAATGGAAACATATGTGTACTTTAGCCTGCGTCGGTCAAGTCGTGGATAGATAGGCATGCCTATAGAGTTTTGTTAGCTGCAGCCCTCTGTTCTATTTGGACCCTGATCAGGTCCCCGTTTAGTTCCTCGCGAACCTCAATGTGTATGGATCTTGTTTAAGATCTCCAATGTGAAAATGTTTTGAATGAGAAAATATGATGTTGCTTTTCGATTTGTACGCGTAAGGTACCGCCATGCGTTCAGTTTGATTTGTACCCGTAAGGTACCGCCATGCGTTCTGTTACTCGCTTATCTACCCTTATGATTTAGCAGGCAACTAAAAGAGTAATATTAATGTGAATTAATTGATAAGGTTTGTGATGATTTGCAAAATGATTATGTGAATAAACATTTGATGTATTTGTGATAAATGCCATTTGTCTGGTGCTTTACGCACCCCTCTATTCTGGATCCTTTATGGACATTTATGTGGAAAGGTGTGGTATCTTCGGATACCCCTATGTTTTGTATAATAAGGCGATATCTGTTAAATGAAAAGAAATGTATCAAGTAGTGTTTGTTCTAATAGACATGTATGCAAAGATCCTAAATGCATAAGAGTTAGTATGTGAATAATGCATATTATTAATTTGTTCAAGAGTTATGAGTATGCTTGTCTACATGATGCCTTTAGAAAGAATTATAGAAATACTTGATTCGCATGATTGATATCATTGAGAGCTTAGTAAATGTACTTTATGAATGTGTATATATATGTGTTTATACGTTTATATGAGTATACAGGTACGTACTATATTATCTGCCTTTTGGACGTAGGCTTGGGTAAGCATATCGGTAAGAAATTATGTGCATTGTTTGATGACTTTTAATGAATGTATTAAGTACGTATCGATTAGTAAGCATGAGATAGAAATCGAATTTAAGAAAGATGTTAGGATTAATTCTAGAACTTGTGTGAATGAAGTTTTCTGTAAGAACTACGTGGTTCTGATTCCCAACTATAGGGATACGTAGGAAGCTTGGAATATAGTTTCAAGCCCGAACCAAATTTGAGTATTGAAATGTTTTGCTTAGTTTTAATCAAGTAACGGTTTGATTAAATGAAAGGTTTTGAATAAAGTATTGATAGTATAATTTGTATGATTTTGAAAGATTAGTAATAATGGGATTTCCTAAACTTTATATTTCGATCCTTAAAATGTATTTCGGGAATTTATGAAGTGTAACTATCTATAGGGCCATTAAGTAATTTAAAGTATATGATAATTTATGTATAATGTGTTTTGACTAAAAAGTGAATAAGTATTTCTGGTTATGGATTATAATACGCTAAAATGTATCAAATGACTTAAGTTTCAGCAGCAAAATAATGATATTCGTTGTAATAACTTAGCCGACATTCCCTCTTCGTTTATGTACATATATATATTGGTTTGCATGTGTTTGCCCCAGCAACCACTATGAGTGGCTGCCCATTATTGTTTAGCCCGACTAAGCGTTATCGCTTAGCACGGTTGTTCTTCCGTGCAGGTTAGGAGATCAGAGTAGCGCAGTGGTCTGCTGACGTTTGGCCAACGAGTCGCTAGATTTTCATAGGAAGTGTTTTTGATTTCGCCATGTAATTAAGTTTATTCATTAGCATTTGTAATAAGTTGTAATAATCTTTAGTGCAACTAATGGTGTGTGGATGACATAGGTTTAGGACGTGCATGTTTTGAGGTTATGATTTTTAGAAATTTTATGGTTCTAATTTCTGCATTACCATGTGTGTCCTTGTCTGGTGGCACCTTTTGCTCACCGTAGCTCTTCACCTTTCGAAATGCTACGTGTGGGAGTTGGGGGTGTTACACTGTCTTGAGTGCGAGACTTCTGGAACTTTGAAATTTCTTCTTAGTTGATTTAAGTTGGCAAATCGATAAGTTTGATTGAAGTATGAACATGTGTATGAGTATTGTGATTATTTTTATGCATATGGATATATATATATATATGGCTATGTCGTAATAAATAAGTATTGCAATAACACCTTTTGAATGCTATTATAATGGTGATATAAATATTTATGTGTTTTCTTTGACTACGTGAATAAACAGGATTGATTAATTAATTAGCCTGTAAGTTGAGTAGTGGATAGATAGGCATGCCTATAGGGTTTAAGAGTTGCAGCCAAATGTGTCTGATTCCTTTGGGATTATTAATGCAAAATAAGTCCATACTAGATTCTCTTATGCGAACTTACTCTTATTTATTGACTATTTACTGTACCTTCGGGTACTGATGCAAAAATGTTGTATCTACGGATACTGATGCGATTACTGTGCCTCCGGGTATTGATGCGATCCCCGTTATTCACATCGTTGAGTTGCAGGCCTGGCTATAATAATTTTGTGATTAATTAAATAACGTGATTCTTATGTGTGGTACAAACAGTTATAAATGTGATGTGTATGCGATATAGGGAATTTGAATCTATTTATCTTGAGATGTAAATTATATTGAATATATGTTCGATGTAGATATGAGACATGATAGTTAACATGGAAATTCTTCTTGACTATAATATGTCATATATATATATATCTATTCTTGTATATTGTGTTTTGTTTCCCCACTAAGCATTATCACTTAGCACGGGCTTCTAATCCGTGTAGGTTCTGAAGTGAAGTGTTCAGAAAGACGGTCCTGCATTGGCAACGTTCAACATTAGGGCTACAGATAGTGTAGGTTTTGGGATAGTTTTGTGTATTATAATGTGGTATGTAAATATTCATTTTGGGATAACACAATGTATGTAAAGAAATAATTGACTAAGTTGTAATCTTAAGCATTATAGTATATGCAAGTATGTGTATCAAGCATATGTTTATGGGAATTATCTGCTGGATGAGATTGAAATTTATTTGTACAGGATCTTTGCATATGTATTGTGTAACACCCCCAACCACCTGTAGAGATTTACTACAGTTATTATGGAGTTTCACAACACAAACACATGCGCATAAAACCTCTTATGGAGTGTCACAACACAACACAAACACATGTATGGAATCAATCGTTCTTCCTTAACAGACCACTCTCCTCGAATCTGATGGATTACCAGTGATGAATCCTCGAAAACCTCTGCTTTCTTTGCCCTCAGGGCTAACAAAGCTTATAATCCAAAAATGCAAGCTTCATACTCAGCTTCATCATTAGTAGCCTTGTACCTTAGTTTCTTAGCTAATGGGAGTTTTTCACCATCCGGGATTGTGAGAATGACCCCTACTCCTGCCCCTTTACTATTAACTGCTCCATCAAAATGAAACTGCCAACCCTGTACTACAATGGCCGTAACATCCTCGTCTAGGAACCTAAACTCAATTTGATCTCCTTTGATGGGGTGCTCTGCCTGGAATTCTGCTACTCCGTGCCCCTTGAAAGTTTTTCGGGTGGCGTATTCAACGTCAAATTCTTGTAGGAGCAGTAACCATCTTCCCATCTTTTCCAACAAAGAGGGAGCTTCCTACAGGTACCTGAGAGGATTCTACTTAGCAACAGCTTGTACTTTGTAAGAATGGAGGTAGTGTCTTCAATTCTTAGAGGCCCAAATCACCTCTAGGCAAATCTTTTTGACTTCAGTATATTTGATCTCATAAGACAGAAACTTTTTACTAAGATAATAAATCGCAAATTCTACTCTGAATTCATCCTCCTGAACCATCATGGCTCCTACAGAACTAACTTCTATTGCTAGGTATAGGATCAAAGGCTTGACTGGCTGAGGCAGTCTCAAAACTGAAGGGTTTAACAGGTATTCCTTAATGGTTTCAAAAGCCTTCTGACAATCATCATTCCATATTGTAGGCTAGTCTTTCCTGAGTAGCTTAAAGACTGGCTTAGAAATTGAAGTGAGCTTGGAGATAAATCTGATGATATACTGCAACTTTCCCAAAAAGCTTCTAACATCCTTTTCCTTTTGAGGTACCAGCATTTCCTTAATAGCCTTGACTTTATCCGGGTTGACTTTAATCCCTTTTTGGCTCACTACATGTCCCAACAATTTTCCCGAGATAACCCCAAAAATACACTTCTTAGGGTTCAGCCACAGGTTATATTTGTTGATCTTACGAAAGAATTTCTCTAAGGCCTGAAAGTGACCTTCTCTAGTAACCGACTTGATCATCATGCCATAGACATATACTTCCTCCTCTTTATGGATTAGTTCTTCGAGGATCCTAGTAGCCATGCTTTGATAGGTTGCCCTGCCCCCGCATTCTTCAAACCAAATGGCATTACCCTATAAGCAAATTTACCCCATTCAGTTATGAAGGCTATCTTAATCTGATCAACTATCATATTGAGGATCTGATTGTACTCGGCATATCCATCCATAAAGTTGTACATCATACAAGCAGCTGCGCTGTCTACTAAAACATCAATATGAGGCAGAGGAAAGTCATCTTTTGGACATGCTTTATTCAAATCCCGATAGTCTACACATGCGCATACTTTTTTGTTCTTCTTAGCTACTGAGATGATGTTGGCCAACCAAGTCGGGTATTGAACTTCAACAAGAAACTTGGCCTAAATTTGTTTGTGAACTTATTCTTTAACCTTTTTCGCCCATTCCAGCCTGAGTCTTTTGAGTTTTTATTTGACCTATTTATGATCAGGATATGTTGGAATGGCATGTTTGCCGATTTCACGATCCATTTCTGGCATGTCTTCATAGGTCTAGGTAAAGACTTTTTCATATTTATTTAAGATTCTCTCAAATTTTAATCTGTCTTCAGGAGTTATATTAAATGCTATCAAGATTTCCTTCAGGTTTTCCAAAGTTCTGAGATTAAATGGAGTGGCATTAGTTGAATCAATGTCAAATATGAATGAGTAATAATCAAGATTATGCATAGTAAAATCATTAGAACACTGCACAAGTAAGAAAAATTGTTCATCTTATTTATAGAATCAGAAATATCATAAACATTGTGAAAAAGTTTTGGAACAAAAAGAAAATCTAATTCGCTATTATCTTCTTTCTTCGCTAATGCAGACGTTCCAGCCGACAGTTGGGTTACATCTTGGCTTTTCGGAGGCTCTACAGCAACCCCCTATGGAACTTCATCTTGTTTTTCCGAACCTGCAGCTTCATTGCCTACCTTCTCTTTACCCTTAACTTGAGTAGCCATCAGCCTATCAGTGACAATCTCTTCGGGAATATTTTGGTCCAAAACAATCCCCCTGGGTCATGATTTCTACATCCCAAAAGCCCTCTACTAGCTTGATAAATCAAATGTCCCAATCAAATACGTCATTGAAAACTTTGAACCCTAGTACGGCCCTTTTATCGATCTGTAGACACCGGGTCCTAAGGCAGTCCAGATTAGAGTTACCCGATGAAGAGATTAATGTCTGTTTTCAAACAAATAGATGAAAGTCGGAGGTTTTCATCCTCCGGTTCTACAAGGATTGAGAATTTTTCTCTATAACAGGAGGTTTTGGATAGTCAAAACTTTGAAAATGGGAATTTTGGTCAACCGACGGGATACCCGTCAGTGGTGGGATGCCCGTCGTGTAACACCCCCTACCCATACGTAGGCACACCCATCATCAAGGAGTGAGAAGCCGTATGAGCCGGGTGTATCACAAAGCAGATAAAGATATAAAGCATACACTCGTACAAAATAAACATACATCATTATGGGGAAATTAAAACCTTCATAAGTATAAAAATGATCCATCATTACAATAGCAAAATTCGTTACAAAAATGTTCTGATCAAAAGCCAGAATAAAATAATTACATATCCCAAAGTATATAAATGCGAAAGCTTTACAAAATAATGGTGTAAAGAGAGCTTTGATACAAAAGAATCAACATGCTATCAAAAATAAAGCCCTAACACTAATCCCTCTGTGTTGGCTTGATTGGCGACGACTCTCCCAAAAGAACACCATCCTCCGCACCTGCACGGATAAAACACTGTGCTAAGCGATAAACACTTAGTGGGGAACACACAACAAAAGAGTGGACGGCCATTCACAATGGTCGTCAATGCCATACACATACAATATGACAAATGCGGATAATGATATCAGCTATATAATCATACTTGCATAATAAAAACATGCATTCAGAAGTTCACATCCACATTCATTTACACTTTAGTTGATTTCTCATACTTATCATTATACGCATCGGAATACCATATTCTTATAATCATATCAAAGCGGAATAACACAAAAAGAGCACCTGCTGACTCACAATAGTGGATAACGAGTAAACGCATAGTGTACCTTACTGGCACAAATCGAATGCATAGCGTACCTTACGGGTACGAATCGAAAACCATTTCATTTTTGTCGCATTCAAAACATTTTACAAAGGGGACCTTAAACAAGATCCAAAACGCATAAGGGGTTCGCGAGGAACCAAACGGGGACCTGATCGGGGTCCAGACAGAACTGAGGGCTGCAGCTAAGAGACTCTATTAGGCATGCCTAACTATCCACTTACTTGACTCTAGCAGGTTATGCATCATTCAAATCATGTTTGCAAGAGCAATACATAATTATACTCACATTTATATCAATGAATCATAAATAAGACATGCATAACCCAATATCACTCAACAGCTTATAACATGCAATATCGTATGCATTATTTATTATTTGGCTAAATTAAAATACCCATAATATCATTTGCACATTAAGAATACATAAATGGGGACTAAACAAGTCAAAACAGAAGAAAAAGGAATTGAAAACACACATTTAAGTTTGAAGAAAACAGGAGGGACAGGAGCCTTGAGGGACACGAGTCGTGCTGAGGAGCACGACTCGTGCTCCGTCCTTCAGGCATGAACACGGGACGTGCTCTTGAGCACTACTTGTGCTCATGCTCTCTGCCAAAGCACGTCTCGTGTTCTAGAACACGACTCGTGCTCTGGCTCTCACTGCTCCCTCAGATGGCATAAAAGAGAAGAAAAAGAAGAGGGAGGAACACTCACCAGATGGACACGACTCACACACCCAAGCATGACTAGGATAGGTACACAGACAGCAGAAGAGACAGTTAATGAAATTTTCCAATTTTCAGAACCCTAACGTCAAGAAATTCACCCAGAAATCCAGAATTCCCAGAAATCATCCCAACTCAAATTCAAATCATTCTTACATGGAATTAGCTTCCTCAAGCACGCAAAAATCAACATAAATAATACAAAATCACTTCCTTAACAATTACCCATCCAAAACAGATATGAACTCAATCAAAATTTTTGAAGTATCAGAACCCAAAAATATTAACACAGTAAACTCATTCCAACGTAAATCTCATTCTTAAGGTCCCAATCCTCATGCATTAACCACCATCAAAACTCATTCATTCAAATCCCAACATGCATTATCAACACAGCAGATTTCCAACAAAAGGAGCACACACAATAAGGACACAGGAAATGCATAAATTCCCAAACCTGTAATCCTAGCTTCAGTCACTTGGTTCCACTACTCCCAGCCTTCTCTTTTCCTTTCGGGTCACGGGGAGGCTCAACTAACCAACATACCAACAATAACACACCAAAAACCAAACCCTAGATCAAAACTCCAAACTAGAAATGCAAAGAAGAAAATGAACAGTATGAAGAAGATGGTGAAAATGCATAAAACTTTACCTAGCGAAGGTTGAGGAGCGATCAATTTCCACCACAAATCATTTGAATCAAATACCAGGACACCATTGGGAAGGGAAAAGAGGAAAGGAGGAGAAATGAGGAAGAGGAAACGGGAGGAGAGGCAATAGAAGTGGCTGCCCCTTCTTTCTCTTTCTTTTTTTTACACCCATTTCCAAAAACCCTAGCCACATGTCATCCTAAAATTGGTGGAACTTGACCACTCACACTCAACAAGCATTGTAACACCCCGATACCCCCGTTGGAAGGATACCGGAGCGCTACGCGGGCAAACACATATACAAATCCAAATACACACTAATAAACAAAACCAAAATGAGATATGAAGAAACCTTTAAACATAATATAGCAAGTCCTTGAACATTCATCATATCAATATCGTTTTACCAAACAGGCTTGAAAGCAAATACATATACCAAAATAGTTGTTCTATTACAAAAGATTCATTTTGCTATGAACAAGCCAAGTACAAAATAACAGCAGAAGACATAAAAATAAACTTCATCCAAAAAGACTTCTAGTGGTCGACCTGCAGATGTCTGACTCCAAACCGAACTCGCCACCTGCACGGGAAAAGAACCCGTGCTAAGCGATAACGCTTAGTGGGGAGGAACAAAACAAACGGAAATATGCATATACAGTATTTACAACAATAATTTAAACTCATCGTAACCATAAACGTGCAATTAAGTTTTGATTCAATAATCAAAGGCATCAAAATTACTTATAAGCATATTTTCCTAATTCTACAAGACATGCATCAACATACTTTACAAGCAATTAACTATTTAATTCATACTTCTCACCATTCTAAGTACACAGATACAAGGTACATATCATAAAGTTATTCATGAATTCATACTCATCTTAAAAATTTAATCCTCAATATACGTCTCAACATATGCAACACATAATAACATATAGCCTGATTAATCTGAAGATACTCTTTAGAAGTGGATGCGGTCCATTGGATACTGATAGAACACAGTATCCCAAGCATATGGAGACATGAGTCTCAAACATGTGATTTTCATATGGAGACCGAAGTCTCTCTTTATTTCCATATAGACCCAAACGGGGTCGAAACAAGGATCCAAACGGGACCCGCATATAACGTTTTATCATATAGCAGCTGCACACACACCCTGACCTAAGTAAGCGCTTATTTATCCACTACTATGACTATTCAGACTTAAAAACAGAACTCAAAAACCCACGTATCATTATCATATCATGTGAATTGAATTAAATACGCACCTATAACTCATGTATACATGTATATCGATCAAATTTGAAAATATATAAATATATATATATATATCATATACAGGAGGTAATAAGAACATATAACTCACATTGAAATACTCCATGTTCATGTAAATTATAAGCATTTAAATCATGTATATCATTATTAATCATGTATACATATCTCATAATTAAACAATTATCAAATTGTAATACAGATTTAAAACCCAATCATGTGTCATGTAGTGAAAAAAACCCCATATAACAGAAGTTTAAAACTTTGTTTTTAAAACAGGGTAGAAGAGGAAGAGAGGCCAGTCATGAGTCACACAGGCAATTGTGACTCGTGACGCTAGATTCTCGCAAGCATCTCACAAAAGGGCGGTCACGAGTCGTGATCCTCCATCACGACTCGTGACACCAACACTAAGGAAGGGGAGGTCACGAGTTGAGATCTTGTGACGCAAGCTTCTCGCAGTAGAAGGGACGGTCACGAGTCGTGATCCTCCATCACGACTCGTGACTTCCCAGGGAAGAGGGTCACGAGTTGTGATTCTCACTCACGACTCATGATCCTCCTCACTCTCCGCTAGAAGGAAGAACTGTTTCCTAGAATTTTCAGAAAACGTGAAAATAGCAAACGCAGAAAACAGAGTACATCAAAAATTCAAAACTCCATCTTGCCCAAAACCATTTTCATGCAATAAATATGCAAACACGTACCTTCAAGTCTCCAGAATATATTTATAAGAATCTTAAAACAAGTCACGTATTTTTACTATTCAAACAGAGGGCAATACCAGAACGTCAACAACCCATGATTTTACATTCACACCAGAACAATAAACAGGATCCAAAATGAGAAAGGACAGACACTCCCAAACCTGTTAATGAAGTTCAACTTCCACTGTATCCTTCAATCCACAACCTTTCCTTTTCCTTTATCCTTCCTCTTCTCTTCAGCAGTTTTCATGAACCGACAAATAAAACACAATATCAACCCAATGAAACAGTAATGAATATCCCGAAAGAAGGAGAAAATGGAGAACCACACATAAACTTACAGCCACTTACCTCCTGAAACTTCTTCCAAACTCAAACCCTAGCTCCACAATGGATGAACACACATGCAAATGGGAAAGAACAGAAAATGGAGAGGGGAAGGAGTGGCTAACGTGAGAGAGAGCAAGAGTGAAAGAGAGTGAAATCTGATGGCTTCTTTAGGAAGCTACAAAAAAAATTCTGAAACCCTCCTTTCTCTCTCCCACATGCACACACTCACCTTTCCACTTGTCATGTTCTGATTGGACCCCCAAATCCACTAATAACTCTTTTTCCAATAGCTCCTTACAATTACTAATAAATCCTTGTCAAAATACTTTTTACTCACTAAATAAAAATCTGCAATTTAATACTTTTAATTCCTTGCAATTAAATCCTCTTTCACTTGTAAAATTACCCAATTGCCCTTAATTACTCTTGTAAAAATTACCAACATATCCATATTGTCCAATTAAAATTGCTAATTCCAACCAGGCCACTTTTGGGGTGTGACAAGCATACACTACTCACACACAATGCACTCCCAACTAATGCACACCCTACAGTGGTATGAACACACACACACATAATGCAATCCCAACATACTCACATCCTACCAAGGTGTGAGCAAAGCACACAACATAACTCACCTCAAATGCACTCTACTACCATGCATGCACCCATACACTATTATTACCCATAGAACATGCGATATTCCCAAAATGCCCTTATAATATGCCGAACACATACAATTGCATGCACACACAAATGGGCTCCTACTACTAGGGGGCAAACGGGGTGTGACATGTCGCTCGCACGAGAGACCCATCTCTCATGACAAGCGTCGACTGTTGCTCGGAAGTGGGGCCCATCTCTCGCAATTGAGCGGAGCCCATTGCTAGTTTGAGTGACACCCCCTCCTCACGAGAGACAGCCGTCGCTCACTTTCGTGCCCCGTGTGTGGTCCGCCGATCAAAAGATCAAGCGTACCCCTATAACCGATGCCCGTCGGTAGCCCACCAACTCTCGTCTATCGGTGATCTGTTGCTTAAATCCACGGGATTTTTAAAATTTTTGTAGAGATTTTTCTAGATTTATCAAATATTTTATAAATCTTATCAAAATCCTTTAAATCTTTTCAAATATTTTCAAATATTAGATTTGATTTTGCGCATATTCTGAAAATCATTCAGTTTTGATTTGATTTCAAAAATCTTTTTCAAATTTAAATCTTAAATTTAAATTTATTTGAATTATCTTCTAAACTCTATAAATAGGGGATTAAACCTCATTATTGGGTTAGAAAATTTTGGCTTAGAAAATTTTGGAAGAAAACTAAATCTTAGCAATTTTTCACAGAGATTTTATTTTCGCATTTTGTAAAAGAATTCTCTCTCAAGATTTCTTCTTTCTCTCATTCTTATTTCCGAAGTAAGCTAATTCGAGGTAACAAAATCCATTCGTTTCCATCGATCTAGCTATTTTCGACATTTAATTGCTGTCAAAATTTCGAGAAAGAAAAATACAATTTTCTTTTCTTGATTTATTTTCAAAATACGATTTTTGTAATAAAAAATGTCCTGAAATCGCGCAATTACAGATCATTCCTTGTAGAACTCGAGGAACCGAAATCATTCAGCATTCACCTTTAAAGGTAAAATCCGAGGGTAAACATTCTGAATTTATTATCTGCGTAGTTTAATTATTTTACACTAATTTATAAATAAAATTTTCATTTATTAAAAAAGTTTCATTTATTAAAAGATCAAAAATGATTTTTTGGAATTTTTTTCGTCTTTTTTAAAATCTGGGGTGACTGATGGGTAGAAGGGTCACCGAGGCCGTCTCTCACTCGAGCGACGGGCCATCGATGATATCTTCTTCTGCCCATCGGTCAACCCAGGGATGCTCGTCGGTTGTGAGTCTGGGGCCGTCCCTGGGCCTTCTTTTCTCCTCTTTTCTTCTTTCTTTAATACTTATTATCCCGTCATTCCTTTTGGTAATTTCTCATGGATTTTTATTGTTATTTAACTTCTAGCATTTTATTTTGCTCTTAATTTTGACACTAACATGGTTTCCATTTTTGTGAGTTTTATTTGACTATTTTTGGTGGATTTGGGATTGTTAAATGTGGTTATTACAATGATCTAAGGATCCTCACCCGGGTTCATTCTTCAACCTTATCCCTTTTTATCTTATTTATTTATTATTGTTGTAAATATTATTTTAACCCCGCTAAAATAAAATGGTCAAATATTTTATAGTAATTGAATTGGGATTTTCATTAATTACTGAGGACTAATGTCCTATTTTTTTAGCTAAATAAAATTGACATTTTAAACTTATTTTTTTAAAATAAATGTGTATGCGAGGACCAATGTCTTCATTCTTAATGAATTTCCCGTTTTGTGTATGATTCGCACGTTATTTACAGTGGGGGTGTATTTCGCCCCTAGTTTTGTTGTAATTTATGTTCATAATTTTCTATTTTACGCCCATTTACTGTTTTCCTTGTATAGATGACTTGCGCTTTAATTAATTGCATTGAATGAGAAATTGGATGAAATGATAAATTCAAAACTTAGTTATAATATTAACCAAGGTATGAATAAATGAAAAGTCCCGAACCTACTCTGGTCTTAGGCCCAATGAGGTTAGAGGAGCATCTCAATGTTCTATTGGGATGGGGTCTACAAAATATCTCTTATTGCCCACAAAAGGCCCAATTTGCATAATCCTAGGCTCCACGAGGTTAGAGGATCACTCCGATGTTCTATTGGGGTGGGGCCTCCAAAATATCTCTGGCTTGCCCAAAATGGATGCATATGCGCTGTCTTAGGCTCACTAAGGCTAGACGACCTTTCCCAATGTTCTATTGGGTGGCGAGTCCAAGAAACCTCCTTGTCTCCCAACATAGATGCACTTGTAATCTCTTACAAGTTTTAATGAACCTCTCTCGAAAACCCTAAAAGCGAGTCTTCGGGCCACCTCGGGGTTCGGCATGCATCACAGTGGCGACTCCACTGGGGACTAATACTTGAGACTTCAATTCGAAAGTACCTTAGTTAAAAATTAAAATTGGGTTTTAATTTAAAAATTGTCTTTTTTTTGAAGTTGCATTACATCTCATTAGAGCCTTAGATCTATGCTAGATTGGTCCCTATATCAACCTTGGTGCATTCCCGAAGCATGACCCTACGTTCACTCATTGTAGGGAAGTGTTAAGGATAATCACCAGCCCAAGCCTCATACTGTTTGGTATATTAAATGGAGACCCGACCGATCGTTACGCTCGTGACGAGCTAGACCCATTGGCAGGGACCATGCTTAGGTAGACCTAAAGTATCATTACCTTGGCCAAAGCTCATGTAATGGAAATAGTTACTTCCCCTAAGTGGTATGAACCTTAATACTATGCTTGCTGTATGGATCAATGTATATTAGACAAATCCAAATAATTTGATTGGTCACCTAATCAAAGGCTATCATGCCCCGATAGGCCCATGTCAATTTATTCGGACTGCCTAAATACACAATGATCATAACCCACGTGTCTGTGCATTAGTTAGGAGAGGTCAGAATGATGACAAATGGCTCGAAAAGAAGAGTAGATGTCCTCGAGAAAGAAATCATGCAGTCTAAGCGTGCTACTACCCAAGCTACCTATAAAAGACTCACTTTTGCTGCCACAAGCTCGGAGGAAGAAAATGTTTTTGGCATTCGGGAGGTGGAAAGAGTGTCGGTGACTAGAATGGCCTGAAAGTATCGCTTTAGCTTAGGCGAATCTTTTCCTCAGGTGTTGGAGAAGAACCCACAACTGAGGTCAGCTAAGCCAACTGTGGGTCAGGGGCTAATAGATCACCGTCAGCATACTAAAGACCTGATTGATGATGGCCAAGTTTCGAGGAAGCAGGTTTGGGATCTTGAGCCGCCCATAGTTATTGAAGCTGGAAATGAGGGAAGCTCAAATCATGGCAATAGCAGCAAAATAAGTTTCGGGGATAGAAAGGTTCCAGCTAGAAGAACGACCCAAAGCGACTGTACCATCCTAGGAAAGCATTTATCTAAACAGTTCACTTATTTTGTTAAACAAGGAAAGCTGCGGGCAAAGCCAGCTAAACTTACCTCGAGCCGAGGGCGTCCAGGTCATCGAGCAGATCAGTATTGCGCCTATCATCAGCAAACTAGGCATGACACTGATGAATGCCGAACTTTGAAGAAGCAGGTTCAGGACCTTATTAATGAGGAGATGTAAGGAAGGATTGATGTGCCCTGAGGGCAAGTGTGGATCATCAACAACCACATCGATGTCAGCAGAGAGAGGAAAAGATGATAGTTTAGATTTATTCTTTCTAATTCTGAACTTTTTTAATAATGCTAATGACATTCCGGTTTTATTAATAAAGTAAGCAATTTCACTTACTTGTGTGATGTTTCTGATGATTTCATTATGCATGATCATAATTCAGATTTGACATTGACTCAATTGATGATACCCCATTTAATCTTAGAACCTCAAAAAATCCGAAAGAAATCTTGATGGCATCTGACATAACTCTTGAAGAGTGAGAAAATTTTGAGAGAATACAAAAAATAAAAAAGCTTTTGCCTTGACCTAGGAAGATACGTCGATAGTAGATGATGAAATCACAGAGCATACTCAGTCAAGCAAAAGATTAGAAGACCCAAGCCAGAAAGAGCATAAAAGGTTAAAGGAAGAAACCCACAAAATCAAAATTTTCTTATGGAAGCGCTATACTCGATGATATCCTGATACCGAGAAGAGGAAGGGTGCGTGTATGTTTAGGTTTTCAAGGAATTGAATGGAGCTTATCCACAAAAAAAAAAAAAAAAAAGAAAAGAAAGAAAAAGAAAAAGAGAAAGACAAAATATAAAAGGGGAAAAAAAGGAAGGAAAGTAGTCGATGAGTAAATCTGGCCGAAACTATTGATATGAGGGGCAAAAGAAGGTCATCCTGGGGGCAAGCTTTGTTCAAACCCTATTGGTCTGCACATACCCACACTTTACCATTCTTCTTAACTTCCGGATAGGACCAAAAGGGCTATTGACTTACAATGGATACGGAATGCTCAAGCTTGGGAAAAGTCATCATGGGGGGAGGTACACCCTATGGCCTCCAATGGATAGGGTCATCAAAAGAATTCGATATGTCAATATGATTTCCCCAGGCCACGCAAGGTTCGAGGACGGAAAGACAGTTTATGGTTAAGGCTAAGGAGTTGTTCCAGAGGTATGGCATTAAAGATCACCGGTCCTCTTTTTATTTCCTTAAACGAATAAGGTGGGTGAAGATGCTAACAAAAGATCTTGGTCAAGATGGTTTGAAATCACTTTGGTGTTACAGAATGACTGTCAGAACTTCTACAGGGGCCACATAGTATTCCTTGGTATATGGGGCGGAAGCAGTATTACCAGTTGAGATAGAGCTCAAGTCATTGAGGGTAGTTATGAAAGCTCAGATTCTGGAAGCCAAATGGCCATAGCTGCGGCTGCAACATTTGAACATGCTGGATGAGAGCAGATTGAGAGCCTATTACCATAATCAGATCTATCAGAAAAGACTTGCCAGGTCATTCAAAAAGAAAGTCAAGAAACACCCATTGAAGGAAGGGGACTTGGTATTCAAGCATATGAGACCGGGTGCGCCTGATATCAGAGGGAAATTCAGACCGACATGGGAAGGGCCTTTCATCCTCAAGAAGCTGTTGTCAAAAGGAGCGGCAATTCTATCAGATAGCGATGGTAATTAATTCAGGGAGCAGATCAATATTGATTGACTCAAGAGGTTCCATGGCTAAAGAATATAAAAATCAAAAGTAGAGAATAAAAGCCCCGTAGGTCGAAAATCAAAAAAAGGCGGCCTTGCTAAAATTAGGCGCCTCGTCAGGGTGAAAACCGAAAAAAGACATCCTGGCCAAAAATTAAGGCTTGAGAGAAAATGTCCAATGAAGAAAACTCGAGAGGGCTTATTGGTAACAGGAGTTGATGCTATCAAGATTTGGTTCCATGAATGAATGTAGTTTTGTATTTTTGAATTAGTGTTAAATGATGATCATGTATATTGAAATCATACTGAGATGTACACAATTTTGTGAAATGAAATAAAATTGAATGCATTCATTTATATTATTTTCTAGTTTCGTTCTAAAAAGAAACATATTGCTCAAAATGCATACAAACATGAACTAAACCCTACTACTACTCTCGCCGGTCAAATGTCTAAGTCATCAAATCCTGTTGTCAACTGCAGGGCTAAGCACCTATCTCTTGTATGCGCTGGTAGAAGTGACAGAGTGGTTTCCAAAAGAGGGAATGATAGTCTTCACTTGCAGTTCAGCCCAAAGATCATGGTATCGTGAGGCAAAAGTTGAAGACAAAACTCCACCTCGAAAAGATAGAGGGAGTCTCACCACATCTTGAGTCATCTCGAGCTGTCGAGTGCATCGGGCCGTGATGTAAAAGGTAGCCTAACGAAGCCCATATAAGGGAACACAACCTGAAGAGCCATTAACTATCGTAGCAGATAGGGGAAGCCAAGCGTTCATGAAGCTGATGGCCTCATTTGTTATCTCGCCAAATTGGGTAATACCCTCGTCGGGAGTTGCGAATGAGTACAGTCGCTGACGAGGAAGGAAATGCCTTGGAGAATATTGGCTAATGACCCTGGGAGGTGGTTCTGACAGCAACTTTAACTTCTCTTGTATCCATATCTGAAAAGGAAAAAGAAAATAATAATAAAAGCCCCTGGAGTGAGTTGGGTTCACTTCAGGCAAATGTAACGGATAGGGTTGTGTGAAAATTCGAAAAGGGTGCACTTCCCGTTAAGAAAAGCTAGTGTGAAAATCCACAAGGGACGCACTACCTTTTAAAATAATGACTTACCTGGGGTAATAAGGGGCTCCCGGAGAAGGAGGTAGAAGATCCAGCACGGACAGAATCTAGACCTAGGATAATCTTAGCAAGAATCAGTGGGAAGGGGGTCAGCCCAAGATGAAAGTCTTCCAGAATCCCAAACAGACGAGAGTCACCGATTAGCTCCTCTGAAGTCACAGCCAAGTATCTCATCAGATAAAATAAGAAGATAACACTCGAACGGTATGGTGGAACATCAAAGAATCCATCCAACACCTCAATCAGTGGCTCTAAGGCGAACGTAGTACCCTGAGGAACCAAGCGGGCAGCATCGAAAGGAGCTATGCTTAAGGCTAAGGCAATATCTCGAGTGTGAATCAGACCACATCAACGAATGCAGGGCAAGGCGCTGGGAGGATACTAGGCTCCTGTAATGGCAGCAAATTCTTCAGGCAAGGGACACAACTCCTAATAAGTAAACTTGAAAACATAGAAGCGCGGGTCCCAGAAATGGACTGCAGCCAAAAGGAGGTTATAATCTATTCTAACTCTCCTCAAAAATTTCAAACCAGAAAGCGGAGCAAGGGTGCTATTTTCCCAAGTTTGAGGGTTATCTAAAATTCGATGAATCTTGTTAATGGCAGGGGAAGACATTTTTTAAGTGCTATTGTAACAACCCAAAAAGGGCTTAGTTGGAATTTGCGTGATAAGTCAGAAATTAAGGTTAATTCAGTAATTTGAGCATGAGAAAATTTGGATAATAAGGACTTAATTGCAAGAAAATTTATTAAAAAAGTTAAGTGGAGGAATTATATGGTGTGATGTGGTGTATGGATGTAGGGTATTTGTTGTGGTTTAATCTAGTGGATTGTGTGTGTATGGTAACAAGGATTTTTAAATATCTACTTAAGAAGTAAATAGTGAGGTAGGAGGTTGGTGCCAAGGATTGGTAAGTCAAGTAGTGGAATTTGTGGTCCAATTGAAGCTTGCCACATAGGATGAGTAGGTGAAGGGCATTAATGAGGAGAGAGGAAAGGGAAGAAAGCAGATTTTTTCTTCCTCTCTATGTTTCTCATTTTCATCTTTTTCCCTCTCCTTTCTTCTCGCATTTTCTGCTCTTCCTTGCTTGCCCTAACGTGGATCTTCAAGTGTTAAAGTTGGATTTTCTGATTTGAGCTGAGTTTTTGAAGGTAAGTGCTTGGATTTCTTGAGTTTTATCTTGGGTTCTTCTTCTCCTTCCTCATTTCTAGTTTTTGGTTAAGTGTTTAGGATGGTTTGTCTAAGTGTGTTCTTGGCTGGGTTGTTGTGCAAGAATCGGAAGAACGTAGAAAGAGTAAAGGGAAAGAGAAGGTGGGGGTTTGAAAGAGAAGATTAAAGCAGCAATTCCAGGTTTGGGAGCCTTGTTTGTTGTGTTTTAAGTTTGAAGTTACTTTTATCACACTGTGAGTTGAATGATTATGCCCTAGTTCTCATTTGGATTGTGTTTATGTTGGTGTCATTTAATTCTGGAAAATTTGAGTGATTTGCTTGGGTAAATGCATGTGTTGTTAGAGTGAGGAATATGAGCTTGATATGTGTATGAATTTGGGGTTTGACTACGATGCTATTAATTTTCGTATAGTGTTTGATTATTGTGATAATTATGTTATGAGCATGTTTTGGAAGCTTTGGAGGTCAGAATTTACATGTTTTTGCTTGTTAAATGATTTTGGGACAAATGAGTTTTGTTTTGGTTTGCTGTGAATTACACGTTTTGGCCTAGGAAGTGGAAAACACGATGCTGTCGCGAGCATGACAGAATCGCATTCTCCATTCTGTGCCCAGCTTGCTGAGAGTTCTGTCCGAGTCGTGATGTTGGCTGTTGCAGGGAGTGGGAAGTCACGAGTCATGAGAAAGCATCACGACTCATGACATCTCAATTTTGAGAGGGGGTCCCGCCACGAGTCGTGAGAAGAGATCACGACTCGTGACTCCCTTCTCTCACGAGGCATGGTAGAGCCTCATCACGAGTCGTGAGTAGGTGTCACGACTCATGACCATTCTCTCTCACGAGGGAAATCTATCATGAGTCGTATGGAGGGATCACGACTCGTGACCCCTCTCTCTGCTGGGTGTGAGGCAGCTTCATCACGAGTCGCCACTGCGTGTGCGACTTACGACTGGCCCTTTTTCCCCTCGGCTACTGTCACGAGCGTGACTCAAGTCGCGATCACGACAGTGAGCCTTTCTTTCGCCTGTTTTGTCCTGTTTTGCCTAAAGGTTTTCTTCTTTCTCTTTCGCATGTCTTTTCGTACTGTGTATGTTATGTCTTGTATTTTTATTCTAGTGTATTGATATTTTTGACTTGTGTTATTAATTAATGACATGTTAATGTTAAGTTTTGGCGTTTGACTGTGTTTAGAGTTAAATGTCTAGAATAAGTGTTTTTGAGCTTGAAGTGTCAAGGTAGTGGATAATTAAGCATGCTTAAGAAGGGTTAGTGAGTGCAGCTCCAGTATTGGCTCCGTTTGGATCTTTCGCCCGACCTCCGAGATGGTCATTCTCCGTGTAGTGATAAAACTACTTTGAGACTCCGGTCTCCCGCGCTACCTTCGGGTATAAACACTATTTTGAGGCTTTGGTCTCCCGTGTCGTGTTCCCGTATCCTCCACCAGTGAAAATTCAGGCTATTATTTGAGGTGTTTGGTGATTGTTTAGGGGAGTGTTATTAATATTGTGTGATTTTAATTAGTGTAATTGCTTAGTGTTCTCTCTTATCAGTTCTGATTCCATATGGTGATTCTTGATTTATATTTCCGTCTTCTGATATTTAGTGAATTTTGTACGTTGATGCATGACTACTTTTATGTATTTTCGAATGATATTTTTTTGTACAGTGTTCTGTTCTTTTGTTTCCTCCCCACTAAGCGTTATCGCTTAGCACGGGCTATCTACCCTTGTAGATAGGATTTTGGGGTTCCCGTTCGAGTCGCGCATCTGCAGGTTGGCCACATAGGAGTAGAGTTATTTATTTTTGTCTCCTCCTGTATTCTTTTTGTATATGTATTATTTTTTTTAAAGGATTTAAGATGTAATCTTTTGGATATTGTATACAACTATATTTTGATTATATATGATATGTGAATTTCTATTAGTATTGTAAGTGAATACTTCCGCTTAGTGCACGTATGTATTGTTATGCATGTATGCTTGCTGTGTCGTGAGTGAGTGTCGGTAGCGTCTCCCGGCGTCCTTCCAACGGGGGCGTCGGGGGTGTTACATGTTTGGTATCAAAGCGCCGGTTTAGGCAATTCTGGTTGTCTTTGATTGTTGAGTGTCAAGTCTTTGCATACGAGTCGGTTTTGTGCCGTGGTCTAATGTAGATGTGTCTTGTCTTGTGTAGTGTCTAGATGGAGTCTAATCCAAGTGAGAACGTGGGTGAGACAATGGGCAGTGTGAATGCGGTTAGAATCAAGGAATCTGCTTCGCAGCATCAGCGGGATGAGTGTCAGGGTATGCCTGGTGTGGGTTTTAGTTATGAGAATTTGGCTTTAGTGCAAGGCTTGCTTCAGTTAGTGGAAAGGTTGACTGCTCCTAAGGCTCTAACTGAGTTATTAAGAAAGAGAGGAGCAGAAGATTTTCATGGAACTGCATTGAACCAATCAGATGTGGCTGAGTTTTGGATTCAGAGGGTAGCCCGGATTTTGAAAGAGATTAATTGTCCCGCAAATCAAAGAGTAGATTGTGCAGTGTCGCTACTTCAAGGGTCGGCGTACGATTGGTGGGAGCTTGTGCTTCGTAACCCTCAATGACCAGCCGAGTTGACTTGGGAATTCTTCAAACAAGAGTTTGAACAGAAGTATGTGACCAAGGCATATCGGGAAGCTAAGTGGAGAGAGTTTATCAGTCTGAAGCAGAGGGGTATGATAGTGAGTGAGTATGAGAAGGAGTTTAGCTGATTGAGCAAGTATGTGCCCGAGCCATTGCTGACGGAAGAGTTTAGTTGTAGGCACTTTCAGGAAGGATTGCGAGAGGTGATTAGGGGACCGTTGTCGGCTATGGAAGTTATGCAACAAGTGGGTTACTATCAGCTAGTAGCGAAAGCGATCAAGTTGGAGGAATCTGAGTTGATCAAGCAGAGAATTGAGCACAAGCTGAAACCATCGGATAATGGACATGGAGGTGGTAAGAAGTCGAGAGGAG
Source organism: Excoecaria cochinchinensis (assembly GCA_947683425.1). Taxonomy (NCBI): domain Eukaryota; kingdom Viridiplantae; phylum Streptophyta; class Magnoliopsida; order Malpighiales; family Euphorbiaceae; genus Excoecaria; species Excoecaria cochinchinensis. The sequence goes on from CANTUQ010000096.1 coordinate 3,239,230, forward strand.
TTCCGAGTGGCCAAGGTGCGAAGAGTTTGGTTCCGGTACGTTTGAAAGTTGGGAGTGTTGTGCCACCCACTAATAAGGGAAGTGTGATCCCGGAGCGCGAGTATTGTCAGAAGCTCTATTGGGGCGAGTGCAGAAGGATCTCTGGAGCGTGCTTCAGATGTGGAAGCAAAGAGCATATGGTGGCCAATTGTCCAGATCGAAGAGAGCTTTAGCATCAACTCGCGAGTAGAGCCAGTGGTCAGAGACCAAGAGGGAATCGAAGTGGTAGAGGCAGTGGACGACCTTCACAGGCGCCATTAGAGTCAGTGCAAAAGCCACCAACCGAAGAAGTGTATGTGCGCCCACAAGTATATGCTATGCTAGGAGAGGATGCAGCGGATCGAGCAGGACCTTCTGGTAAGTTGTGCTATTAGATTTTGTTATGTTCGGTTTGAGTTTTGGGTTGTTGGATTTGTTGATAGCGGGAAAATTTTGAGGACGAAATTTCTTTAAGGGGGAGTGATTATAACAACCCAAAAAGGGCATAGTTGGAATTTGCGCGATAAGTTAGAAATTAAGGTTAATTCGGTAATTTGAGCATGAGAAAATTTGGAAAATAAGGACTTAATTGCAAGAAAATTTATTAAAAAAGTTAAGTGGAGGAATTATATGGTATGCATGTGGTGTATGGATGTAGGATATTTGTTGTGCTTTAATCTAGTGGATTGTGTATGTATGGTAACAAGGATTTTTAAATATCTACTTAAGAAGTATATCGTGAGGTAGGAGCATGGTGCCAAGGATTGGTAAGTCAAGTAGTGGAATTTGTCGTCCAATTGAAGCTTGCCACATAGGATGAGTAGGTGAAGGGCATTAATGAGGAGAGAGGGAAGGGAAGAAAGCAGATTTTTGCTTCCTCTCTACGTTTCCCATTTTTATCTTTTTTCCCTCTCCTTTCTTCTCTCATTTTCTGCTGTTTCTTGATTGCCCGAACGTGGATCTTCAAGTGTTAAAGTTGGATTTTCTGATTTGAGCTGAGTTTTTGAAGGTAAGTGCTTGGATTTCTTGAGTTTTATCTTGGGTTCTTCTTCTCCTTCATCATTTCAGGTTTTTGGTTAAGTGTTTTGGATGGTTTGTCTAAGTATGTTCTTGGCTGGGTTGTTGTGCAAGAATCGAGAGAACGTAGAAAAAGTAAAGGGAAAGAGAAGGTGGGGTTTGAAAGAGAAGATTAAAGCTATAATTCCGGGTTTGGGAGCCTTGTTTGTTGTGTTTTAAGTTTGAAGTTGCTTTTATCACACTGTGAGTTGAATGATTATGCCCTAGTTCTCATTTGGATTGTGTTTATGTTGGTATCATTTAATTCTTGAAAATTTGAGTGATTTGCTTAGGTAAATGCATGTGTTGTTAGAGTGAGGAATATGAGCTTGATATGTGTATGAATTCGAGGTATGACTATGATGCTATTAATTTTAGTATAGTATTTGATTATTGTGATAATTATGTTTTGAGCATGTTTTGGAAGCTTTGCAGGAAAGAATTTACATGTTTTTGCACATTAAATGATTTTGGGATAAATGAGTTTTGTTTTGGTTTGCTGTGAATTGCACGTTTTGGCCTAGGAAGCGGAAAACACGATGTTGTCGCAAGCGCGATGCTTATCACGAGCGCGACAGAATCGCATTGTCAATTCTGTGCGCAGCCTGCTGAGAGTTTTGTCCGAGTCGTGATGTTGGATGTTGCTGGGAGTGGGAAGTCAGGACTCGTGAGCAAGCATCACGACTCGTGACCTCTCTCTCTTGAGAGGGAGTCCCGTCACGAGTCGTGAGAAGAGATCACGACTCATGACTCCCTTCTCTCGCGAGGCATGGGAGAGCCTGGTCACGAGTCGTGAGCAGGTGTCACGACTCGTGACCCTTCTCTCTCGCGAGGGAAATCTGTCACGAGTCATGAGGAGGGATCATGACTCGTGACCCCTCTCTCTGGTGGGCGTGAGGCAGCTTCGTCACGAGTTGCCACTGCGTGTGCGACTCACGACTGGCCCTTTTTCCCCTTGGCTACTGTCGCGAGCGCGACACAAGTCGCGAGCGCTATAGTGACCCTTTCTTCTGCCTGTTTTGCCTAAAGGTTTTCTTCTTTCTCTTTCGCATGGCTTTTCGTACTATGTATGTTATGTCTTGTATTTTTATACTAGTGTATTGATATTTTTGACTTGTGTTATTAATTAATGACATGTTAGTGTTGAATTTTGGTGTTTGACCGTGTTTAGAGTTAAATGTTTAGAATAAGTGTTTTTGAGCCTGAAGTGTCAAGGTAGTGGATAATTAAGCATGCTTAAGAAGGGTTAGTGAGTGTAGCTGCAGTATTGGCCCTATTTGGGTCTTTCGGCCGACCTCCGAGATGGTCATTCTCCGTGTAGTGATAAAACTGTTTTGAGACTCCGGTCTCCCGCGCTACCTTCGGGTATAAAAACTGTTTTGAGGCTTCGGTCTTCCTTGTCGTGTTCCCATGTCCTCCACCAGTGAAAATTCAGGCTATTATTTGAGGTGTCTGGTGATTATTTAGTGGAGTGTTATTAATATTGTGTGATTTTAATTAGTGTAATTGCTTAGTGTTCTCTCTTATCAGTTCTGATTCCATATAGTGATTCTTGATTTATATTTCCGTCTTCTGATATTTAGTGAATTTTATACGTTGATGCATGACTACTTTTATGTATTTTTGCATGATATTTTTTTGTATAGTGTTCTATTGTTTTGTTTCCTCCCCACTAAGCGTTATCGCTTAGTACGGGTTGTTTACCGGTGTAGCTGATAGGATTTTAGGGTTCCCATTCGAGTCGCGCATCTGCAGGTTGGCCACATAGGAGTAGAGTTATTTATTTTTGTCTCCTCCTGTATTCTTTTTGTATATGTATTATTTTTTTTGTAAAGGATTTAAGATGTAATCTTTTGGATATTGTATACAACTATATTTTGATTATATATGATATGTGAATTTCTATTTGTAACACCCCTTACCCGTACGTAGTAAACCATACCGTGAACCGGTGGTTCACGACGATGGTCAAGGGCATTACCGAACAAACATGTAAAACTTATAAACCTTTAAGCTAAAATATGGGTTATAAAATTTCTTTCATTTTCAAAAACACATTATAATTAACTATAAATTCATTATAAATTCACATTATAAAGTAAACTTCTTTAGGATTTACTACAGATCTTTTACATAACCAATATCACTTTTACAAAACTTATAAATTAAAATTACAAATCTTGCATACATTCCGAAGACGATACAAATCCTACTCTAATAACTCTTCATAAGCTTGCATTGGCCCGGCTGCTGCGGAAAGACTCACGACAGACTCGATCAATAGTACCTACACGGATTAAAAGAAAATCCGTGATAAGCATAAAAGCTTAGTGGGAAACACCTAAATATAGACGACCATTAAGAATGGATGTCAAATGAGTTTAAAGGGAAACATAACATAGAAAATATATTATCAATTATAACAAAATAGATAGTTTCAAGGAGGTCATCAATTAACCACTTACTTTGCATATCAACGTTAACAAATCACTTATATTTTATTACATTTTCCTTACATCATATACATGTCACTTTGCTTACTTATTCACATTCCTTTCGGCTTCCAAAATTCATTTCACACATCTTGCTTAGCAAATGTTTTATCATGTAATTCATCCAATCAACAAGGCATTTAGATTTTCAATAACAAAATACATAATTTCATACAAGTCTTCACATATTTTTATCAATTCATAACTTATTATTTGATTCACATACTCTTGTTCATTTAATGCCTGCTAAGTCAAAAGGGTGGATAAGCGAGTAACACATAGATACCCGAGGGTATTACAATTCTTTCATAACGCATGGACACCCGAAGGTATCAAAATCATTCTTTTCTTTTTGTTTCAAAAACATTTTCACATGGGATCTTAAACAAGATCCAAGACAGAGGGATCACGAAGATCCAATCGAGGGACCTGATCAGGGTCCAAATCGCATACACATGGCTGCAGCAAACAGAACTCTATAGGCATGCCTATCTATCCACTACTCGACTCGCAGGCTATGTTATTAATTTCCCAATTGGTATTCATTCATTCAGTTACATAATAGAATAAACACATGGTTTCGTGGCAGTTATCGTAGTATATATATATATATACCATCACACATTCCATCACGCTTATATGTTCTTGGTAAAATTCACTACCACAATTTCATATCATGCACAGCAAGTTCTTATTCACCAACCGCATCATGCTTTCCCATTAATATATAAAATGGAATTGGCTATAATATAGCTTATGAATAAATTCATAATTATTGATCATAATTATTCCTCACGTTAATCCGTAGCATTACGCATACAATACTCCTCCTCAAATGAGGTTAAACTAGATTGAAATACTGATCATACATGTGCATTACATATGTCATTGATTAGAGTTGACAAGGCAAAGCAAGGGTACCTCACGGTCACAACCAATTTGGTTTCACCGTGACATACCAATGGTACACAACAGAATGTAAGCTGAGGCACCTCATGGTCACAACCGATTTGGTTGTCACCGTGACATACTTCACACTACCATGAAGAATGTAATCCACGGTATTTCACACTTCATCATGTAATTCATAAGCTAAAAGCATTAAATCACATTTATCATAATATATGATCACTTCAAATATCCACATGAATTATTATAACATCATTCGATATCTTGCATAACAATACGTTATAGTAACAACTATATCCATTTATGCATCATAATAATACTCTTAGGTAAATTCTTCAATCCCATATCCATTGAACGTTTCGCACTTATACATACTTACTATAGACCTATCATCATATTCTTGCACATCTCATTCATTTCAGTCACACTCATCTTTTCTTTGATATCCTTCACATGTGTATAACTTAATTTCAACTCATAACTATGTATACTTGTTCATATTATACATGCTCATATAGATTAAGGTATTATAATTCTCAATGTTAATTAACTTGACTGAGTTATATTTCATGCAAATTTACATTATCAATTCATTAGTTTACTATTAATCTTAATCATATTCGGGTGTAATATCCAAGTGATAACTATTTTTATACTCATTAAATAACCCTAAACATGCATCGGATATATCCTAGAAAGTTTCGGTGCAATACGGGTTCAATTCGGGAAGAAAAACACCTAAAAATGGTCAAAACAGAAGGGGTCACGGTGGTAATGACTTTGGTTACCACCGTGAGGTCCAAACTAAGCATTCTGCCCAGCATTTTCATATGTCACGGTGGTAATGAATTTGGTTACCACCGTGACCTATCAAAAATTTGCAAAACAGAAGCTAGGATTCAGGACTGCTTCACAACGCCTTTTTGTTCAGCCTAAACGGGCATCTAAACGACATTTTTAGGCAAAACTTCATTCTTAAAAAATGTTCCCTAGGATGTTAAATTGCATATAAAATAAATTTCAGATCATTTGGACACATAAATCTCCAGATATAAGCAAAATAACCTATACTGCTCCCCTAATCCCGGCCAGAGAAGATAGCTCTACTTCATGACCACTTTTGAGACCCTTACAGGTAAAATTAGCTCAAACATATTTCTAAGACATTTATAGGAATATGTCTTAGCTTTCAAACGGAACTGGTCTCATATCCATTGGAGTTCTAAAACTCACAATACGGCCTAATAACCGAAGAAAGTTCAAGTGCATTCTAACCCAATTTTCACCCAAAAACCTATTCACATGCACAAATGAACAATTTAAACCAACACTCACTACCATCATCAAAGATCATCATCAACACATCCAAATTACTTAAATAACACATTAGTATAATTAAAATCATATATAAACAAAGATTTTCCAAACCTCATGTGGTGACTCCTTCTATCTTCACTTACTTTCTATCCCTTCTTTCTCTTTCATTTTGCATCCAATTCCAACTTGCATCAATTTATTCCCTCAATTAAAACACATCACAACTCACATGAGTTTCCCCTCAAAAACACATAACTTAAAATCTTATACAAAGAAAAGGAAGAAAGATAACAAAAGACCTAAAACTTACCTCAAAATCAATAACTCTTGCTTAATTTTTCCCAACTTCCATCTCTCTTTCTTTTACCAATTTAAAAGATGAAGAACAAAGAGAAAAGGAGAAGCAAAATTCTGAGTTTTTCCAGCCAAAGAACCCGTGTCCCCCTATTTCATTCTTTCCCTTTTACATACTTAGTCTATATTGAGCCACATGCCATGCTCCTATTGGCTACACTTAGATTTTTATGTTTAATATCAATTTAGTCCTTTATTCTTTTGTTTCTTCATACATTTGGCAAATAACTATCTCCAATTAAAACATTGGCATACAAATCTTCTTAATTGTTTTATTTAAGTCATAATTTGGCAGATTACCAAAATACCCTTAACTTTTCACCTAATACCGATGACGTCCTTTACTACACTTAATCATTTCCATCATCCCATTACACATTTTAATCACCAAGAATAATTCTCTTCATGTCGTTAGAGGCACGATGATATAATTGTCCCATTTACAGAAACTCGCCAAAACTTTCGAATTAATGACGGTTGTATCCTTTTTGACACTTCCATTCATATCTCAACCACATTCGGTTTCCGTTACACCCTAAACCTACCCTAATCCCACTAGGGTGTGTTCGGGGTGTTACACTATTAGTATTGTTAGTGAATGCTTCCGCTTAGTACACGTATGTATTGTTATGCATGTATGCTTGCCGTGTCGTGAGTGAGTGTCGGTAGCGTCTCCCATCGTCCTTCCAACGGGGGCGTCGGGGGCATTACAGCTATAATCGGAAATCTAAATTACCAAAGGAAATAAGGAAGAAAAAGGGAAAAAACCTAAGAAAGAAGCTTGGATTTAGGCTTGGAGTGGTGGAATGGCACGAAATCCAAGAAAAAGGGTGTAATTTATAAGAAAGACATGATCGACGGGGTGCCCGTCTGTAATCGTTTTGACGGCACGCCTATCGGTAAAAACAGTTTACCACCTGACAGATTAATTTCCTACATATTTTCATGCATGTCACACACATAAAATAATTTTTGCATATTTCTATTGCTTTATCAATTTGACAGGGATACGCACCGGATGCGGAAGTCGAAAACTATTCAGGGAGTATTTAAAAAAAAAGCATTAATTAGTTAGAAATTAATTAGAGATTAATTGTGTAATTAATAAGGGGATAAGTTGGGAATCTTGAACGATAGACGAGCTACCCATCGCTTGGTGCTTTAGACGGGCACCCCGTCAGTTAGCCAAATCTATAAAAGCAGCGGGCAACTGATGGGCTTTCATTTCTTTTCTTCTTCTTCTTTTCTTTTTCTTCTTGCCAACCGTCGGTCTCCTTTAGTTTTTTGCTCATTTCTTCTTTATTTTTCATCCGTTTTACGCACCACTTGCACCAAACGACCTGCGTACTGTCACGCACATTTAGCAGTAATTATTTTCGTGTTTCGTCGAGTGTTATTTTCGTCGACTTACAGGTTAGTTTATCAATTTTTCCACTTCTTTTTATTTCTTTGGGAATAATTTGCATGAAAAATACATGTGTAGTTTAGAAAAATGTATTATTTTCTGCCTATCTCTACTTAATTTCTTTGGACTGTGTATAAAATGTAGTTATAGAAATAAATGCATGCACACTAGAACCAATTAAAAAAAAATCAATATGAAAAAAGAATTATTGAACTTGTGCAGTTAACTCTGTTTGACTTAGTTTTTAGGACTAGCATGAATTGAATAAGACAAAATGAATAAATTGAAATGTTGCTTGGGGCCTGAGGCCTATCCCATTGTTGTTTTTATGCAGGGGGTTGGGTACATCCTTGCCAGGATGCTGCCCAATTTTTATTTTTATTTTTTGGGTAGGCATATCCTATTTGGGATGCTGCCCAATTTTTTTTAATTTTTCTAGGTAGGCACATCCTTGCCTCGGTGTTGCCGAGATCTTAGTAGACATATTTCAGCCGAAGTACGGCCGAAAATTTTCAAAATTTATCTATATGCCTTTTGGTAGGGCCTGTCTGCGGCCATAATGCAATGCTAATCTTTTCCATTTTCTTTTAAGGATGCCTCCACGATGTCATATTCTGCGTGACCAGCCTGAGCCTCAGGCTCCACTCTGGATGAGTGATGAGGCTAGAGAGAGGTTTAGAGCGCTGGCTCGAGTGCAGTTCCGACCAGCCGCTTTGTGTCCAGACCCTTCCTAAAGGCCATGGGGACACATTAATCGCGGCTTCGGGATGGATAGAGTTTCTATGGCCTTCGTTTCATACCCATCTCGAGGTTGCCCGGGAGTTTCTGGCCACTCCACATTACAAAGGGTTTCAGAGATCAGACACAGAGGAGGGGGTGATTCAGTTTTGGGTCCGCGGTTATCAGTACAGCATCACCCGCAAGAGGTTTGCCGAGGCCATGGGATTACCATTTAGGCCTGACGTCATAGTGCCTCAGAGGGCTATCAGGCGCCAGTATTGGGAGATTATAGCTCTACTGGGAGTGCCGTATGACCACGATACGGTGAAGAGTACGGTGCTCTCGTCCCAGGCCCTCCGGTATGTTCATAGAGTACTTTCCAGCTCCTACCTGGGATGGGCTGGTAACCCAGGTTCGCTGAACGCAGCTGAGATCTGGAGTCTTTGGGCGATGGTTGTAGGACATTATCTCAACATTAGCCACGAGATTGTGGATAACCTAGTGAGGGTATCTAGTGGGGCAGCCCCTATAGTATTTGCAGGAGGGGAGGTGACCCGATTATTGCTATAGCTAGGTACTCGTCCAGATAGTCTTGGGCCCGCTTTGGATGAGAGTATTTATGTGGATGCCTCGTCGGCCCTGACTATGAGGATGATAGTTCAGGCGCCAGGACAGGCTGAGGAGTACAGGCTACACACTATTTACGAGACTAGACACGCCTTTGGCCTTCTTTCTCTCCAGCTAGTAGAGGAGGAGCCTTAGATGGAGGAGCAGCCTCCCCAGCAACCAGAATATCAGGAGGGCCAGCCTCCCCAGCAGCCAGAATTCCAGGAGGGCTAGCCTCCACAACATCAGGTAGATGAAGATCAGCTACAGACCCCTTTCGATATGGGGATAGAGTTTAGTGTGGACGAGTTGATCGTGACTCCTCCAGCACAGAAGGTGCAGAGTCCCACTCCTCGTCCTCCACCGCGGGTACAGCGGACAGCGCCCCGGGTTCCCGAGAGGTTCCACCCGTATAGTAGGGTAGGACACCCGGGGGTATCTACATCTACGGCACTAGAGCCAGTGCCTCCTGCACCATCTCCATTGCCCTAGCTAGTCCAACCAGATCTAGTAGCAGCAGTGACCTCCCTCTTGGCCTCCACGGAGCGCAAATAGGAGGAGCGAGATAGGATGATTGATAAGTTGCAATTATATTAATATTTTAGATTAATTCTTGGCATAATTATGTGTTTTATTTATTTAATTTTAATAATAATTAATTAGTTTTTGTGTTTTTATTAATTTATAATGTTTTATAATTTTTAATAAGTTTTGGAATGTTTTCAGATGTTTTATTTTAATCCGGAGCTAATTTGGAGGTTTGGGGCTGATTTTAGAAGAAATGGGTGAAAGTAGGCAAAATTTGCCTAAAGCACAGCCGTGCTTTTCAATAGCACAGCTGTGCTTTCGAAGGGACCGCGAAGCGCACACGGAACAACACGGCGACACATCTGTGCTTCCTCGCAAACCACAGCTATGTTACGCAGCGAAAGGCGCGCGCACGCTGAGTGACAACGCACACAGCCTCGCCCTCAGCACAGTTGTGTTTCTGCGAGAAACACAGCTGTGTCACGCTGATCTTGCGCAGCAATCGCGCAACCCTAGCACAGCACAGCTGTGCTTTCCTCCAGAGTTGAAAATAAAACGCCGCTCATCCTCTAAAGAAAAAAAAAAGTTTTTAGATTTAGTTTTCATTTTCTCCTCTAGTTTCCAGTATTATTTTCATTTTTAGTTTAGGATTTAATTTTTATTTTAATTTGTTGTTTTAGTTTAGATTTAATTTTGAATTGCAATTTCCTTCTTAAATAATTTAGATCAATTTAGTTTAAATCTATATTTTGGGGATTCAAGTGGATTCCAAGGTTGAAGAACAAGAACTTCAAGATCTATTTTCTCTCTCATCAAGGGTGTATTCTAAACCTTAATTTTCCATCTTTTATGTTTATATTCTTGATGTTAGAGTAGTTAATCGTGCTTGGGAGTTCTTGAATCATATTTGTATTTTGAATATTTGGATTTAATAAATATTTTCATGTTTTCTTTTATTCCTCTTGTTATATATTGTTTGCAATTATAATGATGATTGGAGCTAAATCCGAAAATTGTTGTTTGTGCAAATGCTCTGTTCTTTTAATATTGGCATGTATATTTCCAGCTTAATCCGAGATGGTAGGTTGGTTTGTGGGTGTTAATGTTATTAGATTAAGAATAGTGAGGAATAAATAGGTATAAGATAGCTTAATCCTGGATGGTAGGTTGTCTTAGATCTAGGATTTGGTAACCCGCGCTTAAGCTAATTAATAGACTTAATCCGAGATGGTAGGTTTGTTAATTAGAATAGCTTAATCCGAGATGGTAGGCTTGGGCTTAGTTGGGTTGTCCAGAATTTCATGTTATATTATTTTACCAATTTTTAGTTACATTTATGAGGATAGAATTTCCTAAGCATTTAATTTCATCCTTGAGTAATTTCTTGATGAACAATTTTATATTTAATTGTTAATTTATTTTCTTGCTTAGTTTAGTTTCCTCCACCAAACAAATTGGGGACATCTCAAATTCACTCATCTATAGATATTTAACGTGACAATCCTTTTTCCCTTGGGTACGATAACTCGGGGTCCTAAATATACCCCACTTTATTACTTGTCGATTCGGTACACTTGCCGAGGACCCGTCAAGTTTTTGGCGCCATTGCCGGGGAATCACGGTGTTGCTTGTTTTATATCTTTAGTTGAGTTAGTTTGAGGTTTTTATTTTTCTTTTTATTTTAATTTGGTGTTTATTTTTGCAGGAAAATTTTGAGACATTTTCAAAATGATGCAAGATAGTGATCAAGATTATGAGTTGTTCCTTTTGCGAGAACAAGTGAATGATATGATGAGGGAGATGCAAGAGTTACGACAAATGTATTCAACTTCACCAGTCACCTATTCACCGTCTTTTGAAGATCCTCACTCTTCATGTGTATCACAAGAGTCTCATTTTGCCCATATCGAACGTCTTTCAAACTACATTTATTGTAGAGAGAAGGAATACCAAGCAGAAAGGAGAGAGTTGCAGGCTACAATCAACTATCAAGAGGAGAGGATCAAGGCTCAAGGGGATTTATTAAAGAGTCAAGCATTGGAGATCCAAAATTTGGAATCCAAGTTAGAAATTCTAATTGTCTCTTCGAGTGATCAAAAAGATGGTGGTGAATTGAGTCATGCACCTATAGAGATTAACGAGAATATTGAAATTCTTGAGGATGGGTTGCATGAAGAAGAAAAGGAGCCAATTATTGTTGAAGAAAAATCTTGTGTTTTTTTGGAAACTAATTTCAATTTTTCTGTGCAGGATAGTGCACCAAAGGAGCAAGAGTTGAATGATTCTCAAATGGAAGCACTGAATTCAGTCCATTTGAAGGATTTATTTAGGCTTGAAGAGCCGGTGGAGTTCGTTTACAGTGAACCCAAGGTGGAGTCATACTTCATCGAAGACATGAAATTTTCCACCTTGGTAGCTTTCGATGATTTTCTCCTACTGATGGGAAAAATGAAGAGCAAAAACCGGAAAGACCATTATTTGGTTCACAAGCTCGTCCACCCGAGAGTGAAATGAGTCGAGCTGGGACTCATTAAACCAGAACTTTTATTTTTCTTAACCCTTCCTATTTAATTTTATGTCATTTTTCTGTATTTATGTTTTAAGTTTTTTTATTACTAGTTGTTTTTGTATTTTTATTTTTCAAAAAATAAAGTGTTCTCTAAATATATATATATATATATATATATATATATATATATATAAATAAAAAAATAAAAAATAAATACTAATAGTAATAATAATAAAATAAAATTATTATATATATTTTTATAAAATAATATTCCTTAAATTTTTAGTGTGTCAGAATGTTAATTTGTATTTTAATGTTTAATTTGTTGGATTTAATTTTTGTGTTATTTGGTTTTGATTTGTTTCATTGTTTTGGAAATTAATAGTTGAGAAGAAAGAAAATTTCAATTGAGGAGCAAGAAGCCAAGAAGTGCAAATTGGAACATTGGGGCAGTAGCATCAGGTATAGCGCAAAAGACACAGCTGTGCTTTTACAAAAGCACAGCTGTGCTTTCATTTAAAACACGCCAGAACGAAGCGCTGATGTAAAGCACGGCTATGCTTCTATCAAAAGCACAGCTGTGCTTTCAATTAAACGCAAGCCAAAACGCAGCGCTGTCAAAAGCACAGCTGTGCGTTTTCGCACAGCCCCCTTTAACACACGCTGTTCTCATTTCTCGCTCTTCTTTCTTTCTCTGTTCTCTTTTCTTTTCTTTTTTTCCCCCTGTTCTTCAAAAATTAAAAGTTTTCTCTCAATTCCTCTTTGATCTTCACTGATAATCCAAGCTCATCTCAGGTAATTTTTATTTTGTGCATTTGTATGGAGCTTAATTGGAATTCTCTTCATCTTAATTTTGCATTTCCCTTCCTATTTGCCGATGCTGATCTTCCCTAAAATTTCTGCAAAATTCTAGATTTTTGGGGTTAAGAATTAAGAGCTCTCTTCCATTATTTATCTTTCAAAAATTTTTTAAGTCAGTTATCTAATTTCTACAGATTACAGGTACGCATTTTCTCATCCTGTTCATTTAAATTTATTTTTTCCATTCTTCTTATAATTCTTTTGTGCACTGAGCTTTAATCAATAATTTATGTTGTTAGTTGATATTGTGAATGGAGATGTGCTTTTTCTCTTGCTAATGGGTGTGTAGGATGAGAAAATTGTGCTAAAAATTTATTTCATTTACTCTGCTCACCAGGTGCTTGATGAAATGCTTAAATGAGAAATTCATGTCCATTTTGGGATTATTAACGTGAAATTGCAGCATATACGTTATTTATTCTGCCCAACTCTGTTAATATGATATGTTGAGGTAATTTTCATATTTAGTTGGCGTGCAACAGGTTGCTTGAACATGCAAATAGGTCACTGTTGGCATGCTCACTGCTATTTTGGAACTTTCAACGAGTGGAACTTATCTGAATATTTCGTACCCTGAGCAATCACATTTTGAGACTGATTTCACATATGTTTTTGTGTTTGTTTGCTCTTATAGCAGTGTTGAGTTGATGATTGCCATTAGAATTGAATTTGAACTTAGTGATCATTATGCTAGGAGGGATATGATCTTGTGTTCTGTCTTGAAAGTAGCTTGCTGATATTTGGATTTTGAGCTTTAAAAATTCTGAACTGAATTGTTTTGATATAATTGGGGCATTATGCGATAGTGTGAATATGGAAGGAAAATTTTTGCAAGTTAAATTCTAATTGCTTGAGATTATGCTTGGTATTATCTCGTTTTAATGATGTTGTTGTTGCTTTAGTTTTTAATTTTGCAATTAAATATTGTGCTTGATTGAATTGAGTCAAATGCATGTTTGCTAGTTCCCGACTTGATGGGATTAGGATGAGTTATTTTGGATGCCAATTTGTTACATTTTTAATTACATGCAACTTTGAATTTTTCCTACATATTTTTGCTGTGAATGAAGCAGTGATTAAGTAAACTTTGCATTTCTCTGTTATTCTCCAATAATTGCATTTATTTTATTTTTGGCAAGTGCACTTCAGGGGTTAATTACTTGTGCGTATTTTATTTTCCACTTTGTGCTTTTCATATTTAATTTCGTTAAATTCTAATTTGTACAATCTTCCAATTGTTACTATTTCGTGCATAGAATCTGTACTTCAATATGTTTATACATTTGCCTTATGCTTAATGTTTCAATTTTTGCATCATCATTAGCTAGAAAGTATATTTATTTTGCAAATTTCTGTTCTGACGTTTTGGTGAGTTTTGATATTATTATTCCAATTTAGTTATAGATGTGGTATGCGCTTAATGAAACCAAGAATGTTTTGAACAAAGTGTTTACTTTCTTTTTCAGGAACCATGGTTCGTAATAGAGAGGAGCAACCATCAGCGCCCATTCAGCCTCCTGATTGGTTGACTCCAGAGCAGTGCACCCTGTTTAATAAGCTGGCTGCAAAGATTATTATTTCGAGTAGGTTTATGAGCATGAAGACACTCATTGACCTGGGCATTCAAGAGAGGGTATTAGCTTTGCTGAGAAACATTGGATGGGCGGAGTTCTTTTCTCTGAATGGTCCGACTTATCCTGAGATAACATTGGAGTTCCTTAGTACGTTTCAGTACTCTCCTAGGTTATCTCTGGATGATCGGAATACCATCCAGTTTAGAGTGCGCAATATCCCTTATTTTCTATCGATTTCTGACCTGGCTAGATACTTGAGGCTGCCAGAGGATGGAGAGGTGCATGTTGTGGGTGACTCAGCTGTGCATTGGGCTATGATTGGGAAGCCCAATATGGATTTTCATGCGAGAAACACCAAGTCAACGAAGCTCCGCTCTCCAGTCTATCAGTACCTACACAGAGTGATGACTTCATCGGTGTTCATGCGACCGGGGTGTCCTAGCAATGTGAGCACACCGGACTTATTCTTTTTATATGCTATGGAGACCGGCACCAGAGTTAATGCCATACCTTGGTTGTGTAAGCAACTGAAGAGAGCCACCGCTGCTTCAGGAAAGAGGATCGGGATTGGTGGATTGATCACCTTGATCATGAGAGCCCTGCATCTGCCTACTCCTGACATGGGACCAGCCTTGAGGTCATCGTACTTGATTGATGTGGAGGTAGTGCTTAGATGTAGGATAGCTATAGAGGATCCTTCTTCCGAGAGTGGATGTAGACTTAGGAGAGCGGAGGAGATGGAGGCCCATGACTTGGGTGATGATGGAGAGGGCAATTCTGATGATGCCCACCCGCCAGCTGATCACGATATTGATGCTCCGCCACCACATCCGCCACAGAGAGCGACAGCCACTACTTCCAGTAGGAGGGTGAGACGGAGGAGTGATATTCCATTCTCTCCTCCAGATATGAGTCGGTATGCTCAGGGGCATGATGAGCCATCTTCTTCCACAGCCCCTCCACCCTCAGTTCCACATCTAGATGCTTCTTTGGTCCAGACTTTTATATCTGAGATTCAGTCTATGACAGCATCAATGACGCAGTTTGAGACTTCTTTTAGTGAGTTGAGGAGGGAGCAGACAACTTTCCAGGAGAGGGTTTGGGAGAGATTGGATGAGTTGAGCAGAGGATTGGCGGAGGTCAGGGCAGCTACCTCTCAGAGTGACCAGATGATCTCTGGCATGGACTTATCGGTACAGCGAGCTTGGGAGCGACTGGCTTCTATTGAGACTCAAATGGAGCAGGTACGCCGAGATATGGTCCTTGGAGCTGAGCAGAGAGATGCATTTTTGGGATCCTTCCAGTACAGGATTATGACACAGTTGGATAGGTTGAGCATTGAGATTCGTGGATTTTTCACTCCTGTTTCCACTGTGTTTCCTCCACATCTGAGACGACCACCACAGTAAAATATTGTATATATTTCAGGAAGTGATTCGTACACAACAGATTTTGTATATATTTATTTATTTATTTTAGTTAATGAAATTAATGTAGTCAGGCAATGTATGATTTCATTTACTTTATTATATTTTGGAATTGTGTGGCTGAGCCAATGCCGTGTGATAGGATAGATATTATTTGTGTTGGCTATGAATCTCACAGATTTTAAAATATTTCATTTTGCACAGTGATTATTGGATTCTTGCACAGGTTTTGAATTTTCTTCATTTTGCACAGGTGGCATGCAAGAATTTTGTATGGTTGTTAATTTTGCACAGTAATTATTTTATGTTTGCCATTTTTGAGATGCTTGCAATTGATTTTAAATTGCAATGAGTTTTAGCACAGCATAGGGGAAATTTTTTGAAAAATATCTTTGTGTGCTTCACTTTCTTGCACTGAGGACAGTGCAACATTTTGAGTTTGGGGTGGAGTACCATTTCAATTCTTCAAATCAAAGCCAGTTCCGTTTTATTGTGTCTTTTTCGTTGTGTGTTTTTTTTTATATCTTGAGGGTAACTTTTTCAATTTTTAGTAGTTTTTAATTAACATTTGCTTTGTTTGTGGCGTGTTTGTGCCAAGTTTGTGTCTAAATATTTTTATGGT
Source organism: Excoecaria cochinchinensis (assembly GCA_947683425.1). Lineage (NCBI taxonomy): Eukaryota > Viridiplantae > Streptophyta > Magnoliopsida > Malpighiales > Euphorbiaceae > Excoecaria > Excoecaria cochinchinensis. The sequence goes on from CANTUQ010000096.1 coordinate 3,255,628, forward strand.
TGTTTCTTTTTGATTTTCCTTCGATTTAAATTTTTATTTCGTCCTAATAGTTCTCAATTGTGAATGATTTTGATCTCAGGTTTAGAAATTTGTGTTTCATTCAATATTAAGTTGAGTGAGAAATAGTCATGTTTATATCTTTGTTTGTTAGACTGCATGTAAACCTTGATTATACTTTGCAATTTCTAAATTTTTAGCACTTTGGGCCTGTTTTCAAAAATTGAGAAAAATCTAGTTGCAATTAGGGGATTAGATGAAAACTCACTAAGAGCACTAGAACCTTTCTGATTACCCATCGAAGCGACATCAAATGAGACACAACTTAGAAAATGATTTAGGCAACTCTTCTTTGTATAACTACTTTAAATGACTTTTCCTACCTTAATTTCATTATCTCTTGTTAGCCCGTTGAGCCTATCAATTTAGTATGCTAAATGCGTGCTTATTTTATTGTTACGCATACTAAAACTACCTTTAGCCTTAAATGATTTTTGCCTCCCTTTAGAAGAGTGGCCACTCTAGTAAGGTTGGGTTTTTATTTTGGGTAAAAGGGAATTTAGATTTTGTCAATTCTTGGTGTAAATTTCTGTTTGAGAATTGATTGGTGTGTGTAATGGAGAGTTGAGCCCATTTAAAGAAATGAGTTTGGGGTTGATAAAGAGGAATGTGATTTAAGTGGTTTATTGGTCTTGTTAAAATTAAAGCTCAATTGTAGTTCTTGTTGGGATTTATAGACGAATTAAGTACTTTATTTATTGTTAATGGCTAGTTGGTTTTTATGCTTCTAAAAAAAAATTAAAAAAAATAAAAATAAAAATAAAAAAAATAAAAAAATAATTGAAAAATAAGAAGCATTGTAAGTTTTTCCTAGCTAATTGGGCAAAATATGAGTTTGGGGTACAAAATTTAGTGAGACTTGAACTAGTGCCTTGTGAAAATCTGTGTTGAATATTATGTGGCATTTGTTATTGTGAGTTGAGTTTGATGATGCTAAGGTGTCTTTTAGGCCAATTTTATTTTGATGGTATGTAATTGAGTTGGGAATTTTTGCTAGTCTAGTTGGGTGGTTGTGGTTTTGTTTAGGTAGTGGCTATTTTTCTCTAGTGACTTGATCTTTCTTTGTTAGCCAATTTACCTAAACTTAACGTTACAACCAAAATGTAAGACCTCTTGATTCTTTGTTTTGTCTTGTTCTATTTAGTGGAGATGACCTTCTAGTAAGGTTTGGTACGTAAGAAGAGGCATATGGTGTTTCTTGAGCTTTGAGTGAAAAGCCATGAGTGCATTCATGCATTCGAGTTGATTCATTTTCCCAACATTGTATCTAGAAGTTTTGTTTTTAAATGATAAAATTCTGTTTTGGCCTTTTGCACACACACACAGAAATTGTTTAGTATGTTCTTGTGTTTATTTGTTATTTAGTGAGCATTGGTATTTGCAAACCTATTTTCTTGTCCCTTAATTGAGAATGACTCCTTATTTTCTTTTGTTGAGATTGAGATGATTGAGAATGTGGTTCATTCAGTTTACTCGAGGACGAGTAAAGGTTTGAGTTTGGGGTAGTTGATAAGTTGCAATTATATTAATATTTTAGATTAATTCTTGGCATAATTATGTGTTTTATTTATTTAATTTTAATAATAATTAATTAGTTTTTGTGTTTTTATTAATTTATAATGTTTTTATAATTTTTAAAAAGTTTTGAAATGTTTTCAGGTGTTTTATTTTAATCCGGAGCTAATTTGGAGGTTTAGGGCTGATTTTAGAAGAAATGGGTGAAAGTAGGCAAAATTTGCCTAAAGCACAGCCGTGCTTTTCAATAGCACGGCTGTGCTTTCGAAGGGACCGTGAAGCGCACACAGAACAACACGGCAACACAGCTGTGCTTCCTCGCAAAGCACAGCTGTGTTACGCAGCGAAAGGCGCGCGCACGCTGAGTGACAACGCACACAGCCTCGCCCTCAGCACAACTGTGTTTCTGCGAGAAACACAGCTGTGTCACGCTGATCTCGCGCAGCAATCGCGCAACCCTAGCACAGCACAGCTGTGCTTCCCAAAGCACAGCTGTGCTTTCCTCCAGAGTTGAAAATAAAACGCCGCTCATCCTCTAAAGAAAAAAAAGAAGTTTTTAGATTTAGTTTTCATTTTCTCCTCTAGTTTCCAGTATTATTTTCATTTTTAGTTTAGGATTTAATTTTTATTTTAATTTGTTGTTTTAGTTTAGATTTAATTTTGAATTGCAATTTCCTTCTTAAATAATTTAGATCAATTTAGTTTAAATCTATATTTTGGGGATTCAAGTGGATTCCAAGGTTGAAGAACAAGAACTTCAAGATCTATTTTCTCTCTCATCAAGGGTGTATTCTAAACCTTAATTTTCCATCTTTTATGTTTATATTCTTGATGTTAGAGTAGTTAATCATGCTTGGGAGTTCTTAAATCATATTCGTATTTTGAATATTTGGATTTAATAAATATTTTCATGTTTTCTTTTATTCCTCTTGTTATATATTGTTTGCAATTATAATGATGATTGGAGCTAAATCCGAAAATTGTTGTTTGTGCAAATACTCTGTTCTTTTAATATTGGCATGTATATTTCCAGCTTAATCCGAGATGGTAGGTTGGTTTGTGGGTGTTAATGTTATTAGATTAAGAATAGTGAGGAATAAATAGGTTTAAGATAGCTTAATCCGGGATGGTAGGTTGTCTTAGATCTAGGATTTGGTAACCCGCGCTTAAGCTAATTAATAGACTTAATCCGAGATGGTAGGTTTGTTAATTAGAATAGCTTAATCCGAGATGGTAGGCTTGGGCTTAGTTGGGTTGTCCAGAATTTCATGTTATATTATTTTACCAATTTTCAGTTACATTTATGAGGATAGAATTTCCTAAGCATTTAATTTCATCCTTGAGTCATTTCTTGATGAACAATTTTATATTTAATTGTTAATTTATTTTCTTGCTTAGTTTAGTTTCCTCCACCAAACAAATTGGGGACATCTCAAATTCACTCATCTATAGATATTTAACGTGACAATCCTTTTTCCCTTGGGTACGATAACTCGGGGTCCTAAATATACCCCACTTTATTACTTGTCGATTCGGTACACTTGCCGAGGACCCGTCAATGATTCTGGAGCGGTTAGATCAGTAGGATAGATTCATACGGGATCTTGGGAGGCTCATTGAGGAGCTGAGGCAGAGTTTGAGCGCCTCCCATGATGCCACGGCTCAAAGGACAGACGCAGCTGTCCAGATGGTGGATGAGTCAGTCGGCGCTCTTCATTTCAGGGTTGAGGTGCTGGAGGGTGCCATACCGCCCATCTCCCAATCCATCAGAGAGTTTAGGGAGCAGACAGAGGATAGGCTCGGGCGCATCAGAGATGCAGCTAGGGACCAGACTCTTAGGTTGTCCACGGCTTTCACAGAGCTAGGCGAAGAGGTTAGGGATACATTAGAGTTTATGGCAGTGTGTGCTCAGCCCTTCCTCGACGGGTACGCCCAGGTACAATTCTAGTAGGGGGACCCTACGAGGGGGGAGCTATTGTCTGTGCCAATCACCGTTCCCCCTCATTGCCAGCCACAGCCTTGACCCTCAGCGCCACCTAGTCAATCTTCTATCTCGGGAGCCGGACCCTCCGTATATTCGTCGCAGAGCCAGCCGATGCACATATCAGACGACGATAAGGATCCAGAGGAGGAGCCCTCAGACTACCCTCCTCTCTAACTTGTTCAGGGAGTTTGGTGCATTATATTTTATATATTTTATTTTTTCATATTTGTATATGCATTATACAAAATTCATATTTTGCTAGTGGAACTCACATTTTACGCTTTGTTAAATTTACATTTCATTTTGTATATTTATCTTGTTATTATCTTACTTCCTCTTGATGGACATTTGGTAACATGATGAGAAAATAAAAATATAAAACGAATGACAACATAAAAGAATGTTTATAAATGCACAAATCAGATCAACTTGCAATGAATCAATGAAATCTTTTATAGCACAGGAACATGATTTCATGCCAACTAGAGCTGGTCAACAGTTAAGCGATTAGCAAATCAGATACTACATCACTCAAATTCAATCAAAGTTACATCTCGCTGATCGAATGGTGGTCAGCAAACCAAAATTCACACATTTGCAGATCGAATGGAGGTCAGCAAATCTCAAATCATCTCTTGTAGACCGGATGGGGGTTAGCAAGATCAAGCTTAGTGAGCCCAGAAGAGGCCAACAGAGCATAATATTTAGTCAGATGCCTTGCAAATCGGATGGAGGTTAGCAAGGACACCGTGCAAGTCGAGACAAGACGAGCGAGACACATGCAGTAGAACATATCGCAATGGGATTGTAGTTAGAAAACACTACATCTCACAGACACTGTACGAGCCATGACGAGGCCAGCAGGACACATGCGGTAGAACATATCATAACAGGATTGTAGTTAGAGAACACTACATCTCACGGACATTGCGTGAGCTGAGACGAGGCTAGCAGAACTCCTGTGGTAGAACAGATCGCAACGGGATTGTAGTTAGAGAACACTAAATCTCAGACACTATGCAAGCCGAGACGATGCTAGTGGTACACTTGCATTAGAACAAATTGCAAATGGGTTACAGTTGGATAACACTGCCTCCCAGAATACTCAGACACCGTGCAAACCGAGATGAGGCTGGCGGTACACTTGTAATAAAATAAATTGCAAATGGGTTACAGTTGGATAATACTGCCTCCCAGAACACTCAGACACCGAGCAGGCCGAGACGAGGCTCACCGGATGAAGATGAGAAATCACCTGCTTCGACGCAACATCGAGAAGGTAAGGACTACCTCAGGTACGCATTTCTTCCTCTCTTCTCTAAATTTTGGCTCATCTAGACACTAGTGTACTAGTTTCCCCAAAATTGGGGGCAACTGTAGACAACGGGTCCTGAGGCAGTCTAGATCAGAGTTACCCAATGAAGAGATTAATGTCTATTTTCAGACAAATGGATGAAAGTCAGAGGTTTTCATCCTCCGGTTCTACAAGGATTGAGAATTTTTCTCTATAACAGGAGGTTTTGGATAGTAAAAACTTTGGGGGAATTTTGGTCAACTGATGGGATACCCACCAGTGGTGGGATGCCCGTCGCTCGCACGAGAGACCCGTCTCTCGTGATGAGTGCCAGCTGTCGCTCGGAAGTGGGGCCCGTCTCTCGCGATTGAGCGGCGCCTGTCGCTAGTTCGAGCGACGCCCGCTCCTCGCGAGAGACAGCCATTGCTCGCTTCCGTGCCCTGTGTGTGGTCCGCCGGTCAAAAGACCAAGTGTACCCCTATAACAGATGCCCGTCGGTAGCCCACCGATGCCCGTCTATCGGTGATCTGTTGGTTAAATCCACAGGATTTTTCGAATTTTTGTAGAGATTTTTCAAGATTTATCAAATATTTTATAAATCTTATCAAAATCCTCTAAATCTTTTCAAATATTTTCAAATATTAGATTTGATTCTGCGCATAGTCGTAAAATCATTCGGTTTTGATTTGATTTCAGAAATCTTTTTTAAATTTAAATCTTAAATTTAAATTTATTTGAATTATCTTCTAAACTCTATAATAGGGGATTAAACCTCATTATTGGGTTAGAAACTTTTTGGTTAGAAATTTTGGAAGAAAACTAAATCTTAGTAGTTTTTCACAGAGATTTTATTTTCGCATTTTGTAAAAGAATTCTCTCTCAAGATTTCTTCTTTCTCTCATTTTTATTTTCGAATTAAGCTAATTCGAGGTAACGAAATCCATTCGTTTCCATCGATCTAGCTATTTCCGACATTTAATTGATGTCAAAATTTCGAGAAAGAAAAATACAATTTTCTTTTCTTGATTTATTTTCAAAATACGATTTTTGTAATAAAAAATCTCCTGAAATCGCGCAATCACGAATCAGTCCTTGTAGAACTCGAGGAACCGAAATCACTCAACGTTCACCTTTAAAGGTAAAATCCAAGGGTAAACATTCTTAACTTATTATCTGGGTAGTTTAATTATTTTACACTAGTTTATAAATAAAATTTTCATTTATTAAAAGATCAAAATTGAATTTTTGGAATTTTTTTCGTCTTTTTCAAAATCTAGGGTGACCGACGGGCAGAAGGGTCATCGGCGGCCTATCTCACTCGAGCGACGGGCCGTCGATGATATCTTCTTCTGCCCATTGGTCAACCCAGGGACGCCCGTCGGTTGTGAGTCTGGGGCCGTCCCTGGGCCTTCTTTACTCCTCTTTTCTTCTTTCTTTAATACTTGTTATCCCATCATTCCTTTTTGTAATTTCTCATGGATTTTTATTGTTATTTAACTTCTACCATTTTATTTTGCTCTTAATTTTGACATTAACATGGTTTCCATTTTTTGTGAGTTTTATTTGACTATTTTTGGTGGATTTGGGATTGTTAAATGGTGGCTATTACAATGATCTGAGGATCCTCACCCGAGTTCATTCTTCAACCTTATCCCTTTTTATCTTATTTATTTATTATTGTTGTAAATATTATTTTAATCCCGCTAAAATAAAATAGTCAAATATTTTATAGTAATTGAATCGAGATTTTCATTAATAACTGAGGACCAATGTCCTATTTATTTAGCTAAATAAAATCGACATTTTAAAATTATTTTTTTTAAATAAATGTGCATGCTAGGACCAATGTCTTCATTCTTAATGAATTTCCCGATTTGTGTATGATTCGCACGTTATTTACAGTGGGGTTGTATTTCGCCCCTAGTTTTGCTGTAATTTATGTTCATAATTTTCTATTTTACGCCCATTTACTGCTTTCCTTGTATAGATGACTTGCGCTTTATTTAATTGTATTGAATGAGAAATTGGATGAAATGATAAATTCAAAATTCAGTTATAATATTAACCAAGGTATGAATAAATGAGAAGTCCCGAACCTACTCTACTCTTAGGCTCAACGAGGTTAGAGGATCATCTCAATGTTCCATTAGGATGGGGTCTCCAAAATATCTCTTGTTGCCCACAAAACGGCCCAATTTGTATAATCCTAGGCTCCACGAGGTTAGAGGATCACTCCGATGTTCTATTGGGGTGGGGCCTCCAAACTATCTTTGTCTTGCCCAAAATGGATGTATATGCGCTGTCTTAGGCTCACTGAGGCTAGACGGCCTTTCCCAATGTTCTATTGGGTGGCGACTCGAAGAAACCTCCTTGTCGCCCAACATAGATGCACTTGTAATCTCTTACAAGTTTTAATGAATCTCTCTCGAAAACCCTAAAAGCAAGTCTTCGGGGCACCCTGAGGTTCGGCGGGCGCCACACTATCCACTGGGGTTCAGTTTCTCCAGCATAAGCACATACTGAGGCGGCTGGCACAAAACTCTCCATAATGTGAGGGATCTCACATGTTGTCTTCTTACTCATTGTGCCTTTATACCCGAGGCACCTCCGATCTTTCCGACTCCTCTTCGTGACAGCTACTTGTGGCCCCTGGGAGTTCTTACCCAAACCAGCTCCGGGAAAGAAGGACATCTTCTTCAGCATATTCACCACCTGAGGGCTCCCTGCAATATCATTTTCTCCATTTATCACAGCCACATGAAAACTATTGAAGGGTTGCCTTGCAATATCTAAGATGGATTGCTGATTTTCCCTGGTGGCTCTAATCGTCATCACCTATCCTTCATGTGGGATTTTTATCATCTGGTGCAAGGTAGATGGCACCCCTTCGAACTTGTGGAACCATGGTCTGCCAACAATGCTGAGAAATTAGCTTGGATAGGAAGGACTACAAACTGAACCTCCATCTCTACCAATCCGATCTTTACTATTGCTTTGAAGGTCCCTATGCTTGCCTTCGGGAGTTGTTATAAACAGTGATTGTGAGATCGAATTTGCTTAACATATCTTCCATCACTCCAAAAGCTGACATTGCCACCAGACGGCACACATTTCTGGAAGAACCATCATCTACCGTAATGCAAGTGATGTGCTTTTCATTGATTTATGCCCTTATATACAAAGGTTGGTTATAATTACGGCCTTCTGTCGGCAAATCAGTATCTGAGTAAACCAAATTTTCTCCGACATTCCATTTCACAATGTCTAATAGATCTATTGGGGAAATGGTGGTTGCAATAGTGGACTCGCATAAGGCCTCTACTAACTTCTACCTATGCGATGGGGATTACCTCAACAAATCCCAAATTGATATCTAGGATTGAGTCTTTTTTAGCCGCTTCATCACTTGGTCCTCTTTTGGCTCCTTCTCTACATGTACCACCATTGGATCTTGTGGCCTTTCTACTTCCAAAACTACCCTTCCACTTTAGGTTATCGCTCCAATTTCTTTCTTCTTATCTTCTGAACCCCATAAATCAGTAGGTTCCTTATTGCCATCTTCACTTCCACTCTCACTAGTGGACCAACAATAGATCGTTGCCACGAGAATCCCTTTCTCACTTGCCTTCTCATGGTGCATGATAGCAATGTCTTCACCATCATACAAGTCTTTTAGAACATACCATTCGGGAATACTAGATCCAATCATGAAATAGGTGGGGGAACGTTGTTGTACCCAGACTTCCTCCAGTTGCCTCTCTTATCTAGATCAGTGATTTGTTTGGAGTCAATAAGATCCTAAATAGCATGTCTCAGTGTCTTACAATTGTCAGTAGTATGGTCATTGTGCTAATGGTAAGCACAAAAATCATCATCTTTATGCCCCGATCATCCTTGGCTTTGCATAGTTCTAGGCATTGAAGGCTGTAACTTCCCTTCCTTTATTAGCCTTTTTAACACCCATGAGGGAGACCTCCCTAAGTTTTGAAAGTGTCTCTAACCGACTCCTGTGGTTGAGACCTTGGCCATCTCGCCTACCCTATTACAACTGCTAGAACCCACGGATCTGCTAGCTCCTTGGTTGCCAATGCTTCTTTTGACATAGGATTCGTTACTCGCATTCTTTGCCAAGTACTCGCTCTCAGCCTCTATAGCTATGTCCTTTAGAAACTCCCAGTCTTTCAACCCTTTCATCTTCAGCCCATCCTTCAGATACGGGCTAGCATTTCTGATAAAAAGCCTGATTTGATATGGAGTGTCCGGCTTTCTCTTCAACTCCATGACACGGATCCTCTATCGGGTCAAGTACGCGTGAAAAGACTCCCCTGATTTTTGCTATACCAGTTCTTAATCTTTCAGAGTTATCTCCATCCTCCTACTGCAGTCATATTGCCAGAGGAACTCTTCTGTCGGCAGATCCCAATTTTCTTTCATTCTTCTATCCAGCCTATGATACTAGTCCACTGTGGGCCCCGTTAAGTTTAGGCAAAAATATTCTATCTTTTGCCTTTTCTTTAAGGTCGTAACTTTCATTACCAGCAAGTACTACTTAACATGTGCTATTAGGTCTGAAGTGCCATCAAACATCGGGACATCGGGCATTTTAAAATTATGAGGGATCAGATCCTCGCCTTCTAACTCTTTGTCTTTCGAGTTCATCCCCTTTCTGATGGTCAGCATACGAGACATTGCTTCGAATTTCTCCTCCATTTTCATCCACATAACCTCTTTTGTCTTAAGTGCCTTTCCTCTCCCCACTACGGGTTCTTCACACTCATCTTCTACGAAATCATTTTCTAGTCTAAGGTCCACGCCTCTTCTCTGGCATAAAGGTGTATTTGCTCTGAGTTCAACTAGTGGTGGACGTACCTCGTCAGGAGGATCTTCCCTAACCATCTCCCGCTCATTTTATCCTACATAGGGGGCAACTGGATTTGGCTCAACAAGTGGTGCCATTGCTACTGTTAGATTCCCCATCATAGTCATCATTCGATTTTTAACTTCCTTTAGTCTTTTACCTACTTCCTTGGCAATCATGGCGCGAATTGCATATGTTTCTCTTGGTGGGTTTGCCATATCACTTTCTATTGGGAATTGGGAAGAGTAAGGTTCACTACTTTCTGATAGTGACTCTGAGCCTGAGTATGCTACCCTTTTTGGCAGTTAAAAAAAAATATTTCTAACTAGTCGTCCACTTGGACCTCTGGACCACCTGGATGGATTTATGCTGGCAGCAAAACATATGCTGTTAGGATGATGCATGAATGACATATGCTCATGGTCATGCTTTATACAGCATCCACAACCACATGTAAGCAAATAGATCCTTCTAACCTTATCACTTCCACACACGAGGTCACATTGTCTCTTTCCTAGGTGCGATCACCCCATGCGCCATCCGGGAATATAACACCCCCAACGCCCACACGTAGCATTTCGAAGGGTGAAGAGCTACAGTGAGTAAAAGGTGCCCCCAGACAAGGACACATATGGCAATGCAGAAATCAGAAAAATAAAATTTTTAAAATCATAACCTCAAAACATGTACGTCCTAAACCTACACACACCATTATTTGCACTATAAGATTTTATAACTTATTACAAAGGCTAATAAATAAAACTTAATTACATCGTAATCAATAACACTTCCTACAACTTCTACAGACTCGTTGGCCAAAGACTCGGCGGACCGCTGCGCTACTCCGATCTCCTAACCTACACGGAAAAACAACCGTGCTAAGCGATAACACTTAGTCAGGCTAAACAATAATGGGCAGCCACTCACAGTGGTGGCCGAGGCAAACACATGCAAACCAATATATATATGTACATAAACGAAAAAGGAATGTTGACTAAGTTATTACAACGAATATCATTATTTTGCTACTGAAACTTAAGTCATTGCACACATTTTAGCGTATTCAATCCATAACCAGAAATACTTATTTACTTTTTAGTCAAAACACATTATACATAAATTATCGTATACTTTAAATCACTTAATGGCCCTATAGATAGTTACACTTCATAAATTTTGAAATACGTTTTAAGGATCGAAATATAAAGTTAGGAAATCCCGTTATTACTAATATTTCAAAATCATACAAATAATACTGTCAATACTTAAATCAAAACCTTTCATTTAATCAAACTGTTACTTGTTCAAAACTAAGCAAAACATTTCAATACTCAGATTTGGTTCGGGCTTAAAACTATTATTCCAAGCTTCCTACGTACCCCTATGGTTGGGGAATCAGAACCACGTAGTTCTCTAGAAAAAACATTTATACATAGATATTCCAAATTACTCTTAACTCATTTACTAAATTCAATTTCTACATCATGCTTATCATTTCTTTTTCCCTACTTACTAATCGCTATGCATATAATTACCATATTCACTAAAACCATAACAATGCACATAGATTCCTTACCGGTATACTTACCTAGGCAAAAGTCCAAAAACGTAGATAACACTTAACATACCTGTATTCTCATTTAAACAAATAAATGAATACATATATATAGAATTCATTTATTAATTATTCAACTATAGAAAACATGCATATCAATTATTTCACTTATACTTTACAAAAACTTCATACAGAAAATCATATTCTTAACTTTTAAACAGACTTGTAACATGCATTATGTAACACCCCGACCGGAATGCCACGACCGGGCAATAGTCGGCAACACCCCAATCGAAATACCACGACCGAACATACACATGCTCGATACATTATATACATGCGCAATAAGTGGGAGCATTCATGGACAAAAGAACATAAACTAATATCCAGATCCAAATTCTTAGACAGTTAATATCACTTATACACATTCGTTAGAGCAAACATTGATTTCTTTATCATTTTCCATTTCACAGATATCAGTTGATTATACAAAACACATAGGTATCCGGAGATACTGTACATTTCCACATAGGTGTCCATAAAGGATCCAGAACAGAGGAGTGCATAGAGCACAAGTCAAATGGCATTTATCACAAATGCATCAAATGTTTATTCACATAACTTTTGCACATCATCATAGAATTTATCATTTCATTCACATACTTTTATTTTCATTAATTGCCTACTAAGTCATAGGGGTGGATAAGCGAGTGAACACATGGCGGTACCCATGGGTACGATTCGAAAAGCAACATCACATTTTTCTCATTCAGAACATTTTCACATTGGGGATCTTAAACAAGATCCGTACACATTGAGGTTCGCGAGGAACCAAATGGGGACCTGATCAGGGTCCAAACAGAATAGAGGGCTGCAGCTAACAGAACTCTATAGGCATGCCTATCTATCCATGACTCGACTAACGCAAGCTAAATTCCCATATCATTATTAAATTCTTTCACACTTTACACATATATACCCATTTCATCAAACACTAGCATTATTCTTTTATGATCACATAGATACATGTATCAATATATATATATGCCTATCATATGCATTAATTTCATTTATCGTATTCAAACTAGTCATGTGTAGTTTCATAAATTAAGATATTCACATGATCGTATTAAACGTAATCATATTATTATTCATCATGCATTTACTTATTGCAAATTAAATAGACTAATTACATTTATCATATCCGTATGAACATACTGAACATAACTATCTTATTAACATCATGCACTCATATAGACTTAACAAATAAGTTACAATACTTTATGCACAAACAGCCCCTAACTAGTAATGATAGACAAAGTCTCATAATTCAATTACTAACATGCATAGAAGCATTTGAATAATTCACAGATTAAGGTACTCATTTTAATTATAGAAACATAATACAAGTGAGAAACTATGCAGAGGAGAAGTTTTTTTAAAAACACTGTGAGGCAAAGAGGTCTGTCGTGCTCGCGACAGACGAGATCTTGGAGGCCGTCACGACTCGGGAAGGTAACACAACATATCATAATGAAAGAACAGAGGGAAAGCATGAAGGGGGGCAGAAGATGTCACGAGTCCTGTTCCCATTCATGACTCGTGACACTGGCTTGTCACGACTCATGACAAAGCTCCTCCCAGGTAGCTGAGTGGTGAAAAGTTCACGAGCCGTGAGGAGCTTTATGACTCGTGAAGAGCTTCACCAGTCGTGAGGCACTTCACGACTCGTGAGGGAGCCCATCGACTCGTGAAGAAAGAAACGTCTCGGATAGGGCATCTCACATATGCTAAGTTCACGGCTCTGTCGCGCTCGCGATAGAGTTGCGTTCTGCAAATCTCCAGCGATAATCGCAAAAATCCTATTTTTCCAAAGTTCATCCAAACCTCCAAAATCAATCAAACTTCAACCCCACTCAATTTACACTTTCAAATAATCAATAAAAACACAAAACCCAACTTTTATACCAAATATATGCCTCATTAATCACATATTTTTCCAGAATTTCAAATCAAAATCCCAAAAGCCCAAAATAAATCAAATACACAAAAATCCCTAACCTTAACTCCTTTGCTCCAACTAGCTTTCTTTGTTGATCTTTCTTGTTCCAAAAACCCATCAAAGATCTTCCTCATCCAAAATCCTCATCAATGCACACATAAATACAAAACATAAATCTAGGGTTCCAAAAACCACTTAAAGAAATGTAAGAAGGAATCAAACTCAGACTTACCTCTTTAAACCTAGCTCAAACCTCAAACAAAACACCCATCACCTTGTAACAACTCCAGCCAAAAAAAGATGGATCAAGATAAAACAAGAGGAAGAAGAAGAAGAGAAGAGGAAGTAGCATGAGGAGGAGAGAACGGGAGAACAAGGTAGCTAAAAATGCTGCTCTCTCTTTCTCGCTCCTTGCTATTTATACCCCTCTCTAATTCCTTTCCACATGTCATCTTTCTATAAGTCCAATTTAGATATTTGTGTCCAATTCTCCTTTCAATCCCTCAACTTCTCATATCCTTATGAACTGAGATTTTATAACTTAATAATCCTTCACATAGGCCCACATAAATAAATTTTATTCTTTTAATCATGTCCAAATTCCATACTTCACAATTTTTACCATTGGCCGCACTTACCGAAACTTTTACTTAAATCCTTAATTTGCCCATTTGGCAATACCTAACCCGTCAAATTACATAACGTTTGATCACTACTCATCCACAATATGCCCAAATACTTTTAGGGTACATTTTGGGGCGTGACAATTCTTCCCTCCTAAAAGAATTTCATCCTCGAAATTCACTTACATCAGAAAAAATCCAAACACTACAGTCCAATTCCCTATCATTTACACTAATCATTTTCGCATCATCATATAACACTTACGTTCTACACTTATAATACATACATTTCACTTGTTTCAATACACCTTACTTTTGATATACTTACTTGCTATTACTTATCCTCATCGCTATACTCTTAAACCACTTCTTTAAAATACGAAAAAGTTATACGAATCATAACTTTCTCTTGTATATTTCTAAACCCAACCTCATAAAAATCAATTTAAAGAAGTTCCATAAGCCCCTTTTTATTATCTTATGCTTAAATCGATCACATTCATCAGAACAATCATCACTTAACCGCCAATCGAAAACCAAAGCACATACACTTCACGCATAAACCATTTAATTCACAAAATGGCTACACAATTCCTTAATACTCCAAAGTCTTTTCACATTCATTCATGCAAGATTCCATAATACTCTTTCTATTTTGCTTTAACTATACACACAATACATTCTCCTTAACGAATGCTATGCTCTTAAATAACACCGAATCTTGATATCAAATACTTAACGTACACCCTGCCAGCTTTCTCTCCATCAAAACACATATGCAAATGCTTCTCATGTGCGATCAAAAGATAATGATGCAATGAGGATGTGATGGTTCATGTATGCAAGATGATGCAAAAATGCAGTTAATGTCATAATGTTTACTTTTCCCATCCCCATGGTTCAATCCGCCTTTATTTAAATAATTTTCTGGAGATAGCTGACAGGCATACAGAGCATCACCACAACCTTACAAAATCCAGGTACTCCTCTATCTCAAAATACCAAAACATCCATTCTCAGAAGGTAACCACTTACTAATACACTTCAAAAACTTCTACAAAACCATCTCTTTAAACACCTAGTATCAAATAAAATTCCTAACAGAATCTCTGATGACTCATCCAACGAACACATCCCAAATTCACACATACACACATAACAATACAGGACAGGTAGATCAGGATCTACTGAGCCAATCAATTAAATAAACACTTTATCTAATCGGGAAATTCCTATTCCCAACTCATACCTGAAAAATAAAATTATTTGCTTTGGCCAACGCTAAACTATACAGACACACTTCAAATCACCTAGTCAACCAGAACCGATTAAACCGGAGCTCTGATACCAAATTCTAACGCCCCCAACTCCCACACTTAGCATTTCAAAGGGTGAAGAGCTACGGTGAGCAGAAGGTGCCCCCAAACAAGGACACATATAGCAATGCAGAAATCAGAACAATAAAATTTCTAAAATCATAACCTTAAAACATGTACGTCCTAAACCTATGTCATCCACACAACATTATTCGCACTATAAGTGTCACACCCCGTTTGCCCCCTAGTAGAATGAGCCATATATGTGAGTATGTATTTGTACGTGTTTGGCATATCATAAGTGCATTTTGAGAATATTGCATGTTTTATTGGTTTATTCCTGTGTGGGTGTGCATATAGAAATAAGGTGGGCATAAGTGGAGTTGTGATTATATACATGTGAGCATATCATAGTGTGTGTATTAGATGAGATTGCATTGGGTGTGTTGCTCATACATGTGTAGGGTGCATTATTAGAGTGTTTCATTATGTGTGTGTGACATGTGCATCTAGTGTGTGAGTGATTAATGCCCTCCACTAAGATGTTGACAAGTGTAAAGGGGGAGAAAAGAAAGGAAAGAGAAAGAGGAAAAGGGGAAAATTCAGATTTCCAAACCCATTTTCCCGTTCTCCCTTCTCCTTCCCTCTTCTTTTTCCTCTTTGCTCTTCTCTAAGTGATTTGCTTGGATTCAAGTTGGTGTGGTGGGAATTAATTACTCCTTGTGTTTGATTGGTAAGCTTTATGCTTTTGGTTTTGCTTTTGTTAAAGTTCTTCTTCTTCCCTTGCATTTTTCTGGTTTTGAGTTTTAAGTTAGGGTTTTGAGTTTGTGTATTTTTGTGGTTTGTTGCTTAGCTGAGTCTCCAAGAGATCCTAAAGGCAAGGAAGTTGCTGGATATAGTGGAACCAGGTGATAGAGCTTTTAATTTTGAGGTTTGGGAATTTGTGTTTTATGTATTGTTGGCATGATATTATTTGATTGAAATTCTAGAAATTGTTGATATTCTTGATGTTGTTCTTTGAATTTATGAGTGGGTTTTGTTATGGCATGATTTTGATGATGGATTCGGTTGAATTTAAAGTTTGAGTCATTATATCATGGATTGAGTGAGGAATTTTAGTGTTGGGTTGAAAAATCTGGTGTTTTGGCTCGACAGCGTGGAATCTGGGCATGGGTCACGGTGACAACCATTTTGGTTGTGACCGTGAGGTGCCCAGATTTCGCTTCTGTTCTGGGTTCTGGGTACGTCACGGTGATAACCATTTTGGTTGTGACCGTGAGGTACCCAAACTTTTGCTTCTGTTTGGCTTCTTTGGTACGTCGCGGTGACAACCATTTTGGTTGTGACCGTGAGGTACCCAGAACTTCAATTCTATTTTGGGTTGGGGACATGTCACGGTGACAACCATTTTGGTTATGACTGTGAGATGTCCAGCTTTTGGGTTCTGTTGATTTTCTTGGTACGTCATAGTGACAACCATTTTGGTTGTGACCGTGAGGTACCCCTTATCAGCATTCTGCCAAGAGCATTGGTATGTCACGGTGATAACCAATTTGCTTGTGACCATGACCTACCCTGTTTTGCAATAAAATCCTATTTTCTTCCCGCTTTTTAGAAATGTTATACTATGGATTTTAGCATTCAATATCACTTAAAATGAGCCATGATTGTGCATGTGCTGATCTATTTAAAGTATATGAATTCTTTATTTGTTATAATTAAAATGTGGACGTTAATTGTATGACTTTAGCCTGAAAGAGTCAGTCCAGTGGATAGTTAGGCATGCCTAATAGAATCTCTTAGCTGCAGCCCTTTGTTTAGTTTGGACCCCGATCAGGTCCCCGCCTGGTTCCTCGCGAACCCCTTTGTGTTCGGATCTTGTTTAAGGTCCCTATTGAAAATGTTTTGTGGAAATTAAAAGTAAAAATTTGTTTCTCGATTCGTACCCGTAAGGTACTGTTTGTAATCGGCTCGTACCCGTAAAGTACTGTTTGTTCACTCGTTATCCACTACTTTGAGTCAGTAGGCAATTTGTCTTTTTGAATTGCTTTGTTAAGTAAGAAATTGTATTATCCGAATATGTTTATTAATGAGATGTTTTGAAGGCAGTAGTACTTTATCGAAGGTATGACTCTATATGTTTACATGTTCATATGTTCATACTCCTATTTAATGAATATCTCTGATTATGCCATCTGTGTGTGTTTGCTTTGACGACCGTTGTGAATGGTTGTCCTTAGGCTAAATGTGTGTTTCCCCACTAAGCGTTTATCGCTTAGCACGGTGTGTTTACCCGTGCAGGTGCGGAAGGAGTTCGTTTGGGTGAGTCGCCGCCATCGAATTCAACACAGCTGGGTCTTTAGTGTAGGGCCTAATTTTGTATCTCGATGATTCTTTTGTAAAGAACTCTCTTACATCAATTTTTGTAATAGCTTCCGCATATATATATATGTATAATTTTGGATATGTAATTATCTTTTGTACCTCTGGGTTGATCAAACAGTAATGTAATGTTTTCCATTATTTTAATACATGATCAGCTTATTTCATGAATGGCTTTGTAAAGTTTTAAATTACCCTGTATTTCGGTATGAATGCTTATGTATGGATGTATGTATATTCTGTATCTGTGTGGTGGCACCTCTACTCATACGGCATCTCACTCCTTATCGGATGGGATTGCCTAAGTACGGGTAAGGGGTGTTACAAGTCGTGGTATCAGAGCCTAGGTTTAGGCATTTCTGGGTGATTGTTTATGTGATGCTATGTGTGGATGCGTCTATGTCTAGGGCTGTGTTGGCTGATGTGGCTGTCATCTTGTTTGTTAGATAGATTCTGATTCTGCTCGTGGTGCGCTTGAGGAATCCGCTGAAAGTGTGAATCCTCCAACTTTAGAACCGTCTGTTTCTATTTTTGTGTCGGCTCAACGTGCTAGGGTTCAGCCTGAGGCCGCTGCCATGCCTTTTGAGGCAATGTTCAGATTGCATCAGGATATGGCTCGGGTTTTGGAAAGGGTGACTGCCCCTAAAGCTCTGATAGAGAGTTTAAAAAGAGCTGGTGTTGAGGATTTTTATGGGACCGGGCTAGATGAGTCGGAGTTAGCTAAAAAGTGGCTTGCACTACAAGAAAACTGACTTTTAACGACCAAAATTTAACGAAGGGATAAAAATCCGGTCGTTAAAATATACAAATAACGAAGGGAAATTAATCCGGTCGTTAGTTCTTAAATTTTATTGTTATATAACGAGGGGATTAAATCCGGTCGTTAAAACAATAAAAATCCGGTCGTTAAAATATACAAATAACGAAGGGAAATTAATCCGGTCGTTAAAACTCAAATTTTATTATTATTTAACGATAAAATTATTTTCGGTCGTTAAAAGGCATAAAATCCGGTCGTAAAAATTTATTAGTAGCAAAGGAAAATAAAGTCGGTCGTTAATTTTTAAATTTTATTACCATTTAACGAAGGATTTAAAATCCGGTCGTTGAAACATTATAAATCCGGTCGTTACTAATCTTAAAAAATTGGCGGTACTACTTTACAACTTACCTCCAAAATCATTTTTCATTATTTCATTAAAAATTATAACACAAAACTGCTGTCCAACCTAAACTTCGATTTTTCACTAAAATAAGGTGAATAACCTCAAAACCCAGCAAACCCAGCAGATGGAAAAATAGCAAAAAAACGCAAAACCCTTTTCCTATCTTCCAACCTAAACTTCGATCTACGATTAGGGTTTAATTTTCCTTTTCCTTTTCCTATCTAGGGTTTAATTTGATCTACGATTACAGGTAAGAAACTAAAAAATCGTCTTTCTCTTCTCCCTTGATACCATTATCATTCTATTTATTTCTAATCTTCTCTTGTTCTCGTCGAATAGGAAAATAGGGCATACCAACTCTGAAATGTTTTAAGGAATTGCATTTCTACTAAGATAATCGATCTGTTATAATAGGTGAGTTCAATAAATTGGGTATTTTTGATATTCTGATTTTTGATTTCAAAACCGCATTCTGATTCTTGTTCTGTTTTTTATTCCCATTTTGTTTTGATTCCCGATTCTTGTTTCTTGTTTCTTGTTTTGATTCCCGTTTTGCTTTTCATTCCCGTTCTGTTTTTTATTCCTGTTCTGCTTTTAATTCTCGTTCTTCTTTTGTTTCCATTTTTTTCTGGATATTCATGCTTTCTCCTTAGTTTAAGTTTAAGTTTAAGTTTATATGCTAAAACATTCACTTTAGTTTAAGTTAGCAGTGTCTAGGTACTCAATCTCAAACTCCCTTTCAAACCTTTTCATTTTTATATCAATGAGGAAGGTGCACATTTCTAGCTGCATTGGGAGGTGGGAAATATGTTGAACTTGTAAACCTTGTCCCTTGGAAGGTAAGCATTTGATACTGGCATTAATCTGCAAGGCTTTTGTGTTGCTAGAATTGTGTTATTAAAGAAGTGAAATTTACTTAGCAAAGGAAATTATCGTGCAAGGAAGTTGTGCTTAGCAACTTTGTTATTTTGGCTCTAACAATTTCCAATCTTGTTACTTTTGCTATTAAGTTTGGGGATTGATATGCAATAAAAATATCATCAATTCTTACTTAGAGAGACTGGCATTTTTTATTGTATTTCACGCTAGCATAATAAAATATACGGTGATTGCCTATGCTACAGGACCAAGTTTCCAGTGTGATTGGTAATGCTTCATTTCTATCTGGTTACCGATTTATTAAGCATTACACGTTCTATTTGATCTCTTTTGTGGTGCTCTTTGAAATATGTTTAGAAGTTTCAATGCATTGTAGAAATTGTTCTTTACAAATTGCTTGTTACATGTTACTAAGCATGTAGTGCCTTGCTATGTGGACACATCAATGTCTACTTTTTGACTTTGTGAATCATTTTTTGTCCTAGAGATGCTTCTGAAAATGTAAATGGAATGTGTTAATCACAAATTTGCAAATTTGATGCAGGGGGTGGAGCTGCAGCTTAAGCATGTTCATGTTGTTGGTGTCTATGGCTGGGACAGTGTGTGTGAAACAGTTATGGGGGAGTGGTTGGAGGATATTTCTCGATCTCAGGTTTCAGTTATATCCATTATATGTATTGAGAATCTTAGAAATTCATTCTTCCTGTTGACTTGTTTGTTGATATTTTTCTGTTTGTGATATAGATACATAAAGTCTTGAAAGGCCTTCCAACTATCAGATCCTTGGTTGTTGTTGGTTCTGGCGCTGCAAAGCTGGTTTCTTTGCCAGTTGAGAGCTATCGGAAAGATCAGAGAGTACTGAGAGGCATGCAGAGAGGTAATCATGTCAAATTTAGTTTAAGTCATGTAAAATTTTGAGTTGTATTTTGAGAAGCTTAAATACTTGCAACCTTATTAAATTCTGAAACTTTGCCATCTTAAAGTATATGGTGGAGTAATGCCTTGGAAATTGCATCCTTGCTGCAATTTTCATCATTTGTGATTGTAGACAGCTAATATATTTTCATTTCCTTGTCATAATTATGGATGTGTAGCAAATTTGAATTTCATTTTATCAATTCTTAATTGGCTAAGATAAATTTGGTTTTGCTACTTGAAAACAACCCGTTTGAAGATTGTTCAGGCCTATTTGCATTGAGTTAAAATTACGTTGAGACAAAAATCTACAAGGCAGTGAATTTTCATCATGCAGTTGTAGAGTTTCAGGTGTATGCAGTTGAAGAATCCATATGCTTTGATCACGCGTGAATTATTAATTATTTGAGCAATAGAATTTCAAGAATAAAATTCTAACATGGACTCAGAATCCATATGCTTTGATCACTAAGTTATTAGTGATTAATATTTTTGTGTATCATCCTTTGTGTACTGCTCTGTTTTATGTTGGAACATTAAATTCTTGCAGAATATTTTGTTATCATAAAGCAGTGAGTATTGGTGATGACATCCAGGTATTCTTTTCAGGGACTATTGCATTTCTTAGAAGTATTTCACTTGAAGCTGTTGGACTTGGGGTGCATTTGGCGGCAGGAGTTCATGATATTTTGGTCCAAGCAGAATACATTCTTACAAGGATTCCTCCTCCTGTATCATGGCCTGCAGAAGGCAATACAAAACCAAATGTGAGGTGCAATCAGCCAAAAAGTGCCAAACAGGGAATTCAACAGGTGATTGTTACAATATGCTTTGTGTTTTACATTAATTGCCGTGCCACTTAATAAGTGTATCTTCTGCATATTTTATGTTTTATGCTAAATTGCTAGAACGATTTTCAATCTGGGAATCTGATTTCCAATGCAAAAAGGTTTGAAAGAAATATATGAGTTAGAAATTTGGATCATTTCATTTGTTGACTTTGAATTATATTGGGAAATAAACTTATACATGGTAAATGAATATTATTATTATTATTATTATTATTATTATTATTATTATTATTATTTTGATAGGCATACGAGAGCCTTAGTGATGGCCTGGGGAAGTCTGCTTCTGCATTAGTTCAATCACCATTGAAAAAGTACCAGCGTGGAGCCACTGCAGGATCTGCCTTGGCAACTGCTGTACGGAGTGTTCCTGCTGCTGCTATAGCTCCAGTTTCTGCATGTGCCAGTGCAGCACACTATGCTCTTCTTGGTCTTAGAAACAGGTCAGTTTATTGAACTTGTCTTATAGATGATATAATAATATTTGGTTGTCATTATAGAAGTATAATTCACTTTTGGTGAGGATGCTTGCAGCCTTGATCCTGAGCGCAAGAAAGAGTCCATGGACAAGTATCTGGGTCCCTCTCCACCACGTGATTTGAATTGATTTGTATGCTTGGGTAGTAGTACCATAACACGGCTCACTGATTCAATTCTTGCTGTAGTATCCAAGACTTCCTGTAGCCCATGTATCATGTAAGTTGAACTCTTCAATAACTTATTTGATGTAATGTATAAGCTTTGCTAGAAAGTATTTATGCAAATCTTGATTTACTCAAGTAATATGGTTATTTATTTTATTTTTTCTACTCTTATGTTTTTCATGAGAAATGAAATCAAAACATGGTTGAGTCTGATGAAAGCACCATTGGTAATTAATGTAACTTTGAAGGTCAATGGTATACATCATGATCGTGGGGGCATCCATTTTTGTTTGTTGATCTTGTATGGATTCCACGATTAACTTTTTTACTATAGTGAGAAATTTCAGAAATAATACAATTATTAGTTGAAGCCTAGCTCTTAGGAATGTCCATAGACAGCTTTAATTTCTGGGATCAAATATAATAATTTAGAATTGGATACATTATGTTGTTGCTTATAACTTTTCTGGCGCTAACTATCAAAATTATTCAAAACTTTTTTATTGCAGGTGTACAGTCCGTAAAACAGTTGAACAAGAACAGATTCTTTTTTTTTAGGCAATTTTGTACATTATGTAAGTATCAGTGGGTGGGTATAAGATTTTAGTGATAGTGGCAGATAATTGTAAATTATAGCTAATCCAGATTGGTCGTTAGTTCATAGAAAGACCACTCTTGATTCTTTTATATCCCTAATAACAATATACGTTATTTTCATTCATTGTACATAATTTAAGACCTCAAGAAAAAGCAAGTTTTGATCATTTCTAATGTAAGTACCAGCAGTTGTTTGATGTATTCTCAGTTTCTTGTATGAACTTTAGATGAACAAGATGCAAAGTGGGGTTTTATGGTGATTGTTGACTTCAATGCCTTGTAATATATCTGATGCATGTGGTTATTTCGCATGTGAAGTTTTCTTATTAAGCTTTAGCTTAAACTTATTAAAAGTTTGTGTTGGGAAAATCCGGTCGCTAAAAGGCATTTTTAACGACCGAAAATCCTTTCGTTGAAAGTTAATACAATTAGCGAAGGGAAAATCCGGTCGCTAAAAGGCATTTTTAACGACCGGAAATCCCTTCGTTAAAAGTGAATACAATTAGCGAAGGGAAAATTCGGTCGCTAAAAGGCATTTTTAACGACCGAAAATCCCTTCATTAAAAGTGAATATAATTAGCGAAGGACAAATCCGGTCGCTAAAAGGCATTTTTAACAACCGGAAATCCTTTCGTTGAAAGTTAATACAATTAGCGAAGGGAAAATTTGGTCGCTAAAAGGCATTTTTAACGACCGGAAATCCCTTCGTTAAAAGTGAATATAATTAGCGAAGGGCAAATCCGGTCATTAAAAATTACTTTTCAACGACCGAAAAAGTTCTGGTCGTTAACGGTATTAACGACCGGATGCAATATCCGGTCGTCTATACCTTTAACGAAGGGGCTTTTACCGACCGGATTTTCCGGTCGTTAAAGGTTTTTAACGGCCGGATTTTAACTTTTAACGACCGGATTTCCCTTCGTTAAAGAGCATTTTTCTTGTAGTGTTCATAAAGTAAAAAGAGCTTTAAAGGAAGTCAGGTGTCCTCCCAATTAGCAACCTGAATGTGTTGTGGCATTGCTTCAAGGGTCGGCTTATGAATGGTGGGAGTTGGTATGTAGGCAACCTTAGATGCCTGATCCAGTTACATGGGAATTCTTTGCGGAGGAGTTCACAAAGAAGTATGTGACTCAAGCATATAGGGATGCAAGATGGGCACAGTTTCTGAGTTTGAAGCAGAGGGCCATGTCAGTTTCAAATTATGAGAAAGAGTTTAATCGGCTGTCTCGCTATGCTTCGCGTGGGGTTATGACAGATGATTTCAGATGCAAGCATTTTGAAGCGGGGTTGAACAAGTCTTTAAAGATTGCTTTGATTTCTTTGATGTGTATGCCTAGGGTAAGTTATTATCAGATTGCAGAGGCTGCTATGAGGGCGGAGAAGACGGAATCATTGCTTAGGGAGAGAGCTCAGCGAAGGAATTCTGCATGGGGTGGTTCTTCCTCATCTTCGGGTAAGAGATCTAGGAACCCGCAAGATGAGCCATCAGTTGGTTCGGCTACTAGAGGTAGAATGCAAGGTTCAGCAGCGGTATCTGGTTCTAGTAGAGGTGGTAGATCGGATGCTACACCTGTTTGTGCTCATTGCAACAAGGCTCACCGGGGTGAGTGTAGGTGGCTCACTGGTGGGTGCTTTAAGTGTGGGAGCACCGAGCACCATCTGGCTAATTGTCCACAGATGAGCGAGGATTCGGGTCCTCAGAGAGGGGCTAGTGGAGTTAGATCTAATGCTACTCAGGCTACTCGTGGTAGGGGTAGGGGTAGAGGTCGAGGCAGTCGACCACGAGAGGGAGCTGTTTCTGAGACGGTTGAGCATCCTCCACCAGTTGCAGCCAGAGCTTATGCAGTGAGAGCCAGAGAGGAGCAGGATGCCCCTGATGTGATTGCTGGTAAGTTCCTACTCCATGACACTGAATTGTATGCTCTAATAGATCCTGGTTCCACACACTCATATTTGTGCACGCATAAGATTGTTGATAAGTTGCTTGTGGTAGATCAGTTAGACTATGAGATATGTGTGACCAATCCATTAGGGCATAGTGTCAAAGTGAGTAGAGTCTTTAGGAATTGTCCTCTGTTTGTGGAAGGTGTAGAGTTCCCAGTGGATTTGATAGAGCTGCCGTTCCGAGAGTTTGACCTAATTTTGGGTATGGATTGGTTGGGTAAGCATCGGGCTGTGGTTGATTGTCATAGGAAGACCTTTATGCTTCAGGATAGCAACCAAGCTCCAGCGTTTGTAAGAGGTTTGTGTGCGAGTTATGTGAACAACGTGATTTCTGCTATTCAAGCCAAGAGGTTTTTGAGAAAAGGTTGTGAGGCTTTCCTAGCTGTAGTTTTGGATTCCAAGAGAGATCAAGTGAGGATTGAAGATATCCCTATTGTGCGGGAGTTTAATGATGTTTTTCCAAGTGATTTGCCGGGTTTGCCTCCAGAGAGGGAAGTTGAGCTAGCCATAGAGACCATGCCAGGTACCACACCTGTATCGAAGGCACCTTATCGAATGGCTCCTGTAGAGTTGAGAGAATTAAAAACTCAACTGCAAGAGCTATTGGATAAGGGGTTTATTCGACCCAGTATATCTCCATGGGGAGCTCCGGTTCTATTTATCAAGAAGAAGGATGGGTCTTTAAGAATGTGCATCGATTACAGGCAGATTAATAAGATCACAGTGAAGAACAAGTATCAGCTACCCAGAGTTGAGGATTTGTTTGATCAGCTTCGGGGTACAGGTGTGTTTTCTAAGATAGATCTTCGATCGGGTACTATTAGCTTCGGGTTAAGGATGAGTATGTGGTTAAGACTGCATTCCGGACGCGGTATGGCCACTATGAGTTCCTTGTGATGCCGTTTGGTTTGACCAATGCTCTAGCGGCATTCATGGATTTGATGAACAGAGTGTTTAGGCCATACTTGGACCGATTTGTAGTAGTATTTATAGATGATATCCTGGTGTATTCCAAGGATGAGACCGAGCATGAGGAGCATCTCCGATTGGTTTTGCAAGTGTTGAGGGAACATCGGTTGTTTGCCAAATTGAGTAAGTGTGATTTTTGGCTTCGGGAAGTGTCGTTTTTGGGCCACATAGTTTCAGCCAAGGGTATTCAAGTAGATCCAGTTAAGAATGAGGCAATAGTCGATTGGAAAGCACCGAGGAATGTTCAAGAAGTGAGGAGTTTCCTTGGTCTAGCGGGTTACTACCGTCGGTTTGTTAAGAGTTTCTCTGTGATTGCCGCTCCGATGACTAGGTTGTTGAGGAAAGGAGTTATGTCACACCCCAAAATGGCCCTAGAAGAATTACAGAGTTTTGTTCGAAAAAGGTAAGTTTATGTGCGAGAGTTCTGTCGCGAGCGCGAACAGTGTCGTGGGCGCGACAGAGCCCTCCAGCGATTTTCGAACTTCAGCTGGTTGGTGTGGGCGTGAGCGTTCTGTTGCGAGCGCGACAGAAACCCCTCGCGAGATGTGTGCATAAGTGGGACTAAGAGACTTGGAGTTATAGGGAGTTGACACATGGCATCGTAGAAGAGTGACAAGTGGCATCCTAGAAGAGTGACAAGTTGCGGCATAAGAGTTTGACAAGTGGCATTGTAGGAGTGTGCCAAGTGTCATTGTAGGGAAGAGACACTTGGCTTAGTTTGGCTTGGCTTGGTTTGGCTTGGCGTAGCTTGGCTTGGCTTGGCTTGGCTTGGCTTGGCTTGGCTTAAGATAGGGATGAATTAAATGAGATGGTTGGCATTTATTTGGTTTGGTGAGCATTATGTGAGAAGGTTTGAATTTAGTTGACCGGCCACTTTCCCTACTCCCATTTCAATTTCTTCATTTGGCTTTTTAATTCCCCTTTTTGTTTTCTTTGCTCTTAGTTGTTGTGCTCCACTTTCCTTTATTTTCTTCTCTTTTCCATTTGCTCCTAAAGAGAATCATTTGGGTTGGGATGAAGAGAGTGGATTTTTGAGAAGAGGTAAGTAGTACTATTATGATAGCATTAGTCTTCTTCTACTACTTGGTTTCTGTTTTTGATTTAAAGTAAAAAGAAGAGTAACCCCAAGTGTTTTTGTGTGTGGTTTTGATGCAAGCTGGAGGCAAGAGAGTCGATAAAGGAAAAGAGAAGATCGGAATGAGTAGAGAGCTATGATCGAGTTCCTAGAGGTAGGGATCGAGTGCGATTTTGTTTTCTTGGCATATGATTGAATGATATGTGTTTAAAAGGAACCATGACTGGATGTAGATGTATATGATGAGCTTTAACTAGCTCAATTGCTCTTTTAGTGTATATTGGTTTATTGTTCATTTTGATTGCTTGTAGTGCTTATGACATGTGTATATATGTTTATAAGCATGTAAATTGATCATTTGAGTGTTTGTGTTGATGATAGAGTTTGATTTTGTGAAATTCTGCTTATTTGTCACCAGACCCCTGTGTATTGTATTTGTCATAAGTCGAGTTATAGGATCTCAATTGGGTTGATTCCAATTGAATATGAAAGATAAGACCCGTATCTAAAAATGTCTAAGAGGGTGCTTGATCTAATTCTGGCCCTAAGTATCCCAAAAAGTAATTAAAACGTAGGTGACCCTGTTCTGGCGGGTTCACTGGAACAGTATATGTTGTTTAGACCATATCTTTTGTTATAGATTTCAAAACGACCTTAAACTTATCCCATTTTAAAGCTAACATCCTAGATAACAATTGTTAAGAAGAACATTTTTCCTAAAAAAGCCGTTTAGAGGTTCATTTAGACGATACAAGTTTAGCGTAAAAAGCAGTCTCGTGAGGCACCAAAGCGGAGCCTCTGTCGCGAGCGCGGCACAGGTCGCGACCTCGCGATAGAACAACCTATATTAAACTCTTTTTTCTTCATTTTGAGCCCATGGTTGGCATGGGTAAACCCCTTACCCTTCCCCTTAGCTTATTATGCATGTTTAGGGTTAGCAAATGACTATAAAGTAGTTACCAACGGGGAAATGCACATGAGTATGAGTAAAATGGTAATTTAACTAATAAAGTAACAATGTATAGTTGTAGGAAGTATAGTAAATGACATGATAAATATGTATGAACTTAGGAATTGTTACATAATGCATTTGGTATAGAGTATAGAGCCTTTTTGTAATCTATCTTCTATCGCGAGCGCGGCCTCTTGTCGCGATCGCGACAGTGGACTTGGCTTCTGTCGTGAGCGCGACTTCTTATCGCGATCGCGATAGTGAACCTCTTCTCATCCTGTTCTACTTGTTTTGAAGAGAGTGTTTTCTTCTGTCTTGCTTTGCATGATTTATATGTTTATGCAATGAGTTGAATACATGTATATGATGGTGTTATATAAGAGTGCATGCATGGAATTTAAATGTTACATGTTTTTAGTTGTTGAATAAGATTAATAAAGATTGTATATGAATTACATGACTCTGAATTTGATAAATACACTTGAATTTTAGTTGATGAGTTGATATCTGTGTATAGTGTGTGAGTGGGTATTGAGCCTGATTACCGTTATAGTGGATAGATAAGCATGCTTATAAAAGGCTAGAGTGCAGCTGCTAGAGTTGGCCTTAATTGTGCCCAGAGTTCGGAATACCTCATGTATTCCATAGAGTTCGAGTTAATTCTCCATATGTAAGATACTGTAAACAGTATCCAGAGTTACCCGTATCCACCATGAAAAAAATTCAGGCTTGTCTTGTTATCGTTGTGTAGTGAACTTGAGATGATTCAGAGTATTGTTCTGAATAAGTGCTATAGTACATGAGAGTAATGTTTAAGTACATTACAGTTCTATATACAAGTACATGATTACATGAGTGTGTTGACATGAATGTGGTTACATGATAATGTATATTTGAATAAACGAAATGTACAAGTTGTAGTATATATGAACAAGTAAAGAGTAGATGTTATATGCATGTGAACTCATACTATTTGATAATTGAACATGAAACCTATACAAGTATCAGAGCTATATGCATGAACTACTTGATATTTGTTATATGACATATGTGTGAGCTATTTGTGACTTCGTAAAGAAGTCCTTTGCATTGTTTTCATCCCCACTAAGCGTTATTGCTTAGCACGGATGTTTATTTCCGTGTAGGTATACAGGTTCGGATCAGTGAGCGGACATCTGCGGGTCAAGGCCACTAGGAGTTTTGTCATATCTTTTTACAAGTTAGAAATAGAGTTTTACATGTTGAGTAACATCATTATGTAATAAAAGTTAAAGAATCACATGTAAATGTATATGTAAAGCTAAATGGAAACAGATGTAATATGAAATGCAAGTGGGCCCTAGTGTAGTATTATTTTATTATTCTTATACGAATGTGTATAATGCTATCGCTTCCGCTAATACATGTACATGTATACGTAAGTGTCCGCGTAGCGCCCCGATATTCCTTACCGGGGGTATGGGGGTGTTACAAGTTAAGTTCGAGTGGTCGGATAAGTGTCAAGCTTGCTTTGAGAGGTTGAAGCAGTTGTTAGTTGAAGCTCCTATACTGACTCAACCAATCATGGTAAGGAGTTTGTTATGTATAGCGGCGCTTCAGGTGTTGGTCTGGGATGTGTTCTGATGCAGGAAGGTAAGGTTGTGGCTTATGCTTCTCGACAGTTAAAGCCACACGAGAGGAACTATCCGACGCATGATCTTGAGTTAACAGCGGTTGTCTTTGCTTTGAAGATTTGGCGCCATTATCTCTATGGGAGAAGTGCAGGTTCTTTACGGACCACAAGAGTTTGAAGTATTTCCTGACTCAGAAGGAACTGAATATGAGACAGCGTCGATGGCTTGAGTTGTTTAAAGATTACGATTGCATTGTGGATTACCACCCGGGTAAGGCCAATGTAGTCGCAGATGCTTTGAGTCGGAAGTCGGTTTCTGCCTTATTTTTGAGACAGTTCAGATGGAGGTTTGGTTCGGATGGGGCTTTGATAGCTCAGTTGAGAGTCAAGCCTACCTTGAGACAGCAGATAGTTGATGCTCAGAAGATTGATGTGAAGCTTCAGCGGATTGTGCAAGAGGTTAGTCTGGGCAAGCAGTCAGAGTTCTCAGTTCTTGATGGAGCGCTTTTGTTTGGGAACTGTTTGTGTGTTCCGAATGATGAGGAATTGAGGAAACAGCTTCTGAGGGAGGCGCATAGCACGGTTTTCACCATGCATCCCGGGAGTAACAAGATGTATCGGGATATGAAGCAGTTTTATTGGTGGTCTGGTATGAAGAGGGATATAGTGGGCTTTGTATCAAAGTGCTTGACATGTCAACAGGTAAAGGCTGAGCACCAAGTTCCTTCTGGATTGCTCACTCCTTTGTCCGTTCCCGAGTGGATGTGGGATGATATCACCATGGATTTTGTTTCCGAGTTGCCCTTGACTCAGAAAAAGCATGATTCTATTTGGGTTATTGTGGATCGACTCACAAAGTTCGCTCACTTCTTGCCGGTTAGGATGGATTACCAGATGGATAGATTGGCCAGTATCTATGTGGATGAGATAGTTTGGTTGCATGGAGTGCCTTTGTCCATAGTTTCAGACCGGGACCCAAGGTTCACATCTAAGTTTTGGAAAGAGTTGCAGTGAGCTCTGGGTACCAAGTTGAACTTCAGCACGGCATTTTATCCTTAGACAGACGGTCAGTCAGAGTGAGTGATTCAGGTCTTAGAGGATATGTTAAGGGCTTGTGTTTTGGATTTTCCGAGTAGTTGGGACAAGTATGTATCACTTTTGGAATTTGCCTACAACAATAGCTATCAGTCCAGTATCGGTATGGCTCCTTATGAGGCTTTGTATGGACGTCAGTGTAGGACTCCAGTTTGTTGGACAGAGTTATCCGAGAGGTCAGTGATTGGGCCAGAATTTGTAAGGGATACAGAAGAGAAGATCCGAGTTGTGCAGCGGAATTTGAAGGCGGCCAAGGATCGACAGAGATCTTATGCCAACTTGAAGAGAAAGGATGTGCAGTTTGAAGTCGGAGACAAGGTTTTCCTAAAAGTTTCTCCTTGGAGAAAAGTGCTTAGGTTTGGAAAGATAGGAAAACTTAGTCCTCGTTTCACTGGTCCGTATGAGGTGTTGGCAAGAGTTGGTCCGGTGGCCTATAAATTGGCTTTACCGATAGAGTTGTCCAAGTTGCATGATGTGTTCCACATTTCTATGCTTCGTCGGTATAGGTTGGATCCTTCTCATGTTTTGTCAGTTCAAGAGGTTCAAGTGCAGTCTGATTTCTCCTACGATGAGGATCCAAAAGCTATCCTAGCTCGGGAAGTGAGGCAGTTAAGAAGTAAGTGGATTCCGTTAGTAAAGGTGTTATGGAATCACCACGGAGTCGAAGAGGCGACATGGGAACCGGAAGAGTCGATGAGAGCTCAGTATCCGCAGTTGTTTAGTTCAGGTGAGAATTTTGAGGACGAAATTCTTCTTAGTAGGGGAGAGTTTTCACACCCCGTTTGCCCCCTAGTAGAATGAGCCATTTATGTGAGTATATATTTGTATGTGTTTGGCATATCATAAGTGCATTTTGAGAATATTGCATGTTTTGTGGGTTTATTCCAGTGTGGGTGTGCATATAGAAATAAGGTGGGCATAAGTGGAGTTGTGATTATATACATGTGAGCATATTATAGTGTGTGTATTAGATGAGATTGCATTGGTTGTGTTGCTCATACATGTGTAGGGTGCATTATTAGACTGTTTTATTGTGTGTGTGTGACATGTGCATCTAGTGTGTGAGTGATTAATGCCCTCCACTAAGATGTTGACAAGTGTAAAGGGGGAGAAAAGAAAGGAAAGAGAAAGAGGAAAAGGGGAAAATTCATATTTCCAAACCCATTTTCCCGTTCTCCCTTCTCCTTCCCTCTTCTTCTTCCTCTTTGCTCTTCTCTAAGTGATTTGCTTGGATTCAAGTTGGTGTGGTGGGAATTAATTACTCCTTGTATTTGATTGGTAAGCTTTATGCATTTGGTTTTGCTTTTGTTCAAGTTCTTCTTCTTCCCTTGCATTTTTCTGGTTTTGGGTTTTAAGTTAGGGTTTTGAGTTTGTGTATTTTTGTCGTTTGTTGCTTAGCTGAGTCTCCAAGAGATCCTAAAGGCAAGGAAGTTGCTGGATCTAGTGGAACCAAGTGATAGAGCTTCTAATTTTGAGGTTTGGGAATTTGTGTTTTATGTATTGTTGGCATGATATTATTTGATTGAAATTCTAAAAATTGTTGATGTTCTTGATGTTGTTCTTTGAATTTATGAGTGGGTTTTGTTATGGCATGATTTTGATGATGGATTCGGTTGAATTTAAAGTTTGAGTCATTATATCATGGTTTGAGTGAGGAATTGTAGTGTTGGGTTGAAAAATCTGGTGTTTTGGCTCGACAGCGTGGAATTTGGGCATGGGTCACGGTGACAACCATTTTGGTTGTGACCGTGAGGTGCCCAGATTTCGCTTCTGTTCTTGGTTTTGGGTACGTCAC
Organism: Excoecaria cochinchinensis; assembly: GCA_947683425.1. Classification (NCBI taxonomy): domain Eukaryota; kingdom Viridiplantae; phylum Streptophyta; class Magnoliopsida; order Malpighiales; family Euphorbiaceae; genus Excoecaria; species Excoecaria cochinchinensis. The sequence goes on from CANTUQ010000096.1 coordinate 3,287,705, forward strand.
GGCGATAACCATTTTGGTTGTGACCGTGAGGTACCCAAACTTTTGCTTCTGTTTGGCTTCTTTGGTACGTCACGGTGACAACCATTTTGGTTGTGACCGTGAGGTACCCAGAACTTCAATTCTGTTTTGGGTTGGGGACATGTCACGGTGACAACCATTTTGGTTGTGACCATGAGATGTCCAGCTTTTGGGTTCTGTTGATGTTCTTGGTACGTCACAGTGACAACCATTTTGGTTGTGACCGTGAGGTACCCCTTATCAGCATTCCGCCGAGAGCTTTGGTATGTCACGGTGACAACCAATTTGGTTGTGATCGTGACCTACCCTATTTTGTAATAAAATCTTGTTTTCTTCCCGCGTTTTAGAAATGTTATACTATGGATTTTAGCATTCAATATCACTTAAAATGAGCCATAATTGTGCATGTACTAATCTATTTAAAGTATATGAATTCTTTATTTGTTATAATTAAAATGTGGATGTTAATTGTATGATTTTAGCTTGCAAGAGTCAGTCTAGTGGATAGTTAGGCATGCCTAATAGAGTCTCTTAGCTGCAGCCCTTTGTTCAGTTTGGACCCCGATCAGGTCCCCGCCTGGTTCCTCGCGAACCCCTTTGTGTTCGAATCTTGTTTAAGGTCCCTATTGAAAATGTTTTGTGGAAATTAAAAGTAAAAATTGGTTTCTCGATTCGTACCCGTAAGGTACTGTTTGTAATCGGCTCGTACCCGTAAAGTACTGTTTGTTCACTTGTTATCCACTACTTTGAGTCAGCAGGCACTTTGTCTTTTTGAATTGCTTTGTTAAGTATGAAATTGTATTATCCGAATATGTTTATTAATGAGATGTTTTGAAGGCAGTAGTACTTTATCGAAGGTATGACTCTATATGTTTACATGTTCATATGTTCACACTCCTGTTTAATGCGTATCTCTGATTATGCCATCTGTGTGTGTTTGCTTTGACGACCGTTGTGAATGGTTGTCCTTAGGCTATATGTGCGTTTCCCCACTAAGCGTTTATCGTTTAGCACGGTGTATTTACCCGTGCAGGTGCGGAAGGAGTTCGTTTGGGTGAGTCGCCTCCATCGAAGTCAACACAGTTGGGTCTTTAGTGTAGGGCCTAATTTTGTATCTCGATGATTCTTTTTGTAAAGAACTCTCTTACATAAATTTTTGTAATAGCTTCCGCATATATATATGCATAATTTTGGATATGTAATTATCTTTTGTACCTCTGGGTTGATCAAACAGTAATGTAATGTTTTCCGTTATTTTAATACATGATCAGCTTATTTCATGAATGGCTTTGTAAAGTTTTAAATTACCCTGTATTTCGGTATGAATGTTTATGTATGGATGTATGTATATTCTGTATCTGTGTGGTGGCACCTCTACTCATACGGCATCTCACTCCTTATCGGATGGGATCGCCTAAGTACGGGTAAGGGGTGTTATAATAAGATTTTACAACTTACTACAAAGGCTAATAAATTAAACTTAATTACATCCCAATAAATAACACTTCCTATAACTTCTACTGACTCGTTGGCCAAAGACTCGGCGGACCGCTGCGCTACTCTGATCTCCTAACCTGCATGGAAAAACAACCGTGCTAAGCGATAATGCTTAGTTGGGCTAAATAATAATGGGTAGCCACTCACAATGGTGGCCGAGGCAAACACATGCAAACCAATATATATATATATGTACATAATCAAAAAAGGAATGTCAGCTAAGTTATTACACCGAATATCATTATTTTGCTACTGAAACTTAAGTCATTTCACACATTTTAGCGTATTATAATCCATAACCAGAAATACTTATTTACTTTTTAGTCAAAACACATTATACATAATTTATTGTATACTTAAATCACTTAATGGCCCTATAGATAGTTACACTTTATAAATTCCCGAACTACGTTTTAAGGATCGAAATATAAAGTTAGGAAATCCCATTATTACTAATATTTCAAAATCATACAAATTATATTGTCAATACTTAAATCAAAACCTTTCATTTAATCAAATCGTTACTTGTTCAAAACTAAGCAAAACATTTCAATACTCAGATTTGGTTCGGGCTTGAAACTGTTATTCCAAGCTTCCTACGTATCCCTATGGTTGGGGAATTAGAACCATGTAGTTCTCCAGAAAAAACCTTTATACATAAATATTCCAAATTACTCTTAACTAATTTACTAAATTCAATTTCTACATCATGCTTATAATTTCTTTTTCCCTACTTACTAATCGCTATGCATATAATTACCATATTCACTAAAACCATAACAATGCATATAGATTCCTTACCGGTATACTTACCCAGGCAAAAGTCCAAAAAGGCAGATAACACATAACATACCTGTATTCTCATTTAAACAAATAAACGAATATATATACATATAATTCATTTATTGATTATTCAACTATACAAAACATGCATATCAATTATTTCACTTATTCTTTACAAAAACTTCATACAGAAAATCATATTCTTAACTTTTAAACAGACTTGTAACATGCATTATATAACATCCCGATCGGAACGCCATGACCGGACAACAATCGACAACACCCTGACAGGAATGCCACGACCGGACATACACACGCTCGAGACATTACATACATACGTAATAAGCGGGAGCATTTATAGACAAAAGAACATAACTCAATATCCACATCCAAATTCTTAGACAGTTAATATTCACTTATACACATTCGTTAGAGCAAACATTGATTTCTTTATCATTTTCCATTTCACAGATATCGGTTGACTACACAAAACACATAGGTATCTGGAGATACCGTACATTTCCACATAGGTGTCCATAAAGGATCCAGAATAGAGGAGTGTATAGAGCACAAGTCAAATGGCATTTATCACAAATGCATCAAATGTTTATTCACATAACTTTTGCACATCATCACAGAATTTATCAATTCATTCAGATACTTTTATTTTCATTAATTGCCTGCTAAGTCATAGGGGTGGATAAGCGAGTGAACATATGGCAGTACCCGTGGGTACAATTTGAAAAGCAATATCACATTTTTCTCATTCAGAACGTTTTCACATTATGGATCTTAAACAAGATTCGTACACATTGAGGTTCGCGAGGAACCAAATGGGGACCTGATCAGAGTCCAAACAGAACAGAGGGCTGCAGCTAACAGGACTCTATAGGCATGCCTATCTATCCACGACTCGACTAACGCAGGATAAATTCCCATATCATTATTAAATTCTTTCACACTTTACACATATATACCCATTTCATCAAACACTAGCATTATTCTTTTATGATCACATAGATACATGTATCAATATATATATATGCCTATCATATGCACTAATTTCATTTATCGTATTCAAACTAATCATGTGTAGTTTCATAGGTTAAGATATTTACATGATCGTATTAAACGTAATCATATTATTATTCATCATGCATTTACTTATTGCATATTAAATAGACTAATTACATTTATCATATCCGTATGAACATACTAAACATAACTATTTTATTAACATCACGCACTCATATAGACTTAACAAATAAGTTACAATACTTTATGCACAAACAACCCTTAACTAGTAATGATAGGCAAAGTCTCATAATTCAGTTACTAACATGAATAGAAGCATTTGAATAATTCACTGATTAAGGTACTCATTTTAATTATAGAGACATAATACAAGTGAGAAACCATGCAGAGGAGAAGATTTTTCAAAAACACTGTGAGGCAAAGAGGTCTGTCGCGCTCGCCACGAGTGTCATGCTCGCGATAGATGAGATCCAGGAGGCCATCACAAGTCGTGCATGAGGTCAAGACTTGTGAAGGTAACACAACAGATAGTAATGAAAGAACAGAGGGAAAGCACGAAGGGGGCAGAAGCTATCACGAGTCATGTTCCCATTAACGATTCTTGACACTGGCTTGTCATAACTCGTGACAAAGCTCCTCCCAAGCGGCTGAGTCATGAAAATTTCACGAGCGGTGAGGAGCTTCACGACTCGTGAAGAGCTTCACGAGTCGTGAGGCACTTCACAACTCATGAGGGATCCCGTCGACTCATGAAGAAAGACACATCTCGGATAGGGCCTCTCACAGATGCTGAGTTCACGGCTCTGTCGCACTCGTGACAAGCATCGCGCTCACGATAGAGTCACGTTCTGCAAATCTCCAGCGACAATCGCAAAAATCCAATTTTTCCAAAGTTCATCCAAACCTCCAAAATCAATCAAACTTCAACACCACTCAATTTACACTTTCAAATCATCAATAAAAATACAAAACCCAACTTTTATACCAAATATATACCTCATTAATCATATATTTTTCCAGAATTTCAAATCAAAATCCCAAAAGCACAAAATAAATCAAATACACAAAAATCCCTAACCTTAACTCCTTTGCTCCAATTAGCTTTCTTTGTTGATCTTTCTTGTTCCAAAAACCCATCAAAGATCTTCCTCATCCAAAATCCTCATCAATGCACACATAAATACAAAACATAAATCTAGGGTTCCAAAAACCACTTAAAGAAATGTAAGAAGGAATCAAACTCAGACTTACCTCTTTAAACCTAGCTCAAACCTCAAATAAAACACCCATCACCTTGCAACAACTCCAGCCAAAAGAAGATGGATCAAGATAAAACAAGAGGAAGAAGAAGAACAGAAGAGGAAGTAGCGTGAGGAGGAGAGAATGGGAGAACAAGGCAGCTAAAAATGCTGCTCTCTCTTTCTCTCTCCTTGCTATTTATATCCCTCTCTAATTCCTTACCACATGTCATATTTTCATAGGCCCAATTTAGATATTTGTGTCCAATTCTCCTTTCAATCCCTCAACTTCTCATATCCTTATGCACTGAGATTTTATAACTTAATAATCCTTCACATAGGCCCTCATAAATAAATTTTATTCTTTCAATCATGTTCGAATTCCATACTTCACAATTTTTACCATTGGCCGTACTTGCCGAAACTTTTACTTAAATCCTTAATTTGCCCATTTGGCAATACCTAACCCTTCAAATTACACAACTTTTGATCACTACTCATCCACGATATGCCCAAATCCTTCTAGGGTACATTTTGGGGTTTGACAGGGAACCCAATGGACACGTATGGTGCACAGTGAAAAACCTGCAGCATAACATCTCTTAATTTAAAGCGCATGCACATGGCTTTTGATCGTTGTGTATTTAAATAGTCCAAACAGATCAAGTTGTACCTACCAGGGCATGAAAGACTTTGATTAAGTGACCATCCAATTTATGTAGGTCTATTCAGTACATAATAATCCATATAGCAAGCATGGTATTAAGGTTCATACCACCTAAGGGAAGTATCTATTTCCATTACATGGGCTTTAGTCAAGGTAATAATACTTTTAGGCTACATAAGCATGATCCTGCCAATGGGTCTAGCTCATCCTGAACACAGCGACCGGTTGGATCATCATCTGATATACCAAATGGTACTAAACTTGGGCTGGTGATTATTCCTAACACTTGCCCACATTGAGTGAACGTAAGGTCGTGCTTTAGAAATGCACTGGGCCTAAAAGAGGGACCAAACCAGTGTAGATCTAAGGCTCTAATGAAATGCCATGCAGTTTTTAAAAAGGGATGAAATTTTAACTTAAAAATTCAATTATATGTTTTAACCAAGGTACTTTCGAAGCAAAATCTCGTAGTTGTACCCAGTGGAGTCGCCACTGTGATGTGCATCGAACCCCGGAGTCCCCAAAAACCCGCTTTTAGGGAGTTGGAGAAAGGTTCATAGAACTTGTAAGGATTACAAGGGCGTCTATTTTGGGCAACAAGAGGTGTTTTGGAGTCACCACTCTATATAACATTGGGACAGTTCATCTAACCTCACTGAGCCTAAGACGATGCACATATGTCTATTTTGGGCAACAGGAGATATTTGGAATCCACACCCCAATAAAATATTAGGAAGGTTCATCTAACCTCGTGAAGCCTAAGACAAAGCATATAAGTCCATTTTGGGTGACAAGAGATATTTTGAAATCCCCACCCTAATAGAACATTGGGAAGGTTCTTCTAACCTCATGAAGCCTAAGACCAGAGAGAGTTCAGGACTTTACTTTTATTCATACCTTGGTCAAAGTTATAAGTGAGTTTTTTTAGTTTAAAATTCCATTCCTTTTCTCATACAGTTTAATGCAATTATTAAAGAGCAATCCAAACACACAATAGAAGCTATAAATAACGCAAATTTAGAATAAAATAAATAAAAGTGCATTAATTTACATTAAAACTAGGGGCGAAATACAACCCCCAATGAAAGGAAATATAAATCATACATAAAACGGGGCATTTATTCGAGGTGAGGACATTGGTCCTCGCATATATGCTTAAAAGAATGATTTTTAAAGTGACAATTTTGTTTGGAGGGAAAACTAGGACATTGGTCTTATTTTATTAAAGAAAACCCTATTCATTCGTAGAAATCTTTTGGCACATTTTATGTTAACGAGCAAAAGGACAATTATGATAATGAATAGGAATTGGAAAGATAAACTAATAAGAGAGATAGAGCGAAAAAGAATGAACCAAATCGATGTCTTCGAATCATCCTAATTATTCCCCTTTCTTAGCATCCAATGTTCAACAAAATTAAAACTCATGAAAAAAATGAATAACATGTTAGCAAAATAAAATATCCGAAGCAAAATAAATGATTAAAACAGTAGAAAATATTGAGATAAAATACCTAAAATTATTATAAATAAAGTGTAAAAAAGGAATTAAAAAAATCAAAACATGAAAAGAAGAGACCCAAGGACGGCCAAGGAGGGGCAAGGGACGGTTGTCCCTAGGATAACCGACGGGAAGAAGAGGCACCCCGCGACGACTCCTCGCTCATTTGAGGGATGACCGTCAGTAGGGCCTTCAGCCCGTCGGTCATTGCAAAATCTAAAAAAGAAATGAGGAAAATTGGTTAAAATCCAGACTTTCACATTTTTAAACCATTTTTCATGCAATAAATTACTAACAAAGCAAATAAAGTGATAAAATGAATTAATTAAAATGAATTAATTTACGGTTTGAAATTAGTTTATATGTCTTATGTCAAGGCATTGAAATTATCGCAAGAATGGTTAATCCAGAATGTTTACCCTTAAAATATTGATCTTCAGAAGGCAAAAGTCGTGTAGATCTCCCTTCAATTCTATAATGATCAATTAACTAATGACAACTGTTGAAAACAATTTCCTTTACAAAAATCGTTCTTTTTAAAATAATTTGAAATCCCAGAAAATTAAATCAAGAAAAGAGAATTGATTTTCCTTTTTCAAACTCGCTTTTAATTTTTAGAAGATCTGGAATTTCAAGATGGTAAATCGAGGGAAGAGAAATGTTTTCCTTTTCTCGAATTTCCTTTTGAATAGATTTAAAAAAAAAAAAACTAAGTATCATTCATAATGCACTTTTATTTTATTTTATTTATTTTAATTCTTTTTTTATCATTTTATGTGTTTTCAATTGATTTTTTATTTAATTACTAACATTACTTTTATTTGTGTTTATTTTGGTTGCAATATTTATTTTTCCTTGTTTAAGCAGATCGAATAAGGAGATCTGGGAGATTCATTTGACTTGATTTATTATTTTCATTGCTTTTTATCATTTTTCTTTATTTTTCCTTTTATTTATTTATCATGTAATTTGTAATAAAATTATTTATTTTATGCACCTTTAATAGAAAATTACAAAAATATTTATATTAATAAATTGAAATTTTTTCTAATAAAATGGGACCAATGTCCCAATTTTACCCAATAAAATATCAGTTTCAAAAGGAGAGTTAGTTTTCATAAAATGGCATCACTCATCCATGTTTTCTCAAAAATACCTAAAAATAACTCTTTAATGTTTAAGTGAGCAATAAAGAACCAATGTTCCTATTCCAAATAAATGTCTCGATTTATGTATGCTATTTATTTAATTTATTTTAATTTTATATTTTAGGGGATTGTATTTTTTCCCACTTTCATTTTGTAATTTATTTTGTATTTTAATTATTTTATTTATCATTTTTCTTTATCGTTTTCCTCGATTCTTGATATGCATTTTAAATTTTAATGCATGACCGTGTGAGATGAGAGATGGAAAGTTAATTTTTAAAAACTCATTTATAATTTAACCAAGGCATTAATAAGAGTGAAGTCCTGAACTACTCTCTAGTTTAGACACCCGAGGTCAGACAAACTTTTTTAATTTCTTGTAAATTAGATGGCGACTCCAAAATACATCAAAGGTGCCTAAAGGTTTCATGAGATTAGATGAACTTGCCCAATGTTCTATTAGGTTGGGATTCCAAAATATCTCATGTTACTCAAGATCTAGACGTGAACTCTCTTGAATCCTAAAAGCTGGCCCTCCGAGAATCTACCCGGGTTCGGCGCACGTCACACCGAGCGTGTATACCGACTCATCCACCACTTAGAAGGCCTCATCAAAACTCTTTCCAGCAGCAGTAGTCCTCAACTGGAACACCTCCTCTAAGCGAGCATCTACCCTCGTCATCCTCAGCTCAATTTGCTCCTCTAGCCTGCTAATCCGCTGCTCGACAATGGCCTCAAGCCTAGCCATCTTTTGATCTATTAGGGCCTCTATTCTCTGCTCAAGGTGATCATGAAAAGGCACTACGGGCTCTGGCAGTGGTGGTGGTGCTCTAGATGTAGAAGCTACCGGATCACCATATGCCATGTACCTCCTAAATGCGCAAGTGGCTAAACACTGGACCTGTGTGGATGGAGGAGTAGCACCTTGCACCTCAAAAGGTGCTGCTTGCGATGGTGGAGTGCGCAACATGTCTTTTAAGTCTTTGTCCAAGTCTATATCATCCCGAGCCGTATGAGGAGGTCACTGTACTGACAATAGTGTTGGCTCCTTCGGCTGAGGTGGCTATAACTATGCCTCCTCTAGGGCATCTAAAGCTGCTAAGAGATCTGGTAATCGGTAAGCTCATCGTGTTTCCTAAACAGTGAGCAACCTATATTGTCCTGGGTGCCGAGGAATCGGAGCTATCATCCTCATGGTCTATGCAGCTATATGATCTACATACATCTCCTCATCTAATGCCTCCTTGAACGTGGCCATATCTGCCCCCATGTGTAACAAAAGACTTGTCATTACTCCTCCTATGCAAATCTGAATGGGTGGTTACCCAGCCAAATGAACTAAATTTGCCACTGTCTCATGGTTGATGTCTATGTGGGACCTCGGGTCATAGCCCATAAAGCTACTATCTTTGCCGCATTCATCGACCCTAGACTGGCCATCCGACCGAGATAAGAACTGGATAGCACCCTCTGAATATATCGAAAGACCTCAATGGATAGCTGTGTACTCTTCGCTATTTCAGGATGATATAGGGTTCCCCATAATGTGATCTCAGCCCAATGTTGCTGCTCGACCGATATCTCCATTATCATAACCCCTCCTCCTATCGAAAGCCATATAGCCTCTACAAATTGACGTCAACTCATGTTGTTGCATGCCCCTCTAACCTTAAAGGTAATCACACCCAGCTCCGTGTCAGGTCTCTAAAATTCTCTATAATGTACTGTGGCCAGAAACTCCCGAGTAATATCGAGGTACAACTGGAAGGCTCCCTCAAAAAATCTTATCCAACCTACCATCGCCAGTAAGGCATCTACCATCCCTAACATACCCATCTCTCCTAAGAATAGCAAGGACATGAACCTACTGGCCTTAAACTGAACATGGGCTATGGACTCGTAATGCTCTCTGTGCTCATCAGTCATCCACCCAGGTGCCTCGGGTGCTAGTGGCTCTCATCTTGGTGGCATCTGCGGAGAGATAAAAAATCCAAAATCAGTTTGTAGAAAATGCTAAAGTATTTGCACAAGGAAATCCCTAATTTAATTCATATAGCAATTGTTTATGCGAAATAAACTATCATCGTTATATTCATTCAACATTTTAACTTGCCAAATTTAGAAGAATTTTGGTAGCATTTCGGTTAGAAATGTGCCTACCCTGCTTCATAAAAAAACACACTTTTTAACATACAATTCCTCAATGCAATTTAAATTTCATTTAATACTCACAATTGACAAATCGCAGTCAAAAATTTTACATAATATTTATTTTTGTACGAGGAAAGATAAAAAATGCAATTAATTAAGTTATCTAATTTACCAAGTTTGGGCAAATAAAATATACAATATACAGTAAAATACTCACAATGCAGTAAAATACACAAAACACAGTAAAATATACACAATCCAAACTACATGATTTTACAACATTTCAACTTACCAATGTATGCAACGCATTTATAATGGGTAATTAGACAAGAAAATAATAAAAAAAAGGACAAAATCACATAAAACTAACCTTGGAAGTGTAAAAGATAGACTCGCGAAACTCGATGAAACTCAAAAAATATTGGTACCCAAAGGTGCATGGCTAACATAGGATCATCGCATTGGTGCACACGGTGAATAAATGAGGGAGAAAATAAAGAAAAACTGGACTTCTATGGCGTCTATGGTGAGAGGGAGGAAGAAGAAAAGAAAAGAATAAGAAAGGAAGAAAAAGGGTCAGGCTTTTATAATCCGACTTGACCAATGGGCGTCTGTCATTTCGCGAGCGACGATCGTAAGCTCTGTTCCATCTGTCATTCGGAATTTGCCTTTTTTATTTTTTATTTTTTTATTATATATATATATATATTTTAATTATATATTTTTTTTATATTATATATATTTTTTTTTATTTTTTTATTTTTTAATATATATAAAAATTATTAAATACTTCCTAAATATTTAAATCGAATTGCATTGGACTTTATGTCTTGTGAAAATAGATTTTGCTTGCTGCAAAACTCAAGTAAAACAAGTATATAAAGGATGCACGTACATGTGAAATACATGGACCATGCAAAAATTCAATGAAAAATTCATCTAAGCCATTTAAGGATGACAGAGAGACCACTTGTAGCTCGCTTTATAAGTGACGCCTGTTGGTCATATAAATACCCATTCCTCTTTGTCCTTTTATACATCAAATTTCCTCAATTTTCTTTCCAGGTCTTCTTCTGAGGTATAGTTTTTTTTTTTGTTTTGCAAAGGCAAACCCATTATGTTAATATCAGCTATTAGCATATTACACCAACTCTTAGAAGACCCTTAGACATGGAATAATTCCATTTTAACCCCTCATGGCAGCTTGAAATTTATTAAGGCGACTTAAGGTAGACAAAACCCTTATGTTAGCTGTTATTTATTATTGGGACCCTAGATTTCATGTCTTTAGGTTCACCCACCAAGAATTATGTCCCTGGCTGAAGAATTTGCTGCAATTCTCAAGGTGGGTTTTCTCCCACTACCATACCCTGCATTCCGAGTTATTTGCCCAATTATCTAGTAGATATGGCATGCGCTCTAGGGATCTTACTATCTTCAGCTATTAAACTAATTCCCTGAGGCAGCCCTTTTTCCTTAATCGATACATTAGTTGACTTTGCCAACATCCCTACTTACCATGTCATTGTCATTTTGCTAATATGCTTGGCTCAGTATTTAACAGTGACCTTGATGAGTTGACCGGTGATTATCGATCGTTCCATGTTATCAAGGGCATTCGCTCTGGTCTGACCCCATTTCTACTAATCTTGGCAGAAATGATCCTCGATTTGGACACACTCTGCATTGATTCTTCCACTTTCTTGATAAGTAGCCCTTTGGTACTCCAGGTAATTATAGTCATTATTTACAGGTAGTATGCCCCTTGTGGGTTTTCACACTAGCTTTTCTTAGTAGTAGTGCATCCTTTTTGGGTTTTCATATTTCTGCGTGCCTTATTTTTACCTAAAATAACTCCAACTCATCTAAGCATTTTTCTTTTTAAATGTGTGGTTGCAGGAGAAATTAAAGATAGTGTCAGAACCTCTTGCCAAAGCGATCAACATATATCCATTAAAGCACTTTATTTATAGATAGCAGCTGTATGATTTCAACTCTCAGCATGAAAGGATTGTATGGCTAGCCACGGTGGCAGATGGGGACATTAACTTTATGTGGACATGGCTGACCCTTTCTTCTATTACTCGAGATGGGTCTTCTAGATGCGTCCCATTATGTAAGCAATATAAGGCTACTTTTTGCATCGCAGCTCGTTGTGCGAGACAATTTTGCGAACAACAAGATATTGTAAGGCATCCACTATCTTTTTAAGGTGGTGTGCTCTCTACTGCCTTCCTTTCTGGTTTCCATCATCTTTGGGGACAGTTACCCATGCAGACTAGAATATTAAGAATTAAAAATTGCAGTTTCACTACTTCAATCGAATACAAGAGATGGGTCATTAGCCTCGTAGTAAGTAATAAATTCTAAGGGAAAGGATGCTTCAAAGGAGTAAGGCTATGGAAAGGATGCCTAAGGAGTGGAGAGCAAGAATCTAAGGTGAGTGGATACAATATCCTTTTTTTTCCATTGATTATGTATGTGTTTTAGGTTATGTCTAAGTGTGAACATGTTATTTAGGCATGAAAAATTAAATCTAACTTGATAATCATGTTTAATGGACTTAAATAAGTCTATAAATATTCTTAGATTAAATTAAAACACCATGGTATAAAATCCCACATGTAGGCCGAATGGAAACTTAAGGTAAACATAATGTATATATGGCTTTTATGGCTTATAAATGATGGACATAATGTGTATAATTTGTGTAATGTATGATAAATAAATTCAAAGATTGAAAAACAAACATGATAAAATATTATAGGTTTGGCCGAATGGGTTATTGAAGGATATAATGAGGTATGTTGTGTAATAAGGCATATAAAGGGTGTTTATGGTATATATAACATGTAATCTAGATGACTGAGTGGTTAAATGAAATTAAAGTGGACTTTATGAGAAATCAATATCTTGGCCGAATTGAATAATGGGTATAAAATGTATAATTAGTGGTAAATGTGGCAAATAAATAATGTTTATGATGGGTTTAACATGTAAAGAGTATAATTGAGTGGCTAAATGGAATTGAAGTGAACTTAGTAAAAAATTAGTATAATGGCCGAATTGATCATGATGGATTTTTATGGTGTGATTTGATATCTATTGACATATAATGGTATGAAATGAATGGACAGTGATAAGTAAGTGTGTACAAAAAAAAATAAGTATTATGTTTACTATGAGGATGAATAAATAAGTGTATATTTATGTGAACTCATGGCATGCATGAGTGTATAATGAATATTGAGTGAATTGGAAGTGAAATGAATGAAAAGAAAGTGAAATAAATGATGATTGTATATTGCCCTTAGTGATCTGGTAGTGAATCTAGTTCAGGATATATATGGCTAGCCATATGGACATCAGTGTATGCCGCGGTAGGAAGTCATGGTGACTTGCAATTATAGACCAATGATGGTCTATTCATAAGTGCAAGTGTAGTGTAAAGTGTAAGTGTAGTGTCGTCGGAGTGTAATTTGACACCCTAGCGTTCACTCTGACACTACTGAAGTGAAATTTGGCCCCCTAGTGGCCACTTCGGTAAGTTAGGGCTATAGAGCCTAGTCTCGTATATCCAGTCTAATGATAACTACTAGGTGTTACTAGGGGCAAAAGTTGAATGAAATTGATTAACAGGAGATTTATTGCAAAATATGGTGGAAAAGTGTAAAGAAAGAATTAATTGAATGATTAAATGGATACACATATAAGTAAGTGATAAGGATAAAGATATAGTAATGATTAAGTGATAAATATAAAGATATGATAATGATAGTGATAAGGATAGAGAAAAGATAAGATAAGGATTGAAAATGACATTTGACTTAGAAAAAGGTACTTTAAGGGCAATATGGTAATTTAATAAAAGTTAGGGGTATAATGGTAAATATGTGATAAAATTTATTAAAATAGTGATAAATAAGAACATGAGTGAAAATGGGAATAAAGTAAAAGAAGTAGAAAGTTTAGGGGTAAAATGGTAATTTTACACCTAATAGATAAATATGGAGCAAGTTAGGAAAAAAGTGTAATTAATTAGAATAATAATGTAAATAATTGAAAATGTAGGGTTAAAATGGTAATTTAGTGTAAAAGTGGTAAATTAGAGACCTAAATGTAATTTGGTAAATTAATAAGATTAAAAGTGAAATTTAAGTGTAAAAATGGTAAATTGGTAATTAAAAGAAATAGAAAAGGGTAAAAATGGAAAATAAGAATAAGTGAGGTCAAAGGTGTAAATCAAGTGTATGTAAGGGCATTATGGTAATTAAGTGAAAAATGAGGACATGTGTGGAATTATTGAAAAGAAGGGACATGGATGGAATTGTTGAAAAAGTGGGGACGTAAATGGAATTAATGGAAAAGTTAAGGACATAATTGGAAATTAAAGAAAAAGAATAGGGACTTAAATGTAAATAATGAAATAGTAAGTTTAATTAAAGGATTAAAATGTAAATAGTGAATAATATAATTTAATGAGTGATTATGTAATTAAATTCATGAAATTATTGGCTAAAATAAATGTTGGTTTAATAAGGAAATAATTATAATAATAATAGTAAATTAAAAGTGAAATTAAGATTAATTAGGGATATAATTATAATTATAGTGAATTGAAGTGATAAAATAGGAAAGTAAGAGTTAAGCAAGGACTAAAGTATAAATTGAATTTGAATGTTATTAAATGATAAAGTGTACGATAATATGTGAATAAATATGATAATGGAATTAAATAATGGATTTTTTGTAAATATGAGATAATTTAGGGTAAGATTGTATATTAATAAGAAGTTTAGGAACTAAATTGTAAATATATAATGGTGAGATTAACTAATAGATTGAAGTGTAATTGATCAATGATACAGATGATAAGGATGTAATTGATAATTAATGAATGACTAATCAAGAATAATGTAATATTAATGTGTGAATAATTAGTAAATGTATAATGGTTTTTGATTTATTTATTTATATATATAATGATTATAAATGTGTGTGAAATTAAATTATGCTGGAAATAATGATATAATTATAGATAAGTGGCAATGAAAGATAAAAAGGCTAAAATGGCATTACTGTAAATAAGTAATTAAGTAGAAATTTAATTGTAATTGACTATAATAAGATAAAGTTTAGATTTAAATGCAAGTGATGGGGAAATTGACTAATAGTGAAGTGAGAAAATATCGATCTGAATATACATAGAGGTCAATAAGGGAATGACACAGAAATAAATATACTAGCAATGTAAATAGTGATGATAATATTAACAAAAGTGCAATAGCAAGATAATTTGTATCTGTGGTAATATAGAGGGGACTAAGTTGTAAAGTTAAATATGGAAAGATTATCAAAGGGACCATAATGAATTAAACTGTAGTACAAGACTATTGAATGAAAGACTATAAAGGATTGATAAAATTAATTATGTGAAATGTTCAGTTAAAATATTAAAAATGCTTAGCTAAGTATAATGGGAAATAATAAGTGTTAGGATAATAATTATAAATTGTAGTGTGATGAATATGAAAGTGATAGTGAAATTGACAATAACATAATAGTGTTTAATGTAATTATAGAATAGTAATAAAAGTAAATACAATGATAATTGATGGCAGTGATAGTGAAAAAAGAAATATTGTGAGTGCCGTATAAGTACGTTATAAACTGTCTACAAGACTTTGAAATAAATATTCTCATAATCTGAATAAAGTAAAATAATTACGTGTGCATATATGGGATTAGTATGGAAAACTTAGGATATGTATCCACCACTGGGCATTTTAATGCTAAGCGCGTAGAATGTTATGCGCTCAAGTTATGATAGTTTAGATGTGGCCGAGGGCGTATTGACAATAGAAGTGGTTGAATCAGACAAGTTTAAGTGAACCGGGGCCCTAATGGACTTCGATTGAGCGAAAAATTTATAGGGAGGCTATTTTTCATATTTCAAGAATGATGGAATTGGTTAGAAGTGAAAATGCGGTGAGAAACATAAAGATGCCATAAAACAGTGGAAAATAGCCGAAAAACTAAAATTTTGGCTCAAACCGGTTGGACCGCTTCGGTTGGACCATTTCAGTTCATTTTCACACTATATAAGGAAGCAAGAGGCTAGATTTCTCTAGAGAAATCCAGCCATAAACCTCCTCTCTCTTCTTCTTCAAGGCTGAATTGTATTTCTCATTTCTTCCTCCACTTTTCTTCATTTCTTCTTCAATCTTTCCCCAAAATCTAGCCTCCTAGATAAATTTCAGTCCCTCTACAACCTAATAGAAGTGATTGGAGTCCATTTGAAGCTTTGGTAGTGGGATTTTTCAAGTGTTCAAAAGGTTAGGGTTCATTTTGAGGTAAGAGATTTAAGTGGTTTTAATTAGGTTTATTGGTCCCTATGGGGGTTTTCAAGGGTGTAGAGTTCATTTATGATGTTAGTTTACAAAAAGAAAGCTTGGTTTTGATTATATGAGCTTGTTTATATTCGGCCATGGTAGGTATTCAAGGTGAGGAGGAGTTTTCTCAAACCAAAGTGAAGGAAAAGGAAGCTTAAGGGAGTGTAGAGCAAGAATTTGAGGTTTGTTGTTACAAAATCCCTTTATTTCCATTATTTTAAGTTGAATATTAGGTTATGTTTAAGTATAAGTATGTAATTTAGGCATGATTATTTAAATCTAACTTGATAATCATGATTAGTTGACTTAAATTAGTGTATAAACATGCTTAGATTAAATTAAAACAAATTAGTATGGAATCCCTAATGTTGGCCAAATAGATATTTAAGAAATTCATAATGTATATAAGAGTTTTATGGAACATAAATGATGGTTATAATGTATATAACATGTGTAATGTATAATGGATTATTTAAAAGATTAAAAAACAAACTTAATGAAATTATGTAAGCTTGGTCGAATGGATTATTAAGGAAATTAATAGGACATGTTGGGTAATATGGCTTGTAATTGGTATTTATAACTTGTATAATATGTAAAGAGGATGTTTAAGTGAATAAATGAAATTAAAGTGAACAAAATGGAAAGCTTACCTTTTGGCCGAATGGTTAACTAAGGGATTAATTGAGATATATAATGAATTATGGCATGTAAATGGTGTTTATGGTGTGTTGAACATGTAAAGAGTATGATTCAGTGGTTAAGTGAAATTAAAGTGCATGGTCTAAAAATTGGATGCTTTGGCCAAATGGTATAAATGAGGTTTAAAGTGTGTGTTTTGATAAGTATTAATAAATGATGGCATAATATGGTTAATAGTTGATAAATAAGTGTGTATGCAAAATTTAAAGTGAATATGAGATGTTGGCCGAATTGTGTATGTGAACATAATGTGATATTTAGTCGTAATTTGATGATATATTACCCTTAGTAGTTGTCTTGTAGTGAAATCTAGTTTAGGATATATATGGCTAGCCATAGGGACGTTAATGTAAGACGCGGTGGCAAGTTATGACGACTTGTAAATTTAGACCAATGGCGGTCTATATGTCAGTGTAGTGTAAAATGTATGTACAGAGTCGTCGAAGTGTAATTTGTCACACTAGTGCCACTCTGACACTACCGAAGTGTAATTTGGCCCCCTAGTAACCACTTCAGTAGGTTAGGGCTATAAAGCCCAGTCCCGCAGATCCAGTCTAGTGATACTAGAGGCAAAGTTGAAAGAAATTGATTAAAAAGAGATTCATTGTAAAATATAGTAAATAAAGAGTAAAGAAAGGACTAATTTGAAGAAAATAAATGTTAAAGGGCTAAAATGTAATTTACCATGAAAATGAGTGATTAGTGGATTAATTAATAAATATTATAAAATGAAAAGTAAATAATTGTGGAATTATAATTAGATAATGGCATAATTGTAACTAAAGTGAAAAAAAGGACAATATCGTAATTTGATAATAATATAGGGGCATTTTGGTAATTATGTAATAAAGTGATTAAGATAGTTATAAATAAGAAAGCAAGTGAAAACAGGATTAAAATAATAGAAATAGAAAGTTTGAGGGCAAAATTGTAATTATGTGCTTAATGGGTAAATATGGTGTTAAATATGTGAAAAGTGTAATTAAAAAGGGTATTTATGTAAATAAGTGAAAATGTAAGGACTAAATGGTAATTTTATAATAAGTTGGTAAAAAGTAGTAAAGTTAGGTAAAAAGTGTAAAAGTCAAGGTAATATGGTAATTTTAGAAAAATATGAGGTTAAAATGGTAATTTGGTGATAAAGTGATAAAGTAGGGACCTAATTATAATTTTAAGAAATTATAAGGTTAAAAGTGGAAATTTGATGTAAAAAGGGTATTTTGGTAATTAAAGAAGTTATTAAGGGGTAAAAGTGAAAAATAAGTTTAAGTGGGGTTAAAAATATAAATAAAGAATAACTAAGGGTAAAATAGTAATTATGTGTAAAAGGGAGGACATAAATGGAATTAGTGTAAAAGAAGGGACATAAGTGGAATTAGTGTAAAAGTGGGGACATAAATGGTAGAAAGTGAAAAGTGAGGACATGGATGTAATTAATGAAAAAGATAAGGGTAAAATTGGAAACCAAGGAAAAATATTAAGGGTAAAAATGTAATTAAGGAAATAAGAGTTAGAATGAAAGAATTAAACCGTAATTAGTGTGTAATACGTTTTAATGCTTAATCATGTGATTAATTTAGTGGATTAATTGATCAAATACAAATAATAATAATATAGTTAATAAAATAAAGTAGTATAGTTAATTGAATAGGTAGTAGTAGTGGAAATTTATGGATTTTTAACTACCACTGGGCATATTAATGCTCAGCACGTAGTTGTTTTGACTACGTATAGGTACGCGTTAGGTCAGAGCAGCATACCTCAGTCGGATTGGAGCAAGCACCGAAGAAGGAGGATTGAAGTTATATTTTGTATGTTTTGGGAATTTTGTATTGGCATGTATATAAAGATGGAATTTAATTATACGATGGTTTATGTGTATTTATGTATGTGAATGATGTGATTTCATGGATGGATGTTTTTTTGGACTGTGAATGGCTTAGATGTGAATGATATATATTGTTGTGTCCTTGCCGGGACTGTGGAATTTGAGATTTGTAGGTTTAGGTAGTGAGAAAAATAAGTCGTTATACTGCCGAAATTTTAACTAAATGAATAGTAAATTTAGACAGTTATAGGTCAATCAGCAACTAAGTTAATAAGTGGAAATGTTAAGTGGAATTGTTAAGCGAATTTGTTAAGTGAATTGAATGATCAAGTGAATAAAAGTTTTAAGTGATGAAAAAAATAAATAAATAAATTGGCCACAATTCGCATTAAGTTTAGATTGACCTTTAAGCGAGCATAGTATTCGCACGGTATGTTTTGGGTCGGCAGTATATGTATAGGGTATAAGGGTGTTACATTTATTTTTATTTCAGAGCAAAGGTTTAGGCGATTCTAAGATCGGAGTGTGTTTTGTAAGTGAATGTATATATATGCCAATGGAAGTGAATATTATCTTATGGTACTGATGTATGCTTGCTCCTTGTTATAGTGTATAATGGTATCAGACCGAAGTTTTAGTGTGGGTGATGGTGAGAGTGGGGCTTCGGGCAGTGTGGGTAGCCGAGGCACCACAGCAGCAGGCGACATCTTCGGTAATGCCACCACCACCTCCTCCACTGCAAGCTGAATTTCTAAATACTATAGCAAATTTTATTCAGCATCGTATATGAATGGAACAGGCCCAGTAGCCACCAGTGCTAGTGCAACCGCCTACTCCACCTCAGAGAAAGCCTATTTTGGAGCAGTTGAAAAAGATGGGAGCTGATGACTTTTATGGTTGTGATCCGATGACACCTGAGCAAGTAGAGGAGTGGTTGTTTAAGATAAAGAGGTTGTTTTAGATATTGCATAACTCACCTGAGGAGATGTTTGAGGGGACAGTTGCATTTCTCTAGTGTCTAGCCTACTTCTGGAGGGATTCAGTGAGAAAACACACCTTAGCTGATCAGTTGACCTGGGAGTACTTTGTTGATCAATTTGAGAAGAAATATATAGGAGCTGAATACAAATCTGCAATGCAAGATGCTTTCTGGAGGCTTCAACAAGGAAACAAGACAGTGGCTGAATATGAAAGGGATTTTGAAAGATTGAGTGCTTATTTAGAGGATGTGTTGAGAACTGAGGCCAGACTGATGGAAAGATTTGAGCGAGGACTACATAATCGCATCAAATAGAAAGTAAGTGGCCAGCGACATCCGAATTTGGGATTATTAGTGGCAGCTGCTATTAAAGTTTAGGCAGCACAGATAGATAAAGCTGATAGGCAGGCTCGATTCCAACAGAAGAGGAAATTGGGTCAATCCAATGGTGCCGAAAGTTAGAGTAAGAAATTAAAGGGGGTTTCTTCGTCACAGAATTTTACTCCAGCAGCTTTTGGCCGCAGTCAGTAAAATCTATCTGGTAGCAATGTACCGGCTACTTCAGTTGCTAGTGTACAGAAGGGTCAGGATAGAAGTTCTATACCTACTTGTAGCATTGTAATAGAAGGCATCCTAGGGAATGCTGGAGAATAACCGGAGCTTGTATTAAATTTGGATCTATGGAACATTTTTGGAGAAATTGCCCAAGAACTCAGTTAGTAGTAACCATACTTACTCAAAAGTCGGGTGCTGCTTCTCATGGAAAGCAAGCAGGAATAGTCAAATGCCCAAGTGTGTGCTGTAAAAGCTAAGGAAGATCAGAATGCCTCAGAGACAACCAGTGGTAAGATTTATAAATATTAAGCTTTCATATGTTGGTAAAGTATAGTTATTGATGCATGCGATAGATAAATTTCGAGGACGAATTTTTTTTTTAGTGGGGGAGAATTGTAGTGGCCCAAATACCGGTCTAGAAGTGTTAGTGTAAGATTGCAGTGTATCTAGTGTGATATCAGTGTAAAGTGATGTCATAAGTATGATTATGTGAGATAATATTGAGTGTAAAGTGTGTTTGTGGTATAGAAATTTTAGGGTGGTTAACCTTGGGATAGCCATACAGCCGGCCCAGCGTCTTTCGGCCAAAAAATTCTAATTTAGTAAAAATGATCTGTGGGTTGTCAGGAATCTAGTGGTGAAATCTAGAGTGAAAACGAAGTTAAATTGGCCTCCGAAAGTCATTCTGAAGTTGGCCTCCGATTTGGTTCACATTGAACCGGGGTTTGACTGAGCATTTAAAAATAGTTATTGAGCTCTAATGGGTTTGTAGTGGGGAGTATAAAGGCATAGAATAATTTCCTATAAGTTTTGTCAGCATAAGAATTGGATTTTACGGCAGAACAAAAAGTGATTGAATCGGATCGATTTAAGTGAATCAGGTCACAAATGGACTCCGATTGAGTTAAAAATTTGGAGGGAGGCTATTTTTGATATTTTAAGAATTATGGAATTAGTTAGAAGTAAAAATAAGGTGAGGAACATATACATGCCATGAAACAGTGGAAAATAGCCGAAAAACTGAAATCTTGGCTCAAATCGGTTGGACTGGTTCGGTTCATTTTCACGCTATATAAGGAAGCAAGAGGCCAGATTTCTCTAAAGAAATCAAGCTATAAACCTCCTCTCTCTTCTTTTTTAAGGCCGAATTGTATTTCTCATTTCTTCCTCTACTTTTCTTCATTTCTTCTTCAATCCTTCCCCAAAATCTAGCCTCTTAGACAAATTTTAGTCCCCTCTACAACCTAATAGAAGTGAATGGAGTCCATTTGAAGCTTTGGAAGTGGTATTTTTTAAGTGTTCAAAGGTTAGGGTTCATTTTGAGGTAAGAGATTTAAGTGATTTTAATTAGGTTTATTGGTCCCTATGGGGGTTTTTAAGGGTGTAGAGTTCAGTA
Source organism: Excoecaria cochinchinensis (assembly GCA_947683425.1). Classification (NCBI taxonomy): domain Eukaryota; kingdom Viridiplantae; phylum Streptophyta; class Magnoliopsida; order Malpighiales; family Euphorbiaceae; genus Excoecaria; species Excoecaria cochinchinensis. Next base: position 3,309,595 of record CANTUQ010000096.1, read on the forward strand.
ATGATGTTGGTTTTGATGATATGAGATTGTTTGTATTCGGCCATGGTAGGTATTCAAGGTAAGGAGGAGTTTTCTCAAGCCAAAGTGAAGGAAAGGAAGCTTAAGGGAGTGTAGAGAAAGAATTTGAGGTTTATGGTTACAAAATCCCTTTATTTCCATTGTTTTAAGTTAAATATTAGGTTATGCTTAAGCATAAGTATGTAATTTAGGCATGATTAATTAAATCTGACTTGATAATCATGATTAGTGGACTTAAATTAGTGTATAAACATGCTTAGATTAAATTAAAACAAATTAGCATGGAATCCCTAATGTTGGCCAAATAGATACTTAAGAAATTCATAACGTATATATGAGTTTTATGGCATATAAATTATGGTTATAATGTATATAACTTGTGTAATGTATAATGGAATAGTTAAAAGATTGAAAAACAAACTTAATGAAATTATGTAAGCTTGGTCGAATGGATTATTAGTGGGATATGTTCGGTAATATGGCTTGTAATTAGTATTTATAACATGTATAATATGTAAAGAGGATGATTAAGTGATTAAATGAAATTAAAGTGAACATAATAGAAATCTTACCCTTTAGCCGAATGGTTAACTAAGGGATTAATTGAGATATATAATGAATTATGACATGTAAATGGTATTTATGGTATGTTTAATATGTAAAGAGTATGATTGAGTAGTTAAGTGAAATTAAAGTGCATGGCCTAAAAATTGGATGCTTTGGCCGAATGGTATATATGAGGTTTAAAGTGTGTGTTTTGATAAGTATTGATAAATGATGGCATAATATGGTTAATAGTGGATAAATAAGTGTGTATGCAAAATTTCAAGTGAATATGAGTTGTTTGCCGAATTGTGTATGTGAACATAATGTGATATTTATGTGTAATTTGATGATATATTGCCCTTAAGAGTGGTATGGTAGTGAAATCTAGTTCAGGATATAGATGGCTAGCCATAGGGACGTCAGTGTAAGCTGCGGTGGCAAGTTATGGCGACTTGCAAATTTAGACCAATGATGGTCTATATGTCAGTATAGTGTAAAATGTATGTATAGAGTCGTTGGAGTGTAATTTGGCACCCTAATGCCACTCTGACACTACCGAAGTGTAATTGGCCCCCTAGTGGCCACTTCAGTAGGTTAGGGCTATAAAGCCCATCCCGCATATCTAGTTCAGTGATAGCTACTAGGTGATACTAGAGGCAAAGTTGAAAGAAATTGATTAAAAAGAGATTCATTATAAAATATAATAAATAAAGAGTAAAGAAGGGATTAATTTGAAGAAAATAAACATTTAAGGGCTAAAATGTAATTTACCATAAAAATGAGTGATTAGTGTATTAATTAATATATATTATAAAATGAAAAGTAAATAATTGTGGAATTATAATTAGATAATGGCATAATTGTAACTAAAGTGAAAAGAAAGGGAATATCGTAATTTGATAATAATATAGGGGCATTTTGGTAATTATGTAATTAAAGTGATTAAGATAGTGATAAATAAGAAATTAAGTGAAAACAGGATTAAAATGATAGAAATAGAAAGTTTGAGGATAAAATTGTAATTATGCACTTAATGGGTAAAAATAGTATTAAATAGGTGAAAAGTGTAACTAAAAAGGGTATTTATGTAAATGAGTGAAAATATAAGGACTAAATGGTAATTTTACAATAAGTTGGTAAAAAGTAGTAAAGTTAGGTAAAAAAGTGTAAAATTAAGGGTAATATGGTAATTTTGGAAAAACATGAGGTTAAAATGGTAATTTGGTGATAAAGTGATAAAGTAGGGACCTAATTGTAATTTTAAGAAATTATAAGGTTAAAAGTGGAAATTTAAAGTAAAAGGGTATTTTGGTAATTAAAGAAGTTATTAAGGGGTAAAAGTGGAAAATAAGTTTAAGTGAGGTTAAAAATATAAATAAAGAATAACTAAGGGTAAAATAATAATTATGTGTAAAAGGGAGGACATAAATGGAATTAGTGTAAAAGAAGGGACATAAGTGGAATTAGTGTAAAAGTGGGGACATAAATGGTATTAAGTGAAAAGTAAGGAAATGGATGTAATTAATGAAAAAGATAAGGGTAAAATTGGAAACCAAGGAAAAATATTAAGGGTAAAAATATAATTAAGGAATTAAGAGTTAGAATGAAAGAATTAAACCGTAATTAGTGTGTAATATGTTTTAATGCTTAATCATGTGATTAATTTAGTGGATTAATTGATCAAATACAAATAATAATAATATAGTTAATAAAATAAAGTAGTATAGTTAATTGAATAAGTAGTAGTAGTGAAAATTTATGGATTTGTAACCAGCACCGGGCATATTAATACTCAGCATGTAGCTGTTTTGACTGCGTGTAGGTACGCGTTAGGTCAGAGCAGCATACCTCAGTCGGATTGGAGCAAGCACCGAAGAAGGAGGATTGAAGTTATATTTTGTATGTTTTGGGCATTTTGCATTGGCATTTATATAAATATGGAATTTAATTATATGATGGTTTATGTGTATTTATGTATGTGAAAGATGTGACTTCATGGATGGATGTTTTAGACTATGAATGGTTTGGATGTGAATGATATATTGTTGTGCCCTTGCCGAGGCTGTGGAGTTTGAGATTTCAGGTTTGGGTAGTAAGAAAAATAAGCCGTTATACTGGCAAAATTTTAACTAAATGAATAGTAACTTTAGACAGTTATAGGTCAATCGGCAACTAAGTTAATAAGTGAAAATGTTAAGTGGAATTGTTAAGTGAATTGAATGATCAAGTGAATAAAAGTTTTAAGTGATGAAAAAAAATAAATTGGTCACAATTGGCATTAAGTTTAGATTGACCTTGAAGCGAGCATGGTACACGGTATATTTTAGGTCGGCAGTATACGTATAGGGTATAAGGGTGTTACATGCTTAGCTAAGTACAATGGGAAATAATAAGTGTTAGGGTAATAATGATAAATTGTAGTGTAATGAACATGAAAGTGATAGTGAAATTGACAATAATATAATAGTGTTTAATGTAATTATAGAATAGTAATAAAGGTAAAGACAATGATAATTGATAGCAGTGATAGTGATAAAAGAAAGATTGTGAGTGCCGTATAAGTACGTTATAAACTGTTTAAAAGATATAGAAATAAATATTTCCATAATCCGAATAAAGGAAAATAATTACGTGTGCATATATGGGATTAGTATGGAAAACTTAGGATATATATCCACCACTGGGCATTTTAATGCTCAGCGCGTAAAATGTTATGCGAGCAGGTTATGATAGTTTAGATGTGGCCGAGGGCGTAGTGACGATAGAAGAATTGATCAATAGCTAGGATGGCATGGCATGTATACGATCGCAGTTGGGAGAAGCAATGGTACGAGTATATGATTTGTATGTTAGTGTACTTATAAGTTTTATATGTGTATGTTTGTGTTTATTATTGAAAAATACATTTCTATAGAGTTATCGAGTACGTTATAATGCATGTCAGTGCAGTGCTTCAGTGTAGTGTGACATCCGAAGTCCGTATCGTTTAGGGGTATAAGGGTGTTACATTTATTTTGGTATCGGAGTAAAGGTTTAGGCAGTCCTAAGATCGGAGTTAGTGAAATAAGGATGAAGTGATACGTATACATGCCATGAATTGGCATTGATGATAGAAATAAGTAAAGCTATTGAAGGAGACATAAGGAATGCATAAGTTAATAGAATTGTGAGAAAATGTAAAGTAGGATGGTGGATGTCAAGGAAGTGAATTTTCTGAACCGGATGTTCTCGGAGTAGAGTGATAATAAAATGTGATACTGGTACATGAAGAAAATTTCGAGGACGAAATTTTTATTAGTGGGGGAGAATTGTAGTGGCCAAAATACCGGTCTAAAAGTGTACAGTGAATGTCTACAGTGTCTTTAGTGTGATATCAATGTAGAGTGATGTTATAAGTTTGATTATGTGGAATAATATTGAGTGTAAAATGTGTTTGTGGTATAGAAATTTCAGGGTGGTTAATCTTCGGGTAGCCATACAGCCGGCCCGGCGTACGTCGGCCGAAAAATTCTAATTTTGTGAAAATGATATGTGGGTCGTTAGGAGTCTATTGGTGAAATTTGGAGCGAAAACGGAGTTAAATTGGCCTCTGAAAGTTATTCTGGGTTCGGTTCAAATTGAATCGGGGTTTGACCGAGGTTTGACTGAGCATTTAAAAATAGTTATTGAGCTTTAATGGGTTTGTAGTGGGAAGTATAAAGGCATAAAATAATTTCCTATAAGTTTTGACAGCATTAGAATTGGATTTTATGGCAGCACAAAAAAGTGGTTGAATCGGACCGGTTTAAGTGAACCGGTGTCCAAATGTACTCCGATTGAGCTGAAATTGTTTAGGGAGGCTATATTTGACTTTCTAACAACAATGGATATGGTTTGGAGTGAAAATAAGTTGGAGAACTCATAGATGACTTGAAACAGTGAGAAATTGCCGAAAAACTGAAATTTTAGTTCAAACCGGTTGTACTGCTTCGGTTCAATTTTAGTCTACATAAGGAAGTGAAGAGGCTAGATTTCTCCTGATTTCTCCAGCCTCCACCGCCCTCCCTTCTCTCCCTCTTTGCCGAATATAACTTCATGGTTTCTTCTCCATTTTTTCTTCATCTTTCTTCTAATTTCTTCCCAAATCTTACCCTCCCTAGCAAATTTCAACTCCTCTACAACATGGTGATGGTGATTTGAGTCCATTTGGTAGGATAGAAGTGGGAAAAATCAATGGATAAAGGTTATGTCTCAAAAATGAGGTATGTTATTTAGGGTTCTATAATTTCATTTAAAGATTCCTATGGGGGTTTACAAGTGTGTAGAGTGTATTTATGAAGTTATTTTTTAGAAACAAAACATGGATTTGATGTTATGGTGTTGTTTGAATTCGGCCACTTTAGGAAATTCTAAGGGGAAGGATGTTTCAAAGGAGTAAGGCTATGGAAAGGAAGCCTAAGGAGTGGAGAGCAAAAATCTAAGGTGAGTGGATACAATATCCTTCTTTTTCCATTGATTATGTATGTGTTTTAGGTTATGTCTAAGTGTGAACATGTGATTTAGGCATGATTAATTAAATCTAACTTGATAATCATGTTTAATGGACTTAAATAAGTGTATAAATATGCTTAAATTAAATTAAAACACCATGGTATGAAATCCCACATGTAGGCCGAATGGAAACTTAAGGAAAACATAATGTATATATGTCTTTTACGACTTTTAAATGATGGATATAATGTGTATAATTTGTGTAATATATGATAAATTAATTAGAAGATTGAAAAACAAACATGGTAAAATATTATAGGTTTGGGCGAATGGGTTATTGAAGGATATAATGAGGTATGTTATGTAATAAGGCATATAAAGGGTGTTTATGGTATATATAACATGTAATCTAGATGATTGAATAGTTAAATGAAATTAAAGTGGACTTTATGAGAAATCAATATCTTCGCCGAATTGAATAATGGGTATATAATCTATGATTAGTGGTAAATGTGGCACATAAATAATGTTTATGATGGGTTTAATATGTAAAGAGTATAATTGAGTGGTTAAATGGAATTAAAGTGAACTTAATAAAAAATTAGTGTAGTGGCCGAATTGATCAGGATGGGTTTTTATGGTGTGATTTGATATCTATTGACATATAATGGTATGAAATGAATGGACAGTTATAAGTGAGTGCGTACAAAAAAAATAAGTATTATGTTTACTATGAGGATGATGAAATAAGTGTATATTTATATGAACTCATGGCATGCATGAGTGTATAATGAATATTGAGTGAATTGGAAGTGAAATGAATGAAAAAAAAAAGTGAAATGAATGATGATTGCATATTGCCCTTAGTGATCTGGTAGTAAATCAAGTTCAGGATATATATGGTTAGCCATAGGTACATCAGTGTATGTCACCGTAGCAAATCATGGCGACTTGCAATTATAGATCGGAGACGCGGTCTATTCATAAGTGCAAATGTAGTGTAAAGTGTAAGTGTAGTGTCGTCGGAGTGTAATTTGACCCCTTAGCTTTCACTCCGACACTACCGAAGTGTAATTTGGCCCCCTAGCGGCCAATTCGGTAGGTTAAGGGTATAGATCCTAGTCCCGTATATCCCGTCTAGTAATAACTACTGGGTGTTACTAGGGGTAAAAGTTGAATAAAATTGATTAAAAGGAGATTTATTACAAAATATGGTGGAAAAGTGTAAAGAAAGAATTAATTGAATGATTAAATGGATACATATGTAAGTAAGTGATAAGGATAAAGATATAGTAATGATTAAGTGATAAAGATAAAGATATAATAATGATAGTGATAATGATAGAGATAAGGTTAGAAAAGATAAGATAAGGATTGAAAATGACATTTGACTTAGAAAAAGGTACTTTAGGGGCAAAATGGTAATTTAATAAAACTTAGGGGCATAATGGTAAATATGTGATAAAATTTATTAAAATAGTGATAAATAAGAAAATGAGTGAAAATGGAAATAAAGTGAAAGAAATAGAAAGTTTAGGGGTAAAATGGTAATTTTACACCTAATGGATAAGTATGGAGTAAGTTAGAAAAAAAGTGTTAAGAATAATAATGTAAATAAATGAAAATGTAGGGTTAAAATGGTAATTTAGTGTAAAAGTGGTAAACTAGGGACCTAAATGTAATTTGGCAAATTAATAAGATTAAAAGTGAAATATAAGTGTAAAAAGGATAAATTGGTAATTAAAAGAGATAAGAAAGGGTCAAAATGGAAAATCAGGATAAGTGAGGTTAAAGGTGTAAATCAAGTGTATGTAAGGGCATTATGGTAATTAAGTGAAAAATGAGGATATGTATGGAATTAGTGAAAAGAAGGAACATGGATGGAATTGTTGAAAAAATGGGGACGTAAATGGAATTAATGGAAAAGTTAAGGACATAATTGGAAATTAAAGAACAAGAATAAGGACTTGGATGTAAATAATGAAATAGTAAGTTTAATTAAAGGATTAAAATGTAAATAGTGAATAATATAATTTAATGAGTTTATGTATTTAAATTCATGAAATTATTAGCTAAAATAAATGTTGGTTTAATAAGGAAATAATTATAATAATAATAGTAAATTAAAAGTGAAATTAAGATTAATTATGGATATAATTGTAATTATAGTGAATTGAAGTGATAAAATAGGAAAGTAAGAGTTAAGCAAGGACTAAAGTATAAATTGAATTTGAATGTTATGTAGTGGTTAAATGATAAAGTGTATGACAATGTGTGAATAAATATGATAATGGAATTAAATAATGGAATTTTTGTAAATATGAGATAATTTTGGGTAAGATTGTATATTAATAAGAAGTTTAGGAACTAAATTGTAAATATATAATGGTGAGATTAATTAATAGATTGAAGTGTAATTGATCAATGATATAGATGAAAAGGATGTAATTGATAATTAATGAATGAATAATCAAGAATAATGAAATATTAATGTGTGAATAATTAGTAAATATATAATGATTTTTGATTTATATATTTTTATATGTAATGATTATAAATGTGTGTGAAATTAAATTATGCTAGAAATAATGATGTAATTATAGATAAGTGGCAATGAAAGATAAAAAGGGTAAAATGGCATTACTGTAAATAAGTAATTAAGTAGAAATTTAATTGTAATTGACTATAATAAGATAAAGTTTATATTTAAATGCAAGTGATGGGCAAATTGACTAATAGTGAAGTGGAGAAAATATTGATCCAAATATACATAGGTCAATAAGGGAATGACACCGAAATAAATAAACTAGCAATGTAAATAGTGATGATAATATTAATAAAAGTGCAATAGCATGATAATTTGTATCTGTGGTAATATAGAGGGGACTAAGTTGTAAAGTTAAATATGGAAAGATTATCAAAGGGACCTTAATGAATTAAACTGTAGTACAGGACTATCGAATGAAAGACTGAAGGATTGATAAAATTAATTATGTGAAATGTTAAGTTAAAATATTAAAAATGCTTAGCTAAGTATAATGGGAAATAATAAGTGTTAGGATAATAATGATAAATTGTAGTGTGATGAATATGAAAGTGATTGTGAAATTGACAATAACATAATAGTGTTTAATGTAATTATAGAATAGTAATAAAGGTAAAGACAATGATAATTGATAGCAGTGATAGTGATAAAAGAAAGATTGTGAGTGTCGTATAAGTACGTTATAAACTGTCTAAAAGACTCAGAAATAAATATTTCCATAATCTGAATAAAGGAAAATAATTACGTGTGCATATATGGGATTAGTATGGAAAACTTAGGATATGTATCCACCACTGGGCATTTTAATGCTCAGCGCATAGAATGTTATGTGTGCAGGTTATGATAGTTTAGATGTGGCCGAGGGCATAGTGACGACAGAAGAAATGATCGACAGCTAGGATTGCATAGCATATATACGATCGCAGTTGGGAGAAGCAATGGTACGAGTATGTGATTTGTATGCTAGTGTATTGTTAAGTTTTGTATATGTGTATGTTTGTGTTTGTTATTGAAAAAAAAAAATCTATAGAGTTATCGAGTACATTATAATGTATGTCAGTGCAGTGCTTCAGTGTAGTGTGACATCCAAAGTCCATATAGTTTATGGGAATAAGGGTGCTATATTTATTTTGGTATCAGAGCAAAGCTTTAGGCGGTCCTAAGATCGGAGTTAGTGCAATAAGGGCGAACTGATATGCATACATGCCATAAATTGGCATTGATGATAGAAATAAGTAAAGCTATTGAGGGAGACATAAGGAATGCATAAATTCATAGAATTGTGAGAGAATATAAAGTAGGATGGTGGATGTCAAGGAAGTGAATTTTCTGAACCAGAAGTTATCGCAGTAGAGTGATAATAAAATGTGATAGTGGAACATGATGAAAATTTCGAGGACGAAATTTTTATTAGTAGGGGAGAATTGTAGTGGCCCAAAGACCGGTCTAGAATTGTACAGTGAATGTCTACAGTGACTTTAGTGTAGTATCAGTGTAGAGTGATGTCATAAGTATGATTTTGTGGAATAATATTGAGTGTAAAATGTGTTTGTGGGATAGAAATTCAAGGGTGGTTAATCTTGAGGTAGCCATACAGCCGGCCCGGTGTCTATCAGTCAAAAAATTCTAATTTGCTAAAAATGATCTGTGGGTCATCAGGAGTCCAGTGGTGAAATTTGGAGTGAAAACGGAGTTACATTGGCCTCTGAAAGTTATTCTGAAGTTGGCCTCCGGTTCGATTCAAATTGAACCGGGGTCTGATCGAGGTTTGACTGAGCATTTAAAAATTGTTATTGAGCTTTAAGGGGTTTGTAGTGGGAAGTATAAGGGCATAAAATAATTTCCTGTAAGTTTTGACAGCATTAGAATTGGATTTTACGGCAGAACAAAAAAGTGGTTGAATCGGACCTGTTTAACTCAACCGGTGTCCAAATGTACTCCGATTGAGCTAAAATTATGTAAGGAGCCTATATTTGATTTTTTAAGGACAATGGATATGTTTGGGAGTGAAAATAAGTTGGAGAACTCATAGATGACTTGAAATAATGAGAAATTACCAAAAAATAGAAATTTTGGTTCAAACCGGTTGGACCGCTTCGATTGGACCACTTCGGTTCAATTTTAGCCTATATAAGGAAGTGAAGAGGATGGATTTCTCTAGATTTCTCCAGCCTCCACCGCCCTCCCTTCTCTCCCACTTGGCCGAATATAACTTCACGGTTCCTTCTCCATTTTTTCTTCATCTTTCTTCTAATTTCTTCCCAAATCTTACCCTCCATAGCAAAGTTCAACTCCTCTACAACATGGTGATGGTGATTTGAGTCCATTTGGTGGGCTAGAAGTGGGAAAAATCAATGGACAAAGGTTATGTCTCAAAAATGAGGTATGTGATTTAGGGTTGTATAATTTGATTTAAAGATTCCTATGGGGTTTTTCAAGTGTTTAGAGTGTATTTATGAAGTTATTTTTTAAAAAGGAAGCATAAATTTTATGTTATGGTGTTGTTTGAATTCGCCACTTTAGGAAATTCTCAGGGAAAGGATATTTCAAAGGAGTAAGGCTATGAAAAGGAAGCCTAAGGAGTAGAGAGCAACAATCTAAGGTGAGTGGATACAATATCCTTCTTTATCCATTGAATATGTATGTGTTTTAGGTTATGTCTAAGTGTGAACATGTGATTTAGGCATGAATAATTAAATCTAACTTGATAATCATGTTTAATGGACTTAAATAAATGTATAAACATGCTTAGATTAAATTAAAACACCATGGTATGAAATCCCATATGTAGGCTGAATGGAAACTTAAGGAAAACATAATGTATATATGGCTTATAAATGATGGATATAATGTGTATAATTTATGAAATGTATGATAGATTAATTATAAGATTAAAAAATAAACATGGTAAAATATTATAGGTTTGGCCGAATGGGTTATTGAAGGATATAATGAGGTATGTTATGTAATAAGGCATATAAAGGGTGTTTATGGTATATATAACATGTAATCTAGATGATTGAATGGTTAAATGAAATTAAAGTGGACTTTATGAGAAATCAATATCTTGGCAGAATTGAATAATGGCTATATAATGTATGATTAGTGGTAAATGTGGCACATAAATAATGTTTATGACGGGTTTAACATGTAAAGAGTATAATTGAGTGGTTAAATGGATTTAAAGTGAACTTAATAAAAAATTAGTATAATTGCCGAATTGATCATGATGGATTTTTATTGTGTGATTTGATATCTATTGACATATAATGGTATGAAATGAATGGACATATAATGGTATGAAATGAATGGACAGTGATAAGTGAGTGTGTACAAAAAAAATAAGTATTATGTTTCCTATGAGGATGATGAAATAAATGTTTATTTATGTGAACTCATGGCATGCATGAGTGTATAATGAATATTGAGTGAATTGGAAGTGAAATGAATGATGATTGTCTATTGCCCTTAGTGCTCTGGTAGTAAATCTAGTTCAGGATATATATGGCTAGCCATAGGGACATTAGTGTATGCCACGTTAGCAAGTCATTGCGACTTGCAATTATAGACCAATAACGGTCTATTCATAAGTGCAATTGTAGAGTAAAGTGTATGTGTCGTGTCATCAGAGTGTAATTTGACCCCCTAGCAGCCACTCCGATACTACCAAAGTGTAATTTGGTCCCCTAGTGGCCACTTCGGTAGGTTAGGGCTATAGAGCCCAGTCCCGTATATCAAGTTTAGTGATAACTACTGGATGTTACTAGGGGCAAAAGTTGAATGAAATTGATTAAAAGGAGATTTATTGCAAAATATAGTGAAAAGGTGTAAAGAAAGAATTAATTGAATAATTAAATGGATACACATGTATGTAAGTGATAAGGATAAAGATATAATATTGATTAAGTAATAAAGATAAAGATATAATAATGATAGTGATAAGGATAGAGATATGATAAGATAAGATAAGATAAGGATTGAAAATGACATTTGACTTAGAAAAAGGTACTTTAAGGGCAATATGGTAATTTAATAAAAGTTAGGGGCATAATGGTAAATATGTGAAAAAATTTATTAAAATAGTGACAAATAAGAAAATGAGTGAAAATGAGAATAAAGTGAAAGAAATAGAAAGTTTAGAGGTAAAATGGTAATTTTACGCCTAATTGATAAGTATAGAGTAAGTTAGGAAAAAAGTGTAATTAATAAGAATAATAATGTAAATAAATGAAAATATAGGGTTAAAATGGTAATTTAGTGTAAAAGTGGTAAATTAGGGACGTAAATATAATTTGGTAAATTAATAAGATTAAAAGTGAAATTTAAGTGTAAAAAGGGTAAATTGGTAATTAAAAGAAATAAGAAAGGGTAAAAATAGAAAATAAGAATAAGTGAGGTCAAAGGTGTAAATCAAGTGTATGTAAGGGCATTATGGTAATTAAGTGAAAAATGAGGACATGTATGGAATTATTGAAAAGAAGGGACATGAATGGAATTGTTGAAAAAATGGGGACGTAAATGGAATTAATGGAAAAGTTAAGGACATAATTGGAAATTAAAGAAAAAGAATAAGGACCTAAATGTAAATAATGAAGTAGTAAGTTTATTTAAAGGAGTAAAATGTAAATAGTGAATAACATAATTTAATGAGTGATTATTAAATTAAATTCATGAAATTATTTGGCTAAAATAAATTTTGGTCTAATAAGGAAATAAATATAATAATAATAGCAAATAAAAAGTGAAATTAAGATTAATTAGGGACGTAATTGTAATTATAGTGAATTGAAGTGATAAAATAGGAAAGTAAGAGTTAAGCAAGGACTAAAGTATAAATTGAATTTGAATGTTATGTAGGGGTTAAATGATAAAGTGTATGATAATATGTGAATAAATATGATAATGGAATTAAATAATGGAATTTTTGTAAATATGAGATAATTTTGGGTAAGATTGTATATTAATAAGAAGTTTAGGAACTAAATTGTAAATATATAATGGTGAGATTAATTAATAGATTGAAGTGTAATTGATCAATGATATAGATGATAAGGATGTAATTGATATTGAATGAATGAATAATAAAAAATAACGAAATATTAATGTGAATAATTAGTAAATGTATAATGGTGTTTGATTTATATATTTGTATATATAATGATTATAAATGTGTGTGAAATTAAATTATGCTGGAAATAATGATGTAATTATAGATAAGTGGCAATGAAAGATAAAAAGGGTAAAATGGCATTACTGTAAATAAGTAATTAAGTAGAAATTTAATTGTAATTGACTAAAATAAGATAAAGTTTAGATTTAAATGCAAGTGATGGGGAAATTGACTAATAGTGAAGTGGAGAAAATATTGATCTGAATATACATAGGTCAATAAGGGAATGACACAGAAATAAATAAACTAGCAATGTAAATAGTAATGATAATATTAATAAAAGTGCAATAGCAAGATAATTTGTATCTGTGGTAATATAGAGGGGACTAAGTTGTAAAGTTAAATATGGAAAGATTATCAAAGGGACCTTAATGAATTAAACTGTAGTACAGGACTATCGAATGAAAGACTATAAAGGATTGATAAAATTAATTATGTGAAATGTTAAATTAAAATATTAAAAATGCTTAGCAAAGTATAATGGGAAATAATAAGTGTTAGGATAACAATGATAAATTGTAGTGTGATGAATATGAAAGTGATAGTGAAATAGACAATAACATAATAGTGTTTAATGTAATTATAGAATAGTAATAAAGGTAAAGACAATGATAATTGATAGCAGTGATAGTGATTAAAGAAAGATTGTGAGTGCTGTATAAGTACATTATAAACTGTCTAAAAGATTTAGAAATAAATATTCCCATAATTTGAATAAAGGAAAATAATTACGTGTGCATATATGGGATTAGTATGGAAAATTTAGGATATGTATCCACCACTAGACATTTTAATGCTCAGCGCGTAGAATGTTATGCGCGCAGGTTATGATAGTTTAGATGTGGCCAAGGGCGTAGTGGCGACAGAAGAAATGATCGACAGCTAGGATGGCATGGCATGTATACGATCGCAGTTGGAAGAAGCAATGATACGAGTATGTGATTTGTTTGTTAGTGTACTGTTAAGTTTTGTATATGCGTATATTTGTGTTTGTTATTAAAAAAAAATCTACAAAGTTATCGACTACATTATAATGTAAGTCAGTGATGTGCTTCAGTGTAGTGTGACATCCGAAGTCCATATCGTTTATGGTTATAAGGGTGTCACATTTATTTTGGTATCAGAGCATAGTTTTAGGCGGTCCTAAGATCGGAGTTAGTGCAATAAGGACCAAGTGATATGTATACATGCCATGAATTGGCATTGATGATAGAAATAAGTAAAGCTATTGAAGGAGACATAAGGAATGCATAAATTCATAGAATTGTGAGAGAATTTAAAGTAGGATGGTCGATGTCAAGGAAGTGAATTTTCTGAACCGAATGTTCTCGCAGTAGAGTGATAGTAAAATGTGATAGTGGTACATGAAGAAAATTTCGAGGACGAAATTTTTATTAGTAGGGGAGAATTGTAGTGGCCCAAATACTAGTCTAGAAGTGTACAGTGAATGTCTACAGTGTCTTTAGTGTGATATCAGTGCAGAGTGATGTCATAAGTATGATTATGTGGAATAATATTGAGTGTAAAATGTGTTTGTGGTATAGAAATTCTAGGGTGGTTAACCTTGGGTTAGCCATACAGCCGGCCCAGTGTCTATCGTCCGAAAAATTTTAATTTGGTGAAAATGATATGTGGCTCGTCAGGAGTCAAGTGGTGAAATCTGGAGTGAAAATAGAGTTAAATTGGCCTCTGTAAGTTATTCTGAAGTTGGCCTCCGGTTCGGTTCAAATTGAACCGGGGTTTGACCTAGGTTTGATTGAGCATTTAAAAATAGTTATTGAGCTTTAATGGGTTTGTAGTGGGAAGTATAAAGGCATAAAATAATTTCCTGTAAGTTTTGACAGCATGAGAATTGGATTTTACGGCAGAACAAAAAAGTGGTTGAATCGGACCGGTTTAAGTGAACCGGTGTCCATATGAACTCTGATTGAGCTAAAATTTTGAAGGGAGGCTATATTTGATGTTTCAAGAACAATGGATATGGTTGGAAGTGAAAATAAGTTGGAGAACTCATATATGACTTGAAATAGTGAGAAATTGCCGAAAAATCAAAATTTTTGTTCAAACCGGTTGGACCGCTTCAGTTGGACCAGTTTGGTTCAATTTTAGCCTATATAAGGAAGTGAAGAGGTTGGATTTCTCCAAATTTCTCCAGCCTCCACCGCACTCCCTTCTCTTCCTCTTGGCCGAATATAACTTCATGGTTTCTTCTCTGTTTTTTCTTCATCTTTCTTCTAATTTCGTCCCAAATCTTACCCTCCCTAGCAAAGTTCAACTCCTCTACAACATGGTGATGGTGATTTGTGTCCATTTGGTGGGCTAGAAGTGGGAAAAATCAATAGATAAAAGTTATGTCTCAAAAATGTGGTATGTGATTTAGGGTTCTATAATTTGATTTAAAGTTCCTATGTGGGTTTTCAATTGTGAAGAGTGTATTTATGAAGTTATTTTGTAAAAAGGAAGCATAGAATTTATGCTATGGTGTTGTTTGAATTCAGCCACTTTAGGAAATTCTAAGGGAAAGGATGTTTCAAAGGAATAAGGGTATGGAAAGGAAGCCTGAGGAGTGGAGAGCAAGAATCTAAGGTGAATGGATACAATATCCTTCTTTTTCCATTGCTTATGTATGTGTTTTAGGTTATGTCTAAGTGTGAGCATGTGATTTAGGCATGAATAATTAAATCTAACTTGATAATCATGTTTATTGGACTTAAATAAGTGTATAAATATGCTTAGATTAAATTATAACACCATGGTATGAAATCCCACATGTAGGCCGAATGGAAACTTAAGGAAAACATAATGTATATATCGCTTTTACTGCTTTTAAATTATGGATATAATGTGTATAATTTGTGTAATGTATGATAGATTAATTAGAAGATTGAAAAACAAACATGGTAAAATATTATAAGTTTGGCCGAATGGGCTATTGAAGGATATAATGAGGTATATTGTGTAATAAGGCATATAAAGGGTGTTTATGGTATATATAACATGTAATCTAAATGATTGAGTGGTTAAATGAAATTAAAGTGGACTTTATGAGAAATTAATATCTTGGTCGTATTGAATAATAAGTATATAATGTATGATTAGTGGTAAATGTGGCACATAAATAATGTTTATGATGGGTTTAACATGTAAAGAGTATAATTGAGTAGTTAAATGGAATTAAAGTGAACTTAATGAAAAAATAGTATAAAGGCCGAATTGATCATGATGGATTTTTATGGTGTGATTTGATATCTATTGACATATAATGGTATGAAATGAATTGAAAGTGATAAGTGAGTGTGTACAACAAAAATAAGTATTATGTTTACTATGAGGATGATGAAATAAGTGTATATTTATGTGAACTCATGGCATGCATGAGTGTATAATGAATATTGAGTGAATTGGATGTGAAATGAATGAAAAGAAAGTGAAATGAATGATGATTGTATATTGCCCTTAGTGATCTGGTAGTAAATCTAGTTCAGTATATATATGGCTAGCCATAGGGACATCAGTGTATGCCGCGGTAGCAAGTCATGGCGACTTGCAATTATAGACCAATGACGGTTTATTCATAAGTGCAAGTGTAGTGTAAAGTGTAAGTGTAGTGTCGTCAGAGTGTAATTTGACCCCCTAGCGTTCACTCCGACACAACTAAAGTGTAATTTGGACCCCTAGTGGCCGCTTCGGTAGGTTAGGGCTATAGAGCCCAGTCCTATATATCCAGTCTAGTGATAAATACTAGGTGTTATTAGGGGCAAAAGTTGAACGAAATTATTTAAAAATAGATTTATTGCAAAGTACGTTGGAAAAGTGTAAAGAAAGAATTAATTAAATATTTAAATGGATACACATGTAAGTAAGTGATAAGGATAAAAATATAGTAGTGATTAAGTGATAAAGATAAATATATAATAATGATAGTGTTAATGATAGAGATAAGATTAGAAACGATAAGATATGGATTGAAAATGACATTTGACTTAGAAAAAGGAACTTTAAGGGCAATATGGTAATTTAATAAAAGTTAGGGGCATAATGGTAAATATGTGATAAAATTTATTAAAATATTGATAAATAAGAAAATGAGTGAAAATGAGAATAAAGTGAAAGAAATAGAATGTTTAGGGGTAAAATGGTAAGTTTATACCTAATGGATAAGTATGGAGCAAGTTAGGAAAAAAGTGTAATTAATAAGAATAATAATGTAAATAAATGAAAATGTTGGGTTAAAATGGTAATTTAGTGTAAAAGTGGTAAATTAGGGACCTAAATGTAATTTGGTGAATTAATAAGATTAAAAGTGAAATTTAAGTGTAAAAAAGGTAAATTGGTAATTAAAAGAAATAAGAAAGGGTAAAAATGGAAAATAAAAATAAGTGAGGTCAAAGGTGTAAATCAACTGTATGTAAGGGCATTATGGTAATTAAGTGAAAAATGAGGACATGTACGGAATTATTGAAAAGAAGGGACATGGATGGAATTGTTGAAAAAATGGGGACGTAAATGGAATTAATTGAAAAGTTAAGGACATAATTGGAAATTAAAGAAAAAGAATAAGGACTTAGATGTAAAAAATGAAATAGTAAGTTTAATTAAAGGATTAAAATGTAAATAGTGAATAATAAAATTTAATGAGATTATGTAATTAAATTCATGAAATTATTAGCTAAAATAAATGTTGGTTTAATAAGGAAATAATTATAATAATAATAGTAAATTAAAAGTGAAATTAAGATTAATTAGGGATATAATTGTAATTATAGTGAATTGAAGTGATAAAATAGGAAAGTAAGAGTTAAGCAAGGACTAAAGTATAAATTGAATTTGAATGTTATGTAAGGGTTAAATGATAATGTGTATGATAATATGTGAATAAATATGATAATGGAATTAAATAATGGAATTTTTGTAAATATGAGATAATTTTGGGTAAGATTGTGTATTAATAAGAAGTTTAGGAACTAAATTGTAAATATATAATGGTGAGATTAATTAATAGATTGAAGTGTAATTGATCAATGATATAGATGAAAAGGATGTAATTGATAATTAATGAATGAATAATCAAGAATAATGAAATATTAATGTGTGAATAATTAGTAAATATATAATGGTTTTTGATTTATATATTTTTATATGTAATGATTATAAATGTGTGTGAAATTAAATTATGCTAGAAATAATGATGTAATTATAGATAAGTGGCAGTGAAAGATAAAAAGGGTAAAATGGCATTACTGTAAATAAGTAATTAAGTATAAATTTAATTGTAATCGACTATAATAAGATAAAGTTTAGATTTAAATGCAAGTGATGGGGAAATTGACTAATAGTGAAGTGGAGAAAATATTGATCCAAATATACATAGGTCAATAAGGGAATGACACTGAAATAAATAAACTAGCAATGTAAATACTGATGATAATATTAATAAAAGTGCCATAGCATGATAATTTGTATCTGTGGTAATATAGAGGGGACTAAGTTGTAAAGTTAAATATGGAAAGATTATCAAAAGGACCTTAATGAATTAAACTGTAGTACAAGACTATCGAATGAAAGACTATGAAGGATTGATAAAATTAATTATGTGAAATGTTAAGTTAAAATATTAAAAATGCTTAGCTAAGTATAATGGGAAATAATAAGTGTTAGGATAATAATGATAAATTGTAGTGTGATGAATATGAAATTGACTGTGAAATTGACAATAACATAATAGTGTTTAATGTAATTATAGAATAGTAATAAAGGTAAAGACAATGATAATTGATAGCAGTGATAGTGATAAAAGAAAGATTGTGAGTGCTGTATAAGTACGTTATAAACTGTCTAAAAGACTTAGAAATAAATATTTCCATAATCTGAATAAAGGAAAATAATTACGTGTGCATATATGGGATTAGTATGGAAAACTTAGGATATGTATCCACCACTGGCCATTTTAATGCTCAGCGCGTAGAATGTTATGCGCTCAGGTTATGATAGTTTAGATGTGGCCGAGGGCGTAGTGACAACAGAAGAAATGATCGACAACTAGGATGGCATGGCATGTATACGATCGCAGTTGGGAGAAGCAATGGCACTGCTATGTGATTTGTATGTTAGTGTACTGTTAATTTTTGTATATGTGTATGTTTGTGTTTGTTATTGAAAAAAAATTCTATAGAGTTATCGTGTACGTTATAATGTATGTCAATGCAGTGCTTCAGTGTAGTATGACTTCCGAAGTCCGTATCGTTTAGGGGTATAAGGGTGTTACAATGGAGATGTAAGGTTACACAATTTCTAGATAGGCATATGTTTTAAGTTAGCATACTGTTGACACAAGTGACAATGCTTTGCATATTTAGAACAATTCGTATCCATTGTGAGCCAATAGAACCCTTAGCGCATGATCTTCTTTGCGATTATTAACCCATTCATGTGTGCACCACATATGTAAGGCCTGGACTTGTACCCTAGTTGTATTGTATACCTTTAGGGTACGAAAGTGGCCTAAGTCGTGTAATTGCTTAAGTCTATGTGTTGAGAAATTAATCGAGTTCAATTGAAAATTCTAGAAAAAGTAAATTGCATAAATTGAAAAGTTAGGAGGGATTCAATTGAATAAATTACAAAGTTAAGTGGCTAAATTGGAATATTGTATGATTAATTTAAGTGGTGGATTAATTAGAATAAAGATGGCTTAATTAAGTTTAAGCACATTTAGGTGTGGGTGGGTGGAGTACAAATGTCACTTGGAGGCTAAACCACCTAATCATATACATGCACATATAAGTAAAGGAAGAGGTGGAATTTGGTTTATTCATTTCATCTTGGTCGGCCATTCAAAGGGGAAATCTGTATTTCTTCTCTTTTTCTTCATCTTCTTCTTAGTTCAAGTGCACAAATTCACCATTCAAGTCTTGCCCAAGTTTTGCTCAAGTTAATTAAGTGATTTTAGTGTTTTTGCAAGATAAAGGTAAAAGTTTTGGTAAGGTTTTCTTCTTCTTCTCCTTGTGGATTTGAATTGGAATTTTGATTTCTAATTGTACTTCTAGAATTTGGAAATAAATTGAAGTGGAGGAGGCTTGTGGATCAAATGGTAAGGAGAAAGTAGGAGAGGGAAGCACAAAGTAAACCAAGTAGGAGCAAAGGAGAAAGAGGTTTGGTAATTTATATGTTTTAATTGTGTAATGGATGAATTGTATTATCCATAGTGTATATATATGAGTTATGATGTTTTGAATTGAATTTGGTGGCTGGATGTGTTGAATTGGTTGGATTAGAGCTTCATAAGTTATGAATGGTAAATTCTGTCCAGAGGTTTAGATTGACCTCTAGTGACTATTTTAGTCATAAGTCAAGATTTAGAACTCCAAATTGTATGATTATAGTTTATTTTAAACCAAGACATCTATGCCTATAAAAGATGTAGAAATAGTCATAATTTATTTCTCAATCTAAGGGCCTTTAAATCGCCCATTACAGTAGCTACATTCTTTAGGTGTGTCTTTTGAGCAGAGTGGACACTTTAGGGAATATCTCCTTGGTTTCAGCTTCAAATAACCAGAAATTTGTGTCGCTAGAAATTTAACATCCTGAGGATTAATTGTTATGAGACCATTTTATCTAAAAATGATTTTTTATTTGTGATTTTTGCTGTGTAATTTGAGGTTGCAATCTGTTTTGGTGAAACAGAGTTGGTTCAAGAGCTATTTTTGGTTAGCCCGTCCCACATGGGCCATATGGTGAGGGACGAGTAGGCCAAGTGAGGGACACCTATCCCTCAAGTGAGGGGCACCCATCTCTTAGGTGCGGCCGTCCGTCTGTCACCCCTTTTTTGACTATATAGTATGTTTTTCATCCCGAATTGAACCCAATCTTCATCGAAACTTTCTGGAACTTATCCGATACATGTCTATAGCTGTATGATGAACATATGAGTGGTTACCACTTGGAAACATAAGTGAATAGGTTATGAGTATGAGTAATCAGTGAAGTACTTAATGTTGTAATTAATGAAAAAATACCTAATAAAGTTAAAAATGAATTGGCATGCGATATTAGTTATTTATGAGCAATGCAACCTGGTTAAAATTGCTTATTGAAATATTAAGCGTGTGTATGCCATTTTTGATGCTATGTTAATTTTAAATGATGTGATATTAATGTATATATATGTTATATGAATTAAATAATTATTATTTGGGCTTATCAAATGGACTATATGCTTATGGAATTAATTTGTAAGATAATTAGTGTGGCTATTATTCAATGTGGTAATAAGAAAATTGGATTAAGGACTATTAGCCTGCAAAGTCGGGTCTTGGATAGATTGTTTATGTGGATTAAGTCACCATAATTGGGCATGTGAAATAGTAATGTAAACATAATTATATAACAATATATGAGTATGTTTTTGAACAATACTAAAAGGTAGAATTATGTATATTATATGTATATGAGGATGGAATTTATGTCATAATGCATTGATTTATAAGAAAATGATACAAATCTTTATTTATATAAGATAGTATGATATATGAGAATTCTAAATGTCTGGTTAATCATTAAATGTGTTTGTAACGTTAACATTGTTTACAAGGATATATATATGTGATTGAAATGATTAGGGTATCCATGAGACACTGTTACATGATATTTAATGAGTTTATGCCAGTGTGGCATATGAGAATTTGTTATAGATTTTACAAGTGTATATGATCATTATACGATCATGGTAAATGAATGTGAATATGATGAGAATATCCGTGATGAGAATAATACACAAATGTGAGTATAAGCTTGCTTTGAGCGAGTCATGGACAGATAGGCATGCCTATAGGGACCTCTGAGTGCTGCAGCCTATATGTCTTAATGGCCATTTGAATCAAGACTGGATCCCATTTGGGTTCCTTATGTGTTTTTGGATCTTGAATTAGATCCTTATATGTTTCTGGATCGCGGTAGATCCCCCACATGTTACAGAAATGATTGTACCTTCAGGTACTTATATGTTTCTTCCCATTATCCACCACTTTGAAAAATGCAAGCCACATATGAATAAAAGAATATTAAATGAGTAATAAGAAATATGAAGTTAAGCATTTCATATGCATGTGACAGATGCATTATTCTGAGCTTGTGCTTTATGTACCTATATGTGTTTTTGGATCTCGATTGGATCCCTATGCATATTATCTTATAGTACCCTCAGGTACCTATATTTTCCTTTCTATTTTTCCCCTTAGGAATACAAGCCACTGGTGAATGAAAGAATATTAATGAAATAATCTAAAATGTAATTGAGTAAATGTTTATGTAATTTCTTATACATGTATGTTTCTCTGATGATTGCAAAACTGATGTTTGAAAATTAATAAAAGAAATGGTTAACCATTGGGCTATGTTTAATATATTAAGGGTTATGAATATGGTTGCTTATATAAAGTCATTGTAGAAAATTATTTGAAACGTTTAATATCTGTATTTATTATAATCAAGTAACCAGTAGGTAACCTATCTGAATGCATTCATTTGCATGTGTTGAAGGTGCTTATACGTGTGAATTTGGAGTGCACAATTTGATAAAAGTTTTAGTAATTTAGGATTCATGCCTATGATGACCAATATGAGCATGTTTTGTAAGAAACCCATGTGCCTGGAATATGTATGAACATTCTTATATCATTTATAAGTGGGTGTGATAAGTAAATATGGAAGCTTAACTCAAGGTTAAGCATATTACTATAAGTGATAAATTTAATAAAAGAATGTGTATGATCAAATAACGGGGTAAATGTATTTGTATGATTTACGTATATGTCTAAGATCTGTATTTGTCATGATCTAATGAATTATATGTGACTTTGTATTATGTTATCATGCGTGTGTATTATTGATGACCACTGTGAGTGGTCATCCATATCATACGTGTTCCCCACTAAGCTATTAGCTTAGGACGAGTGTTTCATCCGTGCAGGTACCGAAGATAGACGTGTCATCAGGGACATTTCGCATCAGTCAAGCCCAATGAGTCTGTAGAAGTTCCTTAAGTAGATTTTTTATTTGATTAGTTGTATGTATATAGAATTGGTGTCAGTAATAATGATTTATATATAATATGATTAATGTGAAGGGAAACTTAAGAGAAAAGTAAGTACAAAGCAAATTTGTGAACTTATAATTGTATTATGTGAAAGTGTTTTGAAATGAAAGGAATTTTATAATTATGCTTTTTTTATTTGTTTTTGTTCTTGCTGTGTTTCATTCGGTAGCATCCTTCACTTGTCGTCGAATACTGGTTATGTTATCATACGGTGTACGATGTACGGGTAAAGGGTGTTACAACAGACCCCTGCATGTGTTTCTTCCATCACTTTCTGAGCCTCTTTCTCCTCTAAACATCTCAGTTGAATACCATCGGGTGGCCTTTTATACAGTATTCCGTTTATGCTAATGAATGAATTGAGAGGACAATTTGCGAATAATTCTTTGGTCCCTATCCGTGGCTTCCTCAAGAAATTCTGATCTTTCTAAATAATTCTGAACATCATAAAACCAAGACTTTCCATCGTTAGCCTCGAATTCCATAACTTGTTTAGCTTTAAAGCATTGATTGCTTGGACTAACGATCAGTACCGACTTTATGACTACTCCCTCTAGATTATCCCATATAGACACTAAAGTAGCGAGAGCATCGGCAAGTTGGTTCTCATCCCTAGGCACATATCTGAAAGTGCATATCTTGAACTGAATACTACATTTTATGTATGATAGTACTTGCTCTTCCTTAACTGACCATTCTTCCCGAACCCCCGAAGACTTCTGCAATTTTTGCCCCCAAAGATATGAGTGCTTCTAACCCAAAAACACAAGCATGGTATTTAGCTTCATTGTTAGTGGCCTTGTATCTTAACTTCTTGGCTAAAGGAAGCTTTTCACAGTCTAGGGTTACGAGCATTACCACTACTTCGACTCCTTTATTATTAACTGCTCCATCAAAAAACATCTGCCACCTTGCACTGAAATAGTAACGATATCGTCATCGAGGAATTCGTAATCAACCCGGTCTCCTTCGAAAGGATGTTCAGCCAAGTACTCTGCCACAGCACATCCCTTAATGGTTTTCCTAGTGATAGACTCTATGTCGAACTCTTGTAGCAAAATCATTCATCTCCCTATCTTCCCTAACAAAGAAGGCGCTTCTTTAAGGTATCTAAGAGGATTCTATTTAGCAACCGCTTGTACCTTATAAGAGTGAAAATAGTGTCTTAACTTCTTAGAAGCACATATTACTCCTAGACAGATCTTTTCCACATTGACCTACTTGGCTTCGTGTATAAGAAATTTCTTGCTAAGGTAGTAAACTACAAATTTGATTCCAAATTTTTTCCTCCTGAGCTAACATATAACCTACCAAATTCTCTTCGATTGCTAGGTAAAGAATTAAAGGTTTTATCAGTTGTGGTGGTTGCAAGATTAGAGGGTGTAAAAGGTATTCTTTGATGGTATCAAAAGCTTTCTGGCAGTCGTCGTTCCATTTAACAGGCTAATTTTTCCTAAGAAACTTAAAAATTGGTTCGCAGATCGAAGCGAGCTTAGCGATAAATCAGTTGATGTATTGTAATCTACCTAGAAACCCTCTTACTTCCTTCTCTTTTTGAGGCATTGGCATCTCTCTGATAGCTTTGACCTTATCGGGATCTATTTCAATTTCTTTCCGGCTTACCACATGACCTAATAATTTACCTGAGGTGACCCCAAATATGCATTTCTTGGGATTAAGGTGAAGATTGTATTTTTTGATCCTCTAGAAGAACTTCTTTAGAGCTTCGAAATGACTATCTCGAGTAGCTGATTTGATCATCATATCATCGACATAAACATCTACCCCTTTATGTATTAAATCGTGAAAGATCTTGGTTGTCATCCTCTTATAGGTTGGCCCCACATTCTTCAATCCAAAAGGCATTACCCTATAATCAAAAGGTTCCCATTTCGTAATGAAGGTCATCTTAATTCAAACAACCATCTTGTTAAGAATCTAATTGTACCTAGCATGCCCATTGACGAAACTATAAATGCAACAAGTGGTAACACTGTAATGACTCAAAGTGTACCCTAGAAGGATTTGTAGTGCCAATTGCATTGTGAGGGTACAAGAGTAATTATTTAAGTATGGATTTATCGGAAATGATGATGTAATTGAAAAGAAATATAAGTTGTTAAAAGAAAGAATTTGTAACACCCCTTACCCGTACATGGCACTCCACACAGTGATATGGTCGGAGCACGACGACAAGTAAGGGATGCTACTAGATGAAGCACAATAGAGACAATAACAGAATAATAATAAAAAAATAGAATTATAAAATTTCTTTCAATACAAAATACTTTCACATACCAAACTCGTAAAATACTTTTCACTGTAAATCATATTACATACAGACCATATATTTCTAAAACAACAGTTCATTACTTTAAAAAAAATAGTTACAAAATCTATTACAAATACTCCTACAGACTCGTTGGCCTTAACTGCTGTGAAATGTCCTTATCGACTCTTCTATCTTCATAACCTACATGGATGAAACACTCGTGCTAAGCTTAAAGTTTAGTGGGGAGGCAAACATAATATAGACAACTACTCACAGCAGTCGTCAACAAATTTCACATAGTGGAAGCATTCAATCAAATCACACGTATATATATATATATATTCATGTATTGAATACACATGCAAATTTTCACACAATAATCGCATATAAATTAATCATAACCAAAGTACTTTAACCTAGCCAAAATATAGCATATCACTTCATGAGCATGCTTACATAAACATTCTTTAGGTATTTATCTTAATTTATCTTTCATGTTCTTTAATTCATATAAGTAACATATTAAACATAGCCCAGCGGCTAGCCATTTCTTTATTTATTTTCCTAAAACATCAGTTTTTGCATTTATCAAAGCAATAAATAACAAGCATCAAAACACATAGTACCCAGGTTAAATTCATTTCAATAACAGAGGGGATCTAGCGAGATTCAGAAACTCGTAGGAACCCGAAAGTAGAAGCATATCAATACATGAGGGATCTATCAAGATCCAGAAACACATAAGGATCCAAATTCAGGATCTAGTCCTAATCCCAGAGGCTATCAAGACACAAAACAGAGGCTTATAACATTTATATCAATTCCACATTCGTTGCATTCATAAATATTCACTTTACTTTTTGCATTTTCAAGCCCTTTTTACCGTTATCATGTCAAAATACAATTATCATGTCAAATTACCGTTATCATTATATCCTTATACATTATATCATTTTACAATATGTCATATAACATTTTGCTTTTATACCTTATGTCAATATGCCCCTAGCATAATTCCGGTAGAAAATCTGCAGAGGGGATATACTAGACGTGAACTCCAGAGGTCCAGTGCATTGCACTAGAGAATAATCCCAAAGGACCACCCTAACACTTACACTGAACGTATGACATATGACATGTAACATTTAACTTATAACATAGGGCTATGGGAGACCATCGCGAATCTGCCATAGTCAAGCAAGTCGCCATGACTTGTACCGCGGTATGGAGGTCCCTATGGCTAGCCAAACATATCCTGAACTAAATTTAGACCGCCAGACCACTATTAAGGGCAAAACTTTTCTCAGTTATTATAAAAAAATCCAATGTTCATACTTTAACACTTTTACTTACGTTTACATTTTCATTTACACATATACTTTTAATTTATTTCACATTAACATATAATTAATTACTTGAATATAATTATTTTGTTGTCCCATGATCTTCCTTAACTAATGACGAATCCCCGAAGACTTCTGCAATTTTTGCCCCCAAAGATATGAGTGCTTCTAACCCAAAAACACAAGCATGGTATTTAGCTTCATTGTTAGTGGCCTTGTATCTTAACTTCTTGGCTAAAGGAAGCTTTTCACAGTCTAGGGTTACGAGCATTACCACTACTTCGACTCCTTTATTATTAACTGCTCCATCAAAAAACATCTGCCACCTTGCATTGAAATAGTAACGATATCGTCATCGAGGAATTCGTAATCAACCCGGTCTCCTTCGAAAGGATGTTCAGCCAAGTACTCTGCCACAGCACATCCCTTAATGGTTTTCCTAGTGATAGACTCTATGTCGAACTCTTGTAGCAAAATCATTCATCTCCTTATCTTCCCTAACAAAGAAGGCGCTTCTTTAAGGTATCTAAGAGGATTCTATTTAGCAACCGCTTGTACCTTATAAGAGTGAAAATAGTGTCTTAACTTCTTAGAAGCACATATTACTCCTAGACAGATCTTTTCCACATTGACCTACTTGGCTTCGTGTTGAAGAAATTTCTTGCTAAGGTAGTAAACTACAAATTTGATTCCAAATTTTTTCCTCCTGAGCTAACATATAACCTACCAAATTCTCTTCGATTGCTAGGTAAAGAATTAAAGGTTTTATCAGTTGTGGTGGTTGCAAGATTAGAGGGTGTAAAAGGTATTCTTTGATGGTATCAAAAGCTTTCTGGCAGTCGTCGTTCCATTTAACAGGCTGATTTTTCCTAAGAAACTTAAAAATTGGTTCGCAGATCGAAGCAAGCTTAGCGATAAATCAGTTGATGTATTGTAATCTACCTAGAAACCCTCTTACTTCCTTCTCTTTTTGAGGCATTGGCATCTCTCTGATAGCTTTGACCTTATCGGGATCTATTTCAATTTCTTTCCGGCTTACCACATGACCTAATAATTTACCTGAGGTGACCCCAAATATGCATTTCTTGGGATTAAGGTGAAGATTGTATTTTTTGATCCTCTAGAAGAACTTCTTTAGAGCTTCGAAATGACTCTCTCGAGTAGCTGATTTGATCATCATATCATCGACATAAACATCTACCCCTTTATGTATTAAATCGTAAAAGATCTTGGTAGTCATCCTCTTATAGGTTGGCCCAACATTCTTCAATCCAAAAGGCATTACCCTATAATCAAAAGGTTCCCATTTCGTAATGAAGGTCATCTTAATTCAAACAACCATCTTGTTAAGAATCTAATTGTACCTAGCATGCCCATTGACGAAACTATAAATGCAACAAGTGGTAACACTGTAATGACCCAAAGTGTACCCTAGAAGGATTTGTAGTGCCAATTGCATTGTGAGGGTACAAGAGTAATTGTTTAAGTATGGATTTATCGGAAATGATGATGTAATTGAAAAGAAATATAAGTTGTTAAAAGAAAGAATTTGTAACACCCCTTACCCGTACATGGCACTCCACACAGTGATATGGTCGGTGCACGACGACAAGTAAGGGATGCTACTAGATGAAGCACAATAGAGACAATAACAGAATAATAATAAAAAAATAGAATTATAAAATTTCTTTCAATACAAAATACTTTCACATACCAAACTCGTAAAATACTTTTCACTGTAAATCATATTACATACAGACCATATATTTCTAAAACAACAGTTCATTACTTTAAAAAAATAGTTACAAAATCTATTACAAATACTCCTACAGACTCGTTGGCCTTAACTGCTGTGAAATGTCCTTAGCGACTCTTCTATCTTCATAACCTACATGGATGAAACACTCGTGCTAAGCTTAAAGTTTAGTGGGGAGGCAAACATAATATAGACAACTACTCACAGCAGTCGTCAACAAATTTCACATAGTGGAAGCATTCAATAAAATCACACGTATATATATATATATATTCATGTATTGAATACACATGCAAATTTTCACACAATAATCGCATATAAATTAATCATAACCAAAGTATTTTAACCTAGCCAAAATATAGCATATCACTTCATGAGCATGCTTACATAAACATTCTTTAGGTATTTATCTTAATTTATCTTTCATGTTCTTTAATTCATATAAGTAACATATTAAACATAGCCCAGCGGCTAGCCATTTCTTTATTTATTTTCCTAAAACATCAGTTTTTGCATTTATCAAAGCAATAAATAACAAGCATCAAAACACATAGTACCCAGGGTAAATTCATTTCAATAACAGAGGGGATCTAGCGAGATTCAGAAACTCGTAGGAACCCGAAAGTAGAAGCATATCAATACATGAGGGATCTATCAAGATCCAGAAACACATAAGGATCCAAATTCAGGATCTAGTCCTAATCCCAGAGGCTATCAAGACACAAAACAGAGGCTTATAACATTTATATCAATTCCACATTCGTTGCATTCATAAATATTCACTTTACTTTTTGCATTTTCAAGCCATTTTTACCGTTATCATGTCAAAATACAATTATCATGTCAAATTACCGTTATCATTATATCCTTTTACATTATATCATTTTACAATATGTCATGTAACATTTTGCTTTTATACCTTATGTCAATATGCCCCTAGCATAATTCCGGTAGAAAATCTGCAGAGGGGATATACTAGACGTGAACTCCAGAGGTCCAGTGCACTGCACTAGAGAATAATCCCAAAGGACCACCCTAACACTTACACTGAACGTATGACATATGACATGTAACATTTAACTTATAACATAGGGCTATGGGAGACCATCGCGAATCTGCCATAGTCAAGCAAGTCGCCATGACTTGTACCGCGGTATGGAGGTCCCTATGGCTAGCCAAACATATCCTGAACTAAATTTAGACCGCCAGACCACTATTAAGGGCAAAACTTTTCTCAATTATTATAAAAATTCCAATTTTCATACTTTAACACTTTTACTTACGTTTACATTTTCATTTACACATATACTTTTAATTTATTTCACATTAACATATAATTAATTACTTGAATATTTGTGTCTCCCAATTACAGTCAAAATATTAGTTTCTACGTATACCATTTATTTCATTTACAGTCACATTACAATTTAAATAAAGGATTCACTCGCTTTATTAGTTCATGTGCTCACACATGGACATACAATCATGATAATTAATCCAGTTTTCACGTCCAACAGTTCAGAACAATATGGTCAAATAACATTCATTGCGTAACAGTACATTCTTGTACTGTCCTTATAAGGTTTCATACACTTCCATATGATAACATATTACATATTCATACTTAGCATTACCTAACAATTTCAAATAACAATTAAGCCTACTCGAGGCTCGAATCATTTTAATCACACATATGAACTTTATATAGTTCGGTTCGGACTTAAAATAATATTCCAAGCTTCCTACGTATCCTAAGGGTTGGAAATCAGAACCACGTAGTTCTGCAAACTCTAATATACTGTGTAAAGACATAATACATATATAATAAGATAACAGATCAGATACAGATCAGGTAATAGATTAGATCAGTTAGTAGATCAAATGCATATCAGATACAGATCAAGTACAGAATAGGTAACGGATCAGAGGTAACAGATCAAGTACAAATCAGGTAACAGATTAGATCAGATAATAGATTAGATATAGATTAGGCACAGATTAGGTAATAGATCAGATAACAGATCAGGCAACAGATCAGGTAGCAAATCAGATATAGATCAGATAATAAATCAATTAACAGATCATGTACATCAAGGCTCTGATATCAACAAGTAAATGTCATTTTTAGCCAAAGTTATCTCTTAAAAAATGATCCCTATGATGTTAAATTTCTAGTGGAATACATTTTAGGTCATTTGGAGCTATAACCTAGGAGATATGACATCATAAACACAGACTGCTCCAAAGCCCTATTCCAAGAAAGGGCTACTATTTTTGACACTTTTGGAGACCTTAGAGCCCGAAATAATTTATGGCTATTCAAGTCATTTGTAGGCATAGATGTTATGATTCAAATTATTCTAGAATCACCCAATTTGGAGATTCCTAACTCAATTTATATCCCAAAAACTAGATTGAGGTTAATAACACCAAAGACAGAACTGGTTTCAGTCACTCGGCCAAAATAGAAACCCTTTTATTTTGGAAACTTTTGAAGGAGGTAGATCTAGAATTAGCTCATGGTTATTTCTATGACTTTTATAGGTATGGGAGTTATAGTTCCAATGAATCTAGAATCACTTAATTTGAAGTTCTCAAACTCTACTTATGACCAAAACATCATATGGAGGTCTATTAAAATTTATGCAGAGTTTCCCCTAGAAACTCAAGCTCCCCAAATTCAAGCAAATCCACACAACCAATCAACTTAAGCAATCCAAATCAACAATTACATATCAAAAGCAGCTACTCATCGGTATATATATATATATATCAAAGCATATAAATTTCCCAAACCTCATTCATGCTTTCCCTTGCTTCACTTGACTCTTTCCTCAACCACCTTCTCTTTTCCTTAGCTTAACCAACTTCTAACTCTTCACACACCTCACAAATCCATCAAAACATGAAATCCACTATTTCATTCCCTTAAAACTCATGTAAGAAGAGGAGAAGAAGAACAAGAAGAGTAATTAGCCATAAACTTACCTAATAAACTTAACCTTTGCACTAGAATTGATGAATCTTTATTGACATCCAAAGAGCATGGAGAGAGGCAAATTTTGGGTATAAATTGTAAGGAAAGAATGGTTGTGTAGACACCGGGTCCTGAGCCAGCCCAGACCAAGGTTACCTAGTGATGAAAATGATGCTTGTTCACGAGTAAAGTGATGATTTCCTTGTCGAGATCTTTTTTATAAAAAATAGTATTATTTTTCAGGTTTTTTTTTGGTTTTCGGCGACCTATCGCCGCGCGATCTGTGCGGCATGTGGAGCGGCTCCTACTGGCAGCGCATGCCTGTGGGCCATACTCGTGAGCCGCGGCACCTAGGTGCGGCGCATGCGGCCCCCTTGCACGAGGGGGTATGTCGCGCAAGTGACATGCAACCCCTGCGCGGAGGCGCATGCCGCTTGCATGACATGTGGACCCCTACGCGAGGGCACATGTCATGAAGGCGACATGCGGCCCCTGTGCGGACACAGATGTCGCGTGGGTGACATACGGCCCCCTATACAAGGCCGTATATCGCTTGGCCCCCTGCGCGATGCCGCATGTCGCGTAGGCGGCATGTGGCCCCCTGCGCGAGGGCGCATGTCGCGTGTCTCCATCTTTGCTAGCACACCATTTTTTCGATTTTCTCGGGTTTTTGGTTTTAGATTCAAACTCCTTTTCCGATTTTTAATGGGATAAAATCTGATTTTAAAGGTTAATTAAGGGTTTTTAATCGAAAAAAGTCTTTGAGAAACCTAATTTTTGAGGAGGATATAAAATGAAAAGTAAAAGGACGAAAAAGGAGGAGGAGGTTAGAATGGCAGAGAACAAAAATATTCTGAGAAAAATACTTCTGAGAGCAAAAGGAATTAATCCTAAAATTATTCTTAAACCCAGGAAATTAATTCTTGAGGTTTAAGTTTCAATTTTCATTCATCTATTTTCTTCAAAAGTTAAGCTTTAATCCAAGCTTTCTCATTGTCTGTTTTCAAGCAAATCGTTGAAGAAATCATCATCTTCTTCTTTTGCAGGCGAAATCAAAACTTCTGAGGGTAAATATCTGGGCTAAATCTGTTCTTTCTTTTTCTTTCTTATTTTGCGTCGCCAGTTTGTTTCCTCTATTGTATATATTTCTAGTTGTTTGTTATATTTGACATAAACTTAATTTTGATTATTATCTACTGCTTATTGTTGTTGTATTATTAGTATATTTGTTTTGGTATATTTTTAGGTTGTTATTTGTCATGATTAATCTGCTTGTTTACTATTTATTACTATCAATATATTGTTTGCTTGTTTATTATTAATCCGTATACTGTTATTGTTATTAGTCTATTGTTGTTGTTTATTTATTAACGTGATTTTGTCGTTATAATATTTAAGTTATTTTGTGGTTTGTTATGATTAATATCATTTAGATTAACTTAGATCAATTTGCTGGCGTGATGCATGGAACATAGGACTAACCCATAAAATATTTAATACTAACTTTATTTTTATTTGATTCCGCACATAGTTATCAATTTGTTTTATTAATTTCTAGTTTTTTATCCAAATTATTCTTCTGTGTAAGTATTAATATTGTTCTTGTTTATCGTATTTGTTTATGTTTAATTAATTTAATTGATTGTTTATATTTAATTAATTTAATTGATTGTTTATATTATTTTGTAGGTTGTCTGGTTATATCATGCTTTATTAATATAATATAATTTTCTAACATTTTTCTTTGTTTTTATTGTCCATAAAACTTGTATGTTTCACTGTGAATAACGTTCCTGTGCGAGCTGAAAAATCAAGGGATTAAAGACCTTCAAAATTTGGGTTTGCATTTTCAATCGTTATTTTTTCTTTATTTTATTATTTTATGTTGTATGTAAAATATATTTTAAATTCATCTTTATTGTAGAAAATCATGTTTTTTACAATAATTAAAATTGGGGTTTTTATTGATAAAACAGGACCAATGTTTTGATTTTATCCAATAAAATGTCACTTTCAAAAGGAGAATTTATTTTCATAAAATGGGATCACTCAACTTGATTTTCTCAATAAATACCCTAAAATAGTTCTCCAATTTTTTGAGTTAATAAAAGGGAACCAATGTTCCTAAAAACTAATAAATGTCCTGATTTGTGCATGATGTATTTTATTTTATTTATTCTTTTTGTATAGTATTTATTTATTTATTCATTTTGGGCCCTTGTAATTAATTTTGGGGCAATTTTATTTATTTATTTATTTATGCTTTCTTTATTTTGGGGATTGTTCCTTCCCATATTTTTCACATGTAATTTATTTACTGCTTTCTTTATTGCTTTCTGAAATGCTTGAAATGCGCTTTAAATTTATTGCAATATCGCTTGAGATGAGAGATGGAATTTTGATTTCTTAAAAACTCATTTATAAACTTAACTTAAGGCATTAATAAGAGTGAAGTTCCGAACACCTTCTCTGGTTTAAGACCCCTGAGGTTAGATGACCTTTCCCAATTTCTTGTAAATTGGGTGGTGACTCCAAGATACCTCAAAGGTGCCTAAAGGTTTCATGAGGTTAGATGAACTTTCCAATGTTCTATTGGGTAAGGAATTCCAAAACATCTCATGTTACCCAAGATCAATAAGACGCTAACCCTTCTTGAACCCTTAAAGCAGGCCAGAGATATGGGCTGTGCGCTTCACAGTAGCGACTCCACTGTGGACGATCGAAACTTTGCTTCGAAAGTGAATTAAGTTAAAATTATAATTGAGTTGTTAAGAATTAAAAATTCCATTTTTATTCAAAAATTGCATTACATCTACTAAAGCCTTAGAACTATGCTAGTTGGTCCTTTATTTTATCTTGGTGCATTCTTGAAACACGACCTTACTTTCACTTATTGTAGGGAAGTGCTCGGGATAATCACCAGCCCAAGCCTTATACCATCAATGGTATATCAAATGGAGACCCGATCGGTTATTATGCTCGCGATGAGCTAGACCCATTGGCAGTGACCATGCTTGGGTAGACCTAAAGTAACAATACCCTTGACTAAAGCTCATGTAATGGTAATAAAAACTTCCACTAGGTAAAATACTACTTAATATGATGCTTGCTACGTGGGCCCTTATATATTGAACCAATTCAAACATATTAATTGGACACTTATTAAAGGCTTTCATGCCCCGATGGGCCTATTTTTTTAGTCTATTTGAAATGTCCAAATACACCCATATGCATGTGCTTTAAATTAATAGTGTTATGCTGTTGGTTTCTCACCATGCACCATCCGTTCCCATTGCGTTCCCTGTTAATGCATGGGTCAAGCCCACCTAGGAAAGAGACCGCACTACCTCGTGTGTGGGAATGATAAGGTTGGAAGGATCTATTTGCTTGCATGTGGTTGTCTATGTTGCATCAACACGACCATGCATTATTAATGTCATTCACATATCATGCTAACAATTCGAATCCTTCAGCCATCATAGGTACGAATCAGTGTTCTAGTGATGGCCGATTGTTAAGGAGAAACCCATTCTTTGAGTCGCTAGAGCGAGTGTCACATTAGGATTATAAGTCACTCTCAGATAGCACCGAATCCTTGCCTTCAGAATTATCATTGAACATAGACAACCAAGAATCAAATGCCACCCGGGCTATTGTCATCGAAGTGATTGATTGAAGGACCCAAGGAATGGAGCATAGATTTGAGGAATTCGAACATAAAATGATGGCAATGAAGGAAAACTTAGCTGCCACCTTGGCACCGCCAGCAGGCCAACAACCTACCGCTCCTGCCGGGGATAGGCCGAGCAGGTTCCAATCAGAGAGGCAGCCCCAGCAGCGGTTATAGAACCACCTCCTGCTGTTGAGCTTAGAGTTCTCGCAAATGTTGAGCCTAGAAGAATTAGGGAGCATAGGCCTAAAGAGGATTTTGTAGAGGATGAGCATGAGGAATCCATGTCAATAAGAGCTAGACCTCCTAAAGAGGATGATGCCCTAAAAAAGATAGAAGAGAGAGTTGAGGCGATGGCCCGTTTATTGTCTGCTGGGAAGGGGATAAGCCCCGAAGATAGGGATTTAGAAGATGAGGAGATGCTCCCTCAGAAATTTAAAATGCTCGAGTTGCCCAAGTTTGACGGCACCTCAGATTCGTTTGCTCATATCAAGCAATACACGCTTGTGATGAAGGGCACCATGCTTACCAAGAGACAAAAAGTGGAATACTTCTGCCTTAGCTTGACTAGGCCTACTGTGGACAGGTACCACAGTTTAGATAGAAGAACAAGAGAAGATTGGGACTTATTGATCGAAGAATTCCTCAAACAGTATGACTGTAGTACCCGAATGGAGATTACTTTGAAGGATCTGGAACTACTTCAAAAGAAATCTGATGAGTTATTCCATGAGTATCTTACTCGATGGAGAAATCGGGTAATAGAAATGAAAAGGAAGCCAGATACTCTAGATCAGATTTGGTTGTTCATCCGGAATGCTAGTCTATATCTTAAGGAGGGACTAAAGATGAAGGGGCTCAAAGATTAGGAGTCTCTAAAGGATATAGCTATCGAAGCAGGGGGTGAGTACCTAGCAAAGAAAGCATGGCAAGGTAACTTTGCTGGAAAAAATTTTAGGAACCAATCAGGGTACAGATTAGGTAGTGCTGGGGGCAATAATGACGGGAATGGTAAGATGGCCGAGGTTTCAGCTACTGAGATTGGACAAACTCAGAGGTACTATTCCAATTTAGGCCGCTCTTTATCCTAGGTCTTAGAGAAATTGACAAAGGAGGGGAAGCTGAGACCACTATTGCCCAAGCCGGCTATGAATCAAGGACTGCCAGGGCATAGAGATGATCTGTACTGTGCCTACCATCAACATACTGGGAACTTGACAGATTATTGCCGGACTTTGAGGAACAAAATCCAAGAATTTATTGATTTCAAGGAGATCACTGACCCTAAGAAGAGAGAGAAGAAGAAGGCAGGCTACAATGCAGTCCCCCCACCATGACTATGATTGCAAAAGATTATGATTTTTTTAGATGCTTTGTTCTTTTATTTCAAGAACTTCTTATGACAATCTTTGCAATTTCAATAAGATGAATAATTTGACTTATTTGCATGAATGTTTCTAATGATTTCATTTCACATGATCATGATGCATTCGTTTTTTACATTAATTCAATTAATACTACTGTATTTAGTATCGAAACTTTAGAAGATCCAAAGAAAATCTTCATAGCATTTGATGTAACTCCTGAAGAGAGGAAAATTCTGAGAGATGAAAAAAAGGAAAAAAGAAAAAAAAAGAAGAAAAAAAAACTAGTTGCAATTAGAGGATTGGATGAAAACTCACTAAGAGCACTACAACCTTTCTGATTACCCGTCAAAGCAATCCCTGGATAAGACAGAACCTAGAAAATGATTTAGGCAACCCTTCTTTGTATAGCTCTCTAAATGACTATTTTCTACCTTTATTTTGCAATCGCTTGCCAGCTCGTTGAGCCTTTATGCTGGTATGCTAAACTCATATCGATTTTGTTGTTACACGTGTTGAAACTACCCTTCGCCTAAAGTAATTTTTGCCTCCCCTTAGAAGAATGGCTGCTCTAGTAAGGATGGATGTACATCATTGATAATTCTTTGGGTTATCAAAGCTCGCCCTGATAAGGATGAGTTTACACTTTGGGAAGAGAGCTTACTTATTCACAAACCCTGCATGGCCAGAGACATAAGTAAAAATATAAATAAGAAATAAGAAAAAAAAAGAGAAAAGAAAAAAGAAAGAAGAAGAAAAGAGAAAAAAAAGGGAAAAAAGAAGTAGAGCTCAAGATAGCAACCACTTGACGAGTTTCAATGGCTATCTTTTCAGTTGTTATTTTGGTCTTGATGAGCTAAAGTGTTATCAAGCCCAAATTCAAGAATACCTTTATATATGCAACTGAGCTGAGAATGGTCCTCCCATCAGTCGAGTAGATATTGCGGCCATTTTTCTTCTCTAGTGACCTGATCCTCTTTGACACCCATCTACCTAAGCCTAACGTTGCAACTAAAGTAAGACCTCTTGATTCTTGGTTCAGTCTTATCTAATTAGCGGAGATGATCTTGTAATAAGTTTTGGTAAGTAGGAAAAGGCATATGGTATTTCTTGAGCTTCAAGCGGGAAGCCACGGGTACGTTTATGCATTTGAGTTGAATCTCATCCCCAACATTGCATCTAGAATCTGCTTTCAAAAAAAAATTGAGGGCTGAGAGAAAATTTTCAAAAAATCCAAGAGGGCTGATTAATAATAGGAGTTTGATGCTTTCATGATCTATCCCGAGATTAGATAGGGTCTTGTATTTTGAGATTAAGGCCGAATGACGGTCATGTGTAATGAGATCAGATTGAAACATACTCATTTATGCCATGATATGTTAATATAAACAGAGCACCTTATCTTGCATACCCAAACTTGTTTAAGCTTCAGCATGAAAAAGTAGCACATGGTTTCTCTTTTCACATGTGGCTCCCATTGCTATCATCATCCTGATATGTCAACTGACTTACCTGTCATGCAGCACCTTCATGAGGAAAATCAAAATTCATACAATCGAAAAAAAAGGCCATTAGAGATGAAAATCGTAACTAGCTCTTTAACCAAAAATTAGGCCAAAAGATAGGGTGAACACCTAGAAACAGGCAGTCTATTCTTAAAAGAAGAAAAGAAATGAAAAAAAAGCCGCTGGATTGGGTTGGGTCTATTCTAGGTCTCTAGGAGGCATCAAACAATGCGAGTGGCCAAGTTGTACCCTCAACGGACCCCTGACCACTCAAGACTCAATCTATTCATTTTTGCATGCATTTCATGTCACACAATTCATTTGCAAACAATTGCATATAACTTTTCACCTGCATACACGTATTCCTGTGCACATAACTTAGCAGGAAAAGTCCAAATAAAAACCACAAGTAGGTCGAGGACAGCTTCAACACAACATAGGCACTCACCCGTGCTGGTCAATCCCTTCAAAGTCCTCTTAAGAGGCAAAACCCTTCTGTAGACACCGAGTCTCGAGGCAGTCCAGTTCAAGATTACCCAATGATGAAATTAATTGTACCTGTTTATAGGCGAAAATGAAAGTTGGAAGTGATTATTTCCTTGTCAAATGGATTTATTAAAAATAAATAAAAATGTGTTTTAAAAATATTTTGAAAATGTTTTAAAAATTATTTTAAGATAAAAAAGTGAATTTTGAAATTATAGTATTTTAGCAAAAATAAAAAAAAAATTATGAGTGTCGGCCTGCGGCACTGCGCTAGGCGCGTGTGCGGGCATCCCTTGCCCGCACGCCTCGCACGCAAGGCGTGCGCTGGGCGATGCCCGCAGCGTGCGAGCGGCGTGCGGGGCATCACCCGTAGCAAGAGCGATGTACAGGGTGTCGCCCATGCGTGCCTAGCGCGCTGCTGCGCGAGGCGACTCCCGTCGGGCTCGCTGACGGGCGTTGCTCGCCCCTGCCGCGTGCCCATCGCCCCTCCAGCAGCCCTTTGGGCATTTTTTGGGTTTTTTCACTCATTTTTTTTTTTGTAGAATTTAATTTTAAAATCCTTTTATCTTCTAACCCTTTAAATTCTTTAGTTTTTGGGTTTAATTGGGAATTAAATTAAATTAATTTTTTCATTAAAAATTGATTTATTTTGAGGTATAAAAGGTGTTTTTTGAGAGAGAACAAGGGGGATTTTTCCTTAAGAAAAATTGGTTTTCTCTCTTTTTCTTCTTCCTCGAGAACAAGTTCCCCAAGTATTTTTAATTTTTTTTAAGTTAATTCTTGAGATAAATAAATTAATTATTTATTCTTGTGAATTTTCTTACTTCTTTTACAATTTTTACTTGAGACAAATAAATTAATTATTTGTTCTTGGGATAAAATTTTGTTATATATTTTATTTTTCTAAATCAAGACAAGGAGATTAATCACCTACCTTTATTCATCGCATCAAAATTTGAGGGTAAATATTTTAGCCTCAATTTTTAATTTAATTTTTGTTATAATTTTTTGTTTATAATTAATTATCAACAATGTAAATTTTTGATCTATTATTTAATTTTTTTATGCCATAGATTTAATATTTTAGCACATTTTATTTTATTCTTATATGTTTATTTGATTGTTCATCTTTTGTTGTTATTATTATTATTATTATTATTATTATTATTATTATTATTATTATTATTATTATTATTATTATTATTATTATTATTATTATTATCATCACTTTTGTTCATATATTACTATTATTATTATTAGTATTATTATTTAACATGTTTTGTTTTTTTATTTCTTTTATTTTTGCTTGCTTGATTGTTCATCTTCCTTATTGTTGATTGTTCATCTTCTTTATTGTTATTGTTTATTATTATTATTGTTATTGTTAATATCATGATTACTTTTGTTTTATTATTATCATTATTGGGATTATTATCATCATTAGTATTATTATTATCATTGTTATATATTATTACTACTACTATTACTATTATTATTTTTATTTTTGTTAGTATTATTTATTAATGTTATCATTATTATTATTATTTATGCTTTTTATGCATGTTGAATTGTTCATATGTTAAGTTATTTATTTTTATTATGTCATTTAATTGATTTGTCATACATGATACATATTATTTTATTTGTTTTTTCCATTTTTACATGTTATATGTTTAAATTCATTTTTTATTACTAGCATCACTTTTATTTGTTTTTTTTTTATTTCAATACTTATTTTTCATGTGTGAGTTTTTTTCAATGACAAGTGGGAGCCCATGGA
This sequence comes from Excoecaria cochinchinensis, assembly GCA_947683425.1. Classification (NCBI taxonomy): domain Eukaryota; kingdom Viridiplantae; phylum Streptophyta; class Magnoliopsida; order Malpighiales; family Euphorbiaceae; genus Excoecaria; species Excoecaria cochinchinensis. Next base: position 3,349,593 of record CANTUQ010000096.1, read on the forward strand.
GATTTAAAGGCACCATTTTGGTGGAATTTATTTTTTTAGGATTTTTAGTATTATTATTATTTTGCTTTTATTTGGTTTTATTATAAAATATGTAATAAATTTATTTATTTTTATGCACGTTAATTAAAAAATCACATAAAAATTTTTATATTAATAAATTGGACTTTTTCTAATAAAATGGGACCAATGTCCTAATTTCAATCAATAAAAACTCACTTTAAAAAATAAGAGTCAATTTTCTTAACATGAGATCACTCATCCCAATTTTTCCCAATCATACCCCTGAGGTTAGACGAATTTTTCCAATTTCTTGTAAATTTTGTGGCGACTCCAAAATATCTCAAAGGTGCCTAAAGGCTTTATGGGATTGGATGATATTTCCAATATTCTATTGGAAAGAGGTGTCCAAAATATCTCATGATTGCCCAAGATCAAAAGACGCAAACCCTCTCGGGCCCTAAAAGCGGGTTCCTAGGAATCGATCGGGTCCAACGAGCATCACAGTGGTGACTCCACAGGAGAGTTAAAACTTTGCTCCAAAACTGTCTTGGTTAATAATATAATTGGGTTTTTCAAATTAATATTTTATCTCTTTTCGAAAAATTACATTGCATCCATGCTAAAGCCTTAGAATTGTGCTAGTTTGGTCCCTTTCTTAACCCCAGTGTGTTCCCGAAGCACGACCCTATGTTCACTCAATATGGGGAAGTGTTAAGGATAATCACCAGCCCAAGCCTCGTACCTTATGGTATATCAAATGGAGACCCAATCGGTTGTTATGCTCTTTATGAGCTAGACCCGTTGGCAGGGACCATGCTTAGGTAGCCCTAAAGTATCATCACCTTTGACCGAAGCTCATGTAATGGCAATAAATACTTCCACTAAGTGAAAATGTACCGTGATACTGTGCTTGCTATTTGGGCCATCATATATTGAATAAAATCAGTCAAATTAAATGGTCTTTCATCAAAGGCTTTCATGCCCTGGTAGGCCCATCTTGATTTAGTTAAAGTGTTTAAATACATAATGGCCAAACACCCATACATATGTACATTAGGCAATAGATGTTATGCTACCGGTTTTTCCACCGTGCACTACACACGTCCAATGGGTTCCCTGTTAACCGCCCACCTAGGAAAGAGATTGCACTACCTCATGTATGCTTGCATGTGTGTGTCTATGCTGCATTAGGCATTTCAATCATGCATCATCCTAACGTGGTGTATTTTACAGCCATCATAGATTCATCCAGGTGGTTTAGAGGTCCTGACGGTCAGCTAAGAAGGATTCCATTCTTTGGATTACCAGAGCTAGTGTCAGATCAGAGTTCAGATTCTCTTTCAGAAGGTAGTGAGATATTGTCTTCCGAGTCATCAGCTGAGACAAGTATGGCTAACCAATCAAGTGGGTTTGATGCAACCCAGGCAATGATTATTGAAGAGGTAGGGAGGAAAATGGAAGAGTTTGAGGCCAGAATGACGGCAAGGATGGGCAACCTTGCCACTACCCTAGCCCCACTTGCTGGACAATAGGCTGTTGCTTCAATTAGGGGGCAAGATGAACAAGGGGCTGCTAGAGAGGATCCCCCAGCGGTAGTTGATCCACCTACGATTGAGCCAAGAGCACTAGCGCCTGTAGAGTGCAGAGAAGGCCCTAAATCTGAGTTTGACTTACAGGAAGAAGAGCAAGAGGAATAGATGGTAACAAAGGGGAAGTCGCCCAAGTTGGAGGATGCGATGTGGAGAAAGATGGAGGAGAAGTTTGAGGCCATGACGTGGATGTTGACGGTAGGAAGGGGAATGAACCTTGATCGGGAGTTGGACGGTGATGATCTGATCCCCCAGAACTTTAAGATGCTCGATATTTCCAAGTTTGATGGCACTTCTGACCCTGTTGCACACATCAAGGAGTATTCACTAGTCATGAAGGGGATAACTCTGACTAGGAAGCAGAAGATAAAGTACTTTTGCCTTTGTCTCACGAGAGCTACCATTTACTGGTACCATGGGTTGGACAGAAGGTCCAAAAAGGATTGGGAGTTATTGATAGAAGAGTTCCTAAGGCAATATGATTGTAGTACCAGGATGGAGGTCACGTTGAAGGATTTAGAGTTGCTGCAACAGAAGGCTGGGGAGTCTTTTCATGAGTACCTCACTCGGTGGAGGAACTGAGTTATGGAGATGAAGCGCAAACCCGATACTCCTGATCAGATTCGATTGTTCATTTAGAATGCCAGCCCCTACCTGAGAGACGGGCTAAAAATGAAAGGGCTAAAGGATTAGGAGTCTTTAAAGGATATTGCCATAAAGGCAAAGGGTGAATATATGGCCAGGAGAGCAAGTAGTGAGGCTTATGCCAAGAAGGGCTACACTAATCAAGGGGCAACCAAGTCAACAAGCTCCAGTAGTGGTAATAGAAGTGGAAAGATAGCTGAGGTGTCGGCAACAGGTGCGAATCAGAGGTACTTCTCGAATTTGGGTCGGCCTTTGTCATGGGTATTAAAAAGACTAGTAAAGGAGGAGAAGCTACAACCCCTGCCACCTAGGCCAGCCAGAACCCAAGGACAACCGGGGCATAAAGAGAATGAATATTGTGCCTTTCACCAACATACTGGGCATATAATAGACAATTGCATAATACTGAGGCACTAGATTCAGGATCTGATCGATAGTAAGCAGATCACTGATCCTGAACGGAGAGACAGCAAGAAGAAGTCCAATTACAATACTGTGCGACCACCTGTCTTTATGATTGGGTCGAGCCTACCCAAATGGTATGTGTTGCATGACTTATATGGTAATGAATACATTGCTATCACATGGTAGTGAATACGTTGCTATCACTCACCCTGAGGAAAGTGAAGAAAGGATGCCCATGGTAGCGATAGATTGTTGGTCCACTAGTGAGAGTGGAGAAAAAGACGAAAAGGAGGAAGAAGGAGGAAAGTCTGTGGATCTGTGGGATTTAGATGGAGAAGGGAAGGAAGTTAGGGCTATAACAAGAAGTGGGAGGGTGATCCCAGAAGTTGAGAGGTCGCAGGACCCAGTGCAAGCACCTGCAGAAAGGGAGCTGGAGGAGAATACTATGGTAAAACAGTTGAAAAAGGCCACGGCTCAAATATCTATTTGGGACCTTTTAAGACAGTCCCCTTCCCACAGACAAAAGTTGGTTGAGGCTTTAAGTGAATCTACCGTGGCCACCACGATATCTCCATCCGAGTTGTTAGATCTTGTCAAAGGGGAATCAGGAGAGAGATTGGTATTTTCTGATGCGAAGTTGCCAGCTGAAGGCCGTGACCACAACCGGCCACTATACATCAAGGTGCAAATTAATGACAAGCACACCACTTGTGTTATGGTCGATGATGGCTCATCCATAAATATTTGTCCTTTAGTTGCACTCTAGGCTTTTAGGCTAAATGAAAACATGCTGAGCAAGTCTGATTTGACCATCACAACCTACGATAATTCTCGAAGACAAGGGTCGGGAACATTTAGAGCTCTGGTTAATAATGGGCCTATTGAGACGGAGATAAAATTTATGGTCTTGCCTATCCCAGCAAATTTCTCATCTCTACTTGGAAGGCCATGGTTCCATAAATTGGGAGGAGTGTTGTTTACTCTGCACCAGATGATCAAGATACCACATGAAAGAGAAGTGGTGACTATTAAAGCGGCGAGAGAAAACCAAGTGTCTGCCTTGGGAATTTCTAACTAGTCATTCAGTGGCTTTCATATATCGGTGATAGGAGAAGAGCAGGTTTCAATAGATAGCCCTCAGGTTGTGAACATGATGAAGAAGATGCACTTCCTCCTAGGGGTTGGTTTAGGCAAAAATTTCCAAGGGTTGCAGTCTGTTGTTACTACACAAGGCCAAAAAGATCGGAAGGGTTTGGGGTATAAAGGAGAGCATGGCAAGAAGAAAATGTTAGAGAAGATCCCCCACATTTCAGAGAGTTTTGTTCCCGCGTCCTCGGTCTGTGCTTACACTGGAAATGGAGAGCCTCAATGGGTGGATGGAAAGACCATTCTAGGTTTCAAAATCTTTAATGATGTCTTCGACTGGGAGGTTGGAGTTATCAAATCTGCAGAGGACTTCTGGGATGAAGAGATTATGACTCAGTGTAGTGTTTGGGATAGGGATGGGCCCGAGGAGATTATCACTGACAAACTGTTAGCCACCAGGTTAAAGGGAAAAGAGAAGATGTCAGAGTCAGATTTGAAGATTGAAGATTTGAAGATTTCACCGGAGGTAGTTGAAAAGCCTCCATGAAGCCAAGAAGTCAAGGAACAATCGGCTACAACATCGGCGTCGACAGAGAATGAAGATAATAGTTATTTAGATAATCTTTTTATGCCAGAACTTTTCAGTAATGACAATGTTAATGTTTCTGATTATATTAATGAGATGAATAACTTTGCTTACTTGTGTGATGTTTCTGATGATTTCATTTCTCATGATCATAAACATGATGCATTCATTTTTGACATTAACTCAACTAGCACGACTGCATTTAATCTCGAAACTTTGGAGAACCCAAAGGAAATTTTGATAGCATCAGACATAACTCCTGAGGAGAGGTTAAAATTTGAGAGAATTTTGAAAAAATATGAAAAAGTCTTTGCTTGGACCTACGAGGACATGCCGGGAATCGTAACACCCCGATACCCCCATTGGAAGGATACCGGAGCGCTACGCGCACAAATACATATAATCAGAAAGATACCAAATCATATATATAACCATATCGTTTTACAAAAAGGATTTGTAATTAATTAACATATACATGTACAAAATCATCCTTTACAAATCTACATCTCCAAAATCAAACTCCATATACAAAACTTATATTAATACAAAAATACAGCGGAAGACAAAAAGAACTCCAAATAAAGATTTCTAGTGGCCGACCTGCAGATGTCTGACTCCAAATTGAACCTGCCACCTACACGGAAAAAGAGCCCGTGCTAAGCGATAACGCTTAGTGGGGAGGAACAAAACATGCATGTACATATAATCGCAATAACAATATATGAGCTTAACAATAACGAAAGCATATAAACGTATACTACTCATGCTTTTTCATCATATACATATATAAAGGAAAGTAACCATTGCTTATACATCCAATGCGTATTCGCCAAATAAAGGAATTAATCATTTAATCCAAGTAATCAATATTCATATGCATCTTCACAATATAATCATATAACCATTCATATCCAAATACAAGTATCGAATCATATCTTGTCACATCGCATGTACATATACATGTAACTTATATCCATTTCCCTATCATTGGAAACACATATCATATTCATATAATAGTCTCATATACAAATCTCATGTAATAACCTCATGTAGTAGCCTGATTACTCACTAACTAGTGGATACGGGTACTAATGATACTGATAGGACACAGTATCCAAGCATATAGAGACAAGAGTCTCGAATCATGTGTAAACATGTATACCCGAAGGTATACCAGAAACCGAAGTCTCAAATCATATAGACCCAAACGGGGTCAACGTATAACTTGTAACATATAGCAGCTGCACTCACACTCTAACCCTGGATAAGCGCTTATCTATCCACTACTATGACTATCAGGCTCAAGTAATAACTCAATCATGTTCTAGCATTATTATCATATAAAAGAGAATAAATCAAGTATAACTATATAATTTCGTGTATACATGTATATTGATCAATTTTGAAGACATATAAATCATATACAAATCTTATTAAGATCATATAAGTTATCATTTAATAGTCCATATAAGACAAATCGTGTGCCATGTAGTGAAAATCCATGTAAAAAGAAGCTTGGAAACCATTTTCAGAAAATAGGGTAGGAGGGCATATAGCTCACTGTCGCGCTCGCGACAGTAGCCTAGGAAGCACGAGTCGTGCTCCCCCCTGCCAAGACGTGCGCCAACAGTTGAGACGTGCACACTCTGCCGAGACATGCACGTCCCTCTGTGTCGTGTAGGATCAGCCAAGCAGAACACTCTGCCGAGCGGCCTCCTTCCCTAATGGACCATCTTCACGACTCGTGAAGATACTTCACGTGTCGTGAAGACTCCCTAGCCGAGCGGGCCTATACCGAGCAGTCGTTCATCTTCACGACTCGTGAAGATGCCTCACGTGTCGTGAAGAACCTGGGCCATTCTTCATGACTTGTGAAGATACTTCACGTGTCGTGAAGGATGCCAGCCGATCGGATACCGCGAGGGAAAGGAAGACTCCCTTCTATCGCGCTCGCGACTAGCATCGCGCTCGCAACAGAAGCCCATTTTCCCTTCCTCAACAAAATGCTGGAAATATAGAGCTTGTAAAACAAAATCCCATCATTCCCCAAAACCATGTATCATGCAAAATCATGCAAAATCTTACCTCTAGTGCCTCCAAAACATGCTTATAACAATATCCACTCAATTTACACAATATTAACACGTCAAATCAACATATACACAAAGGTTACAAAACCAAAAATCCATCTCATGTTCATATTCTCCAAAATTAACATGCAAAGCAGTATCACTCTTTTATCTCAAATCATAAACACCAATCTATTATACTCATGCATTTTCATGTATCAAACCACACAAATAACAGGTATTTGCATATCACACAAGGATCCAAAGGAAATGGACAACATTTCCAAATGTACACAGCTAAACACAAAGCTCCCAAACCTAGAAATGAAGCTCAAAGCACAATCTTCAAGATCCAATCTTTTCTTTCCCTTTTCTCTTTCTCCTCTCTTCAGATTCTTGCATAAAATCCAACCAAAACAAAACCTTATCAAACCCAAGAACAAACCTTATAATCCCAAACCAAATCTGAACGGAATAAGAAGGAGAAGAAGAAGATTCAAGCCACAAAACATCAGTCACTTACCTCTTGGAACACTTTTATCTCAAAACCCTAGCTCAACTCTTGAAGAATACCCATAGGCAAGGCTTGAGAGCAGAAATGGAGAAGTGAGGAAGTGAGAGAGAACGTGAGAGTGCAAGAAAGAAGAGATGCAGGTGGCTTCTACAGGAAGCAACCAATTCCTGCTCTCCCTCTCTCTTCTTCCTTTCAAATCCCCATTAATGCACCACCCACTTATCCACATGTCCAAATCTCATTGGACCACTAATTCCCTTCTTTAACTTTCTTTCTTTTTATCCTCTAGTCACTTACACAAATACCAATTTACCCTCAATAAACTCTTATAATTCCTTAATTAAATCTTAATTCATTTACCAATTACCAAATTACCCCTTTTAAATATCCAACTAAACATGCAATTTCAACTAGGCTATTTTTGGGATGTTACAGGAATTGATCGAGAAGTCACCAAACATGCCATCCCAACATACCCAGAGTCTAAATCAGTTAAGCAAAAGCTTAGAAGACTTAGACTGGAATGGGCACAAAAGGTAAAAGAAGAGATCCATAAGTAGATTGAGGCTAAGTTTCCAATAGAGGTTCAATACCTGACCTGGTTAGCTAATGTAGTTCCTGTGGATAAAAATGATGGAAAGGTTCGAGTATGTGTGGATTATCGGGACCTGAACAAAGCCTGTCTGAAAGAAAATTTCCCTTTGCCTCATATTGATGTACTGGTAAATAGTGCAGCTCCTTGCATAATGTACAGTTTTGTGGATGGGTACGCAGGGTACAATCAAATCCTCAACAAGATCACAAATCGAATTAAGATAGCTTTCATAACTGAGTGGGGGTACATTTGCTTATCGGGTTTTGCCTTTTGGATTAAAGAATGCAGGAGCAACGTATCAAAGAATGGCCACTAGAGTTCTTAATGACTTGATCTATAAAGAAGTGGACGTGTATGTTGACGACATGATGATCAAGTCAGCTACCCGAGAAGGTCACTTCGAGGCTTTGGAAAAGTTCTTTAAAAGGATCAATAAGTATAATATGCGCCTCAATCCCAAGAAGTGCATCTTCGAAGTTACCTCGGGTAAGCTATTGGGCCATGTGGTAAGTCAGAGAGGAATTGAAGAGATCCTGATAAGGTCAGAGCCATTAGAGAGATGCTAGTGTCTCAGAAAGAGAAGAAAGTTAGAAGTTTCCTGGGAAAAGTTCAGTACATCAGTCGGTTTATTGCCAAGCTAGCTTCGGTATACAAACCCATCTTTAAGCTTCTCAGGAAAAATTAGTTGGTGGTGTTTGTCCTATCTTTGCATTGTTGACCGGCCATTCTCCCTAGTTCCAATTTCTATTCTCTCTTTTGGTTTCTTTTTCTTCTTCTTCTTCCGTTTTCCTTCATCTTTAGTTTTACCCATTGATTTTTTGCTATTGGATCAAAGTAAGAGGTTAAGTGATAAATTGGAAAGGTAAACGTGGGTTTAGAAGTTAGAGTATTCCTTCTTCTCCTTTGTTCTTGTCTATGAATTTGAGTGAGTTTGATTTATGGATTAAGTGTGTTTTGTTGGGTTTTGTACAAGAAGTTTTGGACAGGAGAAGAGACAAGAGCAAAGATAAGATTTGAGCTAGGGAGGAGTTGTTCAAGCTACTCTTTTTGAGGTTTGGGATTATTTTTTTTAACTTATTAATAGATGAATATTTGATTAAATTGGGGAAATTATGGGTTTTGAAGAGTTCAATAACTCTTCTACTTGTTAAAATTGTATATGGGATAATGTTGCTGAGTTGATAATATTCTATTAACAACTTGAAGTTGTATTAAGTTTTGATAGTTTGCATGTTGATTTTGTGTATGCTACAAATTGTGCATGAGGAAGATATTGGCATGTGATTAATTGTTTAGAAGGCCTTTCGGCTGGAATCGGTATTTGATTGATGGTTGAAGTTATGCATCTGAATATAGTAAAGTGTGTGACAGAGGTATGTGAAGTTGGGAGTTTGAACATGAAGTTCAGGCTCTATCGCGAGTGCGATAGAGGGCTTTGTCAGGCAAAGTTTGCCAGATCGTGTTCTGTCATGAGCGCGAGCTTCATCTCGGGTGCGACAGAAGTCATTTGGACATTCTATCGCGAGTGTGACATCTACCGCGAGCGCGACAGCAGAGTATTTGGGTTTTGTCATGAGCGCGACATAGTTGAGTTATGCATGATTCTATAATTGTTTTACTTTATGTGAAATATTGTATTAGCTTATGAATGAATATGCATATCGAATCTATAAATGTGATAATTTAATAGATAATAAATGATATGTTTGATGAATTTTGGTATGCTTAGTGTGTAACAAGAATTTAAGATATTGTAAATACTATGTGAATATGTTAATTGAATATGAGCATGTCAAATAGATTTTTCTTTGGCATGACTGATAAACAAATATGTATGTATGTTCATGGTTTGCTTAGTTAATATACGATGTGAGTTGGATGTGCAGTGGTTTGAAAAGATGATCAACTGAATGTAAATTAAATAGTTTATTGGATGAAGTTTATATGTTAAGCCTGAATTAGTCATAGTAGTGGATAGATGGACATGCCTATAAAGGGTTAGAGTTTTGCAGCTGCTAAAGTTTGACACCGTTTGGTGTCCAGGGTTTGACACCGTTTGGTGTCCAGAGTTTGGTACCTTTTTATATCTAGAGATTTGAGACTTCGGTCTCTACATATTTGAGACCTCGGTCTCCAGATGTTTTAGACTACTTGTCAGTATCCAGAGTACCCATAGAAGTCTATTTGCTTTTATTTATCCCCACTAAACCTTCGGTCAGCACGGTTGTTGTAACACCCTATAACGGTAGATAGTACGGATATTGGATGTCACAGTACTGCACTGACATGCACTACAAATGCACCTAAAAATTAGGGATTTTTTTTTTAAAAACCATCACAATCATACATATATTATAATGTAACAGTTACACTAACACACAAATTAATATACTTATAGCATGCATCTTCGGCTTCGCCTACTGCGACCATATACATGCCATGCCAATCCTTTTTATCCTTGTTGTCGAAACTTCCTTCGATCATCGCTGAATCTTCGGCCACATCGAAATCTACTATAACCTATGCGCAGTAACACTCTACGTGCTGAGTATTAAAAATGCCCAGTGATGGATACATATCCAAAATTTTCCATAGCAAAACTATATGCATGCACACACAAGCTTATTTCTGAAGTCATGTCTTTTGAATACTAATTAATTACTTTGGTCATTTATCACTCTTCTATTCTTTGTTGTCTTATCTATCACTATTCTTTAACATTACTTTGTCATTTCCATTTCTATTATGTGTACTAATAATTTTAACACTTATAACACTACATTCGATTTGTCAATTAAGAATCAATTCCATTAACAATACTTTTTATTACTTTATATCTGTAGCTTTTGGTTTCCTTCTCTTTGCTTATAACTTATTTACAATCTATATTTGGGCATGTAACATCCTTAAAAAAAATTTGCAACATCCTTTACCCGTACATAGTCAACCACCATGACCGGTGAAGGATGTTACATGACAAATACCAAATTGAACACGTTTGACCTAAAAACAAAAATAGAAAAGCAGGAATATAAAATTTCTTCAATCCAAAATAATCACATACAAGCTCGCATCGTACCACTTCTACTAATCTTATTACATACCATTTACTTAATACAACAATAGTAATGAATTACATTACAAATATTAACTATAAACTCTAACTAACAAACTACTACAGATTCGTTGGCCAAACTACTGCGGATTGTCCTCATTTACACGACTAACTCCAAACCTGCATGGATAAACACCCATGCTAAATGCAAAGGATTAGTGGGGAAAACACGTAATATGGATGACCACTCACAGCAGTTGTCAGTCAATACACACAATAATAAAATATCCAATATAAATTCATATGTATATAAATAAATATTCTAAGCACATTTAATGATTTTATTCGATTATTACATAAAATTTATCATAACGAATCATATTTATCATATTCATCAACCTAGTCAAATAGAGTGACAATTTAATTAATACATGCTTTTCATGATTCACTACTCATATTTCTCATGCCTCACATATAATTATATTCAGGTAATAATCAATTCTCACATTACAACAATTCCTCACACATTAAATAATCATGAATAAGAAGTTAAAAATATAAGTTCTTATCAGAGCATATTAATGCATGTCACACATATATTTATATTTATTTAACTACTTACTTCAAATTAATCCACTACTCTCATGTCATTCACTCATGTTTGTATTCCAAAGGGAAAACAAAACTAAAACTCATAGGCACTCAATGGTGCTATCACATTTTCGCAAAGGGATCCATACAGGATCCAAGAACACATAGGTACATGAAGCACTAGTTCAAACAGCATATAACACCCTATACCCTAGATAGTACAGATATCGGATGTCACAATACTAAACTGACATACACTACAAATGCACCTAACAATCAGGGAATTTTTTTTTTAAAACAATCACAATCATACATATACTATAACGTAAGAGTTACACTAACACACAAATTAATTGTAACACCCTTATAACTTTCCTAACATACGTATAGTGATTTTAATAGTTACCAAATATGTTATCAATACAAGCAAGCGTGTGAATTGTTTTCACACGATCAATATGCAACTTGTGGAACAGTTAATTTCTTATTAAACCTTATACTTAACCATTATAACTGTAACTTATTATACTTCGCCGCTGACCTATAACTGTCTAGTTTATTATTCTAATCCATAAAAATTTCGACAGTATGACGGCTATAATATTAACCTACCCAAACCTACAAAGTCAACAAACCGTAGCCCACACGACCACAACAACAGTATACAATATATCTCATCATCCATCAACCACAGACAGTCTCACAATATTCACTAAGTAATATTGTCCATTACACACCATAAATACATATCCATAATTTACAATATTTGTTTATAAGTATATACATGCCATATACCAAAAATCTACTGAAAATATCCCGTACAAGCTTAGTCCTGACAGCTTCCAAAAAGTCGCATGCTTGCTCCCACTCCTAGCTTGTACCTACACGCAGTCAATAAAAATTACGTGTTGAGCATTAAATATGCTCAGTGGTGGTTACAATTTTAAAAAGTTTCATCTATCTATTTAGTATTTAGTTAATGCTAAAATATTTAAATTCTAATTTCTAACCAATGTAAATTTTAATATTATCCAATTAACTCCCAATAGTATTTATCATTTAATTTACTTATAAACTCATTAGTTAATTTATTCACTACATAATTATATTATTATTATTATTATTATTATTATTATTATTATTATTATTATTATTTGTACTACTACTATTATTATCATCATCATTTAATTCTATTACTCCCATTTACTAATAAACCAATTTATTTGCTTAATCAGTTACAATTTCTTATATTAATACTTTATCTTATTAATACTAAATCATTATTTATATAATAACTTACTTAATTATCTATTTAACTTTCAATTTCTTCCTACTTTACTAATCTATTTCATTAAATTATATCAAATTGATATTAATTATTCTAATTTCTTAATTTAAATCATTATTTAACCTATAATTTATTATTTATTCTTTATTTTTTTCTATTTTCATGGCTAATTACATTTTAATCTTCAATTAAGTATTTAATTTAATATTCTTCCCAATTAAACTGTTTTTCCTTTACTTAAGCAGTAGCGCCCTATACCCGTATGTGATACGGATACCGGTTGCCACCGCACTGAACTGACATACACTCTAATATTTTATTATCAAATTAAATAACTGTTCATTTTAATCCGGTTAACCTAATTAAACTATTCAGTTTATTAAATAGACAATTAATTAAAACCGGTAAAATATATATTTTTTTGAATAGTACTGTATACGTGAATAGTACCGTATGTATGAATAGTACTGTATGTATAATACTGTGTGAATAGTGCCGTATGGCAAAGACAATTTACTTAAGTCTATTAATACTTATTAATTATTCATCAACTTAATATTTTTACTTTAATTCACTATTAACTATGCCGATTGACCTATAACTGTCTCAGATACTATTCATCTGGTCAATTTTCCTTTAACTTAAAAATCTACATTTTTCTTTACCAATTATATTAACTTAATTTCTACCAATTATTAGACATACTAAACACAAATAAACTGGTGACAGTTTTAGCAATCTATTACAGACCAAAACCCAAAAACAGTATTATAAGACATATACATGCCAAACTTCTTAACATACTTAAATATTCCAATTAATTTCTTCCATACCACTTCCAAAGTGTGAGGTATGCATTACTCCAAATCCTACGGAGTACCTACACGCAGTCAAATTAATCTACGTGCTGAGCATTAAATATACCAGTGGTGATTGCAATTCCAGAAATTTCCACTAAAACTAATTTTTTATGCATAAATAATATTTAACAAATAATATCATTTAATTATTCATAAATAAACATATTTAATTTAATTCCCAACTAGGCATGCAATATTACATGTAATTATTTTAAATTACATAATTGGGGCAATTACACAATTTATTCATATAAATAATCTTATTACCATTTTATCCTTAGCTTATGGTAATATTTCACTTATACCCTTAAACTTTTTCAAAATGACGAAAATACCATTAGTTCAATTATACTTCACCAATATTACAGTTATGCCATTAGTTCATTTTAATTTCACTAATATTACCATTATGCCACTAATTTAATTATTTTCACTAATATTACAATTTTACCATTAATTTACATGGCAAATTACGGTTTTACCCTCCAATTACCATTTTCATGCCAAATTACACATTTACCCTTAAGAAGTGGCCAATTTTCATATTTAACCATTTATTTACATTTTTACCCTTATTAGCCATCCTTAGCACACATATGCACAAAATTACCATTTTGCCCTCAAACTTTTTATATTATAATAATTATGTCCTTTTTTCACATAAATATTATTTTAATCACATTTTAATCATTTAAATCTCATTTTTTACAATTATGTCCCTGTAAAACACTGGCAGACTCTATATACAGGATAAACGAGATGTGAACTTCAGAAGTTCACAGAAATACTAGCAGAGTCCTGTTGGACCACCACTATCTTTTAATACAGAACAGTATAATTCAGATATTCAAATATAGATATTCAGATATTCAAAAGTAGGACCATCATTGGCCTACTAAAAAGTTAGTCGCCATGCTCACCCCCGCGGTCTTATGTCCCTATGGCATGCCAACATATTCTGAACTAGACTTGACTACCAAATTACTACACAGGGCAATATTATTTTATTTTTCACATTATTAATGTGATATACATATTTTTCATGGTATATCATCATAATAATTTATTCTTTTTCATGCCATTTCATAATTTCACATGTGATTATCATCATTACATTATCACATGTCATGTAAACTCATTATTTCATCATGGTACACATGCATACGTACATACATGCATACGACCCACATACCAATTTATTTACATTAATTCTTTTTATCAATTTTATCATTTATTTAGGCCAATTTCATGATGTATAACATCACCATACATCAATTTCCATGAAAACACATCAAATCATGACTTTACACATGATACACATTCGGCCATACATACATCACATTCCTCATGATGTTTTCACATGCTCTAACACATACCATTCATTAGTTCACATGCCAAATAACATAGATCCATCATAAACATGCATAAAACCAAAACTAAATTTCCTCTCATCAAATAAACTTAATAAACCTCTTATTCACATCCTATATTACCTTTAGGAACCTTGAAACCAAATTTAAAACTCTTAAATCTCTTACCTCAATTTTACACCCAAACTTTAAGTCTAGATTTCACCCACTTATACTCCTCCAAATGAAATTCTAAGACCACCAATGGATTTTAGATGAGCTGAATTATTTTAGAGAGGTTTGATCCTGATGTAAATTGAAGAAAAAATGAAAGAAAAATGGTGAGGAAGAGAGAGAGAGGAATTCGACCAAGGGAGAGGAAGAAGAAGGCTAAAGTGAAATGGAATCCAAGGGGATTTCCAGATTTTTATGTGCTTTTATATGGGGCCAATTAGACCCAGCCAAGTCCAACCAAAGTGCTTGAGCCGATTTGGTCCGATTTTTATTTTTCGGGTCATTTTCCACTGTTTTGGTGAAATTTAATGTTCCTGACTTCATTTTCACTCCCAACCAATTCCATCATTTTTATAATATTAAAATTAGTCTCCCTGCAAAATTTCAACTCAATCGGAATTCGTTTGGGGTCCGGTTCAGTTAAACCGATCCAATTCGGTTCAATTCGATTTTGCCGTAAAATACAATTCTAATGCTGTCAAAAATTTCTAAAAATTATTATAAAGCTTTTATCCTCTTATAGAAGACCATTTTATCCACTCTACTATTTATAAAAATTCGGTCAAAATTCAGTCAACCTTTGGTTCAATCGAACCGAACCAGAGAAACTTCATACTGACTTTCGGGAGCCTAAATGACCTCGTTTTTACACCAGATTACACCATTATACTCCACTTAACATCCTCTTTCTAATGGTGAAATAAAATATTTTGGGATACTAATCATCAGGGAGTCACTATTTTGTCGACCCCACAGTTACTATTCACGGACCAGTCAAAGATGATGTCACTATTCAATGGGGCCCAGTCAATGATGATATTACTATTTGGGGGACACAATAATGATGATGTTACTATTCATTGTCCCACAGTTACTATTCATCATAATGACATTGCTGATGCCATCGCTGATGTAATCATGGTCCCACATTTATTATTCAGTGGGCCCTACCTTGCCCCACTTTTACTATTCAATGGATCCCACCTAGGCCCACTTTTACTTTTCAGTGGGTCCCACCTTGGCCCATTATTCACCGAAGTAAATACTTTTGTTTACTGTTTCGGCCATTCCGGACTCTTTTGACTTCCGATTGGCCTGAAATTTACGCCTACGGACTCGTATTGATGAGCTCTATCCAATGGTCCAATAAAATATTTTTTAATTCCGAGAAGTACTATTCACCCCAGAAGCACTATTCACTCTTAAAAAATACTATTTGCGACTAACACGGTATTGGGGCTGTTACATTAGCTATATATATTTACCATATTAACATTAATTTTACCAATTAGTCCCTAAAACTACATAATTTAATTCATTTTAGTCCTATTTCACACATTAGTCCGAGTTCAGTTAATTTTATTCATTTTTACTTTTTTGCCCCTAGTATTGATCCAATAGAAAATTTTCGAACCGGATATGCGGTATGTGGACCCCATAGATCCACATCATTCCAAAGTGACCCCGTAGGACCACTAATACATTTACATTCCATTTCATTTGACATTTTAAACATTTATACATTTGTAGACCGTTATTGGCCTACTAATAGTGAGTCGCCATGACTCACACCGTGGTTTTACTGTCCCTATGGTAGCCAATTACATCTTGAACTAGATTTACCTACTAGACTATTACTAAGGGCAAGAAATAAATAAATTATCACATTACTTCATCATAATATACCATTATGCCAACAAAACCACCTGTATAATATTCATTATTTTCTTAATAAATCATCTTTATTCCACTACTTATTTAATAACATAATCATCCATATGAAAATTTCATTAAAACTATACACTTAACTTCATCTCCATTATAAACAAAATATACGAATTTATTTTAAAATATTCATTTTTACTCAATAAATTCTAAATAAATTACCATACCCTCAATTTTTATTCTATATTCATTTTAGGCCATAGTTTTAACTAAATACACATTTAACTTGATTTTTAATGTAAACATGTTATACTAATTTATTCTAAAATATTCATTTAAGTTCAACAAATTCTAAATAAATTCTCATACACTCAATTTTTATTCTATTTTCATATTATGCACTTATTTTTAACAATTGGCAAGATTATACCTTCAACCTCCTACCTTTACCATTCGGCCAACCTTACAAGTCCATTCTCTATATTATATTTTTATTCCTTTATTAGTCATTACATTATTTTATTCACTAAATCACATGTATACACCTTTATTTCACAAATATACCTAAAGTATACCCTTATTCCCTTTAATATACCATTCGGCTACCCAAAGTTTACTACCCTATAATTTTTTTCTTCCTCACTTAACCATTCAATTTATCATTTCTAACATCCTAAGTTATAATTATAACATTTATTTTGATTATACACACATATTTTACATTATTACTATTCAAACATAACCTAAATTCACCCTAAAATAATGGAAATGGTTAGAATTTGTAACCACTCACCTTACGTTCCTGATTTACTCCTCTAAAGCTTCCTTCCCTTTGCTTTCTCCTCTTGAAACTCCTTCACCTTCTTTATTCCCTAAGTATGGCTGAAATTCAAAATTGAGTTGCCATAAAAACCATGCATTCTAACCACAATATAACTACATAATTACATTCTACACACTCTAATTAACCTATTAGAACCATTAAATAAATTTAAAACCTTCAATTCCTCTTACCTCAATTTGAACCCTAACCTTTGCACCCTTGAAATTTCCCAATTCTTCCACTCAATTTGGAGATTAGAGACTGCAATAATGTTGTAGAGGGGCTGAATTATATTATGGAGACTTAAATTTGGAGAGAAATTGAAGGAGAAATGAAGAATGGTGGAGAGAAAATGGAAAAAAAGGATTTGGCCAAGAGATGGACTAGAGAGGGCAAAAATTTTCTGGAATTCTCCCCCAAATTCTGATTTTCCAGCCCTTAAATAGCCTGATTTTTGGGCTGGGCCGGTCTGACCAAGGTGGTTGGACCCAAATTTAAGCCCATTAACCAAACCCAATTTATTTCTCCACCTTCTCAAGCTCTAATTCACTCCAAATCAGTTCCAAAATTCCCTAAATAATAAATTAAGCCTCACAAAAAATTTTAATCCAATCGAAATCCATTTTCAGGATTGGTTCACTCTAACTGGTTCGATTCGATAATTTCAGTGTTATCATAAAATTAATTTTTATTTCCCAAAAATTTCTAAATATTATTATAAGCTTGTCTATACCCTTAAAATAATTTTTGGAGGTCATTTACTATTTTTAGAGACCCAGTTAAATTTAGTCAAACCGGGTTCCCTAAATATGGTCTAGGACTTTTCTTATTTTTGACTTTTAGGGACCTATTTAAACTCATTTTCACTCCAAATTTTACCACTGAGCTCACCATAACTAGTATTTTCTGATGGTTAAATAAAATATTTTTTCGCCTCTGGGTGCAATTCTGCCCCGTGTGCACTAATCACCACCAAAAAATACTATTCACGGCTAACCCGATATTACTGCCATTATAATTCTCCCCTACATATAAAAATTTTGTCCTCGAAATTTTGCCTGTATTGAAGAGTTGCAGATACTGTTGCTTCATTGCAGCTTCAGGTTCCCACGTGGCTTCTTTTACATTAGTTTACGGTATTATTATTAGCATTATCATTTTTATTGCATTTGATTATTATAATTATCGTTTGTCTTTTTATATTCATTAATTCTCAATTTATTTCATTCAATTATTTATTTATTTATTTAATTTAATTTGATCCATTATCAATCTTATTCATTAATTCTCAATTTACTTTATTCAATCATTCATTTGTTTATTTATTTATCCAATTGTTTACTTATTCACGATTAACCAATATCATTTTTCTATTTTGACTGCAATGCGGGAGGCATGTGGTTCTTCTGAGAAGTATGGTCGGGACAAGTAAATTAGGATGAATTTATTATTTATTATCTGAAAATATGTAATTGTTATTTTATTCTTTTTATTCGCTTGTGGTCTATAATAATATAGGATTTTTGACCGCGCTTAAAAAACCACCATAAAAATGTTTTCTACTAAAATGAAGATTTGTTAATAAAACTGGACCAATGTCCTCATTTTCATCCCGAGCCAAAAGGTTTAATTTGATTTGAGAATTTTATACTTTTTTATAAAATGAGTATTTGGGAACCAATGTTCGCGTCTAAATGAATATCCCGATTTATGCATGTTCTGTACTTTATTTACAGTGGGGGTTGTATTCCGCCCCTAATTTTATTGTAATTTACTTTTGAATGCTTTATTTTAATTTCGCTTTTATTTTTCACTTTTATATGAATGATTGCGCCTTTTAATTGATTGCATCATATGAAAAGATGGTGAAATAATAAATTCAAAACATAATTGTAAAATTAATCAAAGTACGAATAAATGAGAAGTCCCGAACTTATCTCTGGTCTTTGGTCTCAATGAGACGAGAGACCCATTTCGATGGGATCTCCAAGATACCTCTTGTGTCCCACCAAAAGACTCAAATTACAATCCTAGGCTCCATAGGGTTAGAGGGTAATTCCAATGTTCTATTGGGGTGAATGCCTTCAAGACCCCTTTAGTTTGCCCAAAATGGATAATATACGCCGTCTTAGGCTCACTGAGGCGAGACGAACTTTCCCAATATTTTATTGGGTGGAGACTCCATGAAACTTCCTTGTTGCCCAAAATAGACGCACTTATAAATACGTTACAAGTTATCAACGAACCTCACTTGCACGATCGCCCTCAAGCGGGCGGTCAAGGGGCGCCCGTGGGGTTCGGCACGCGTCACACCTACCCAAACATGTAAAGTCAACAAACCGTAGCCCACAAGGGCACAACAACAGTATACAATATTTCTCATCATCCATCAACCATACACAGTCTCATAATATTCACTAAGTAACAATGTCCATTACACACCATAAATACATATCCATAATTTACAATATTTGTTTATAAGTATATACATGCCATATACCAAAAATCTACTGAAAATATCCCGTACAAGCTTAGTCCTGACAGCTTCCAAAAATTCGTATGCTTGCTCCCACGCCTAGCTTGTACCTACACACAGTCAATAAAAATTACGTGTTGAGCATTAAATATGCTTAGTGGTGGTTACAATTCTAAAAATTTCCATCTATCTATTTAGTATTTAGTTAATGCTAAAATATTTAAATTCTAATTTCTAACCAATGTAAACTTTAATATTATCCAATTAACTCCCGATAGTATTTATCGTTTAATTTACTTATAAACTCATTAGTTAATTTATTCACTACATAATTATATTATTATTATTTGCACTACTACTATTATTATTATTATCATTTAATTCTATTACTCCCATTTACTAATAAACCAATTTATTTGCTTAATCAATTACAATTTCTCATATTAATACTTTATCTTATTAATACTAAATCATTATTTATATAATAAATTACTTAATTATCTGTTTAACTTTCAATTTCTTCCTACTATACTAATCTATTTCATTAAATTATATCAAATTGATATTAATTATTCTAATTTCTAAATTTAAATCATTATTTAACCTATAATTTATTATTTATTCTTCATTTTTTTTTCTATTTTCATGGCTAATTACATTTTAATCCTCAATTAAGTATTTAATTTAATATTGTTACCAATTAAATTATTTTTCCTTTACTTTAGCTATATATATTTACCATATTAACATTATTTTTACACATTAGTCCGGATTCAGTTAATTTTATTCATTTTTACTATTTTGCCCCTAGTATCGGTCCAGTAGAAAATCTTCGAACCGGATATGCAGGACGTGGACCCCACAGATCCACATCATTCCAAAGTGACCCCGTAGGACCACTAATACATTTATATTCCATTTCATTTGACATTTTAAACATTTATTCATTTGTAGACCGTCATTGGCCTACAAATAGTGAGTCGCCATAACTCACACCGCGGTTTTACTGTCCCTATGGCTAGCCAATTATATCCTGAACTAAATTTAACTGCTAGACTATTACTAAGGGCAATAAATAAATAAATTATCACATTACTTCATTATAATATAGCATTATGCCAACAAAATTTAGTTACCATAAAAACCATGCATTCTAACCACAATATAACTACATAATTACACTCTACACACTCTAATTAACCTATTAGAACCATTAAATAAATTTAAACCCTTCAATTCCTCTTACCTCAATTTGAACCCTAACCTTTGTACCCTTGAAATTTCCCAATTCTTCCACTCAATTTGGAGATTAGAGACTGTAATAATGTTGTAAAGGGCTGAATTATATTATGGATACTTAAATTTGCAGAGTAATTGAAGGAGAAATGAAGAATAGTGGAGAGAAAATGGAAAGAAAGGATTCGGCCAAGAGAGGGACTAGAGAGGGCTGAAATTTTCTGGAATTATCCCTCAAATTCTAAATTTTCAGCCCTTAAATAGCCTTATTTTTGGGCTGGGCCGGTCCAACCAAATTTAAGCCCATTTTCAATTTATATCCCATTAACCAAACCTAATTTATTTCTCCACCTTCTCGAGTGCCAATTCACACCAAATCAGTTCCAAAATTCTCCAAATAATAAATTAAGCCTCCACAAAAATTTTAAGCCCAATCGAAATCCGTTTTCGGGATCGGTTCACTCTAACCGGTACGATTCGACAATTTTTAGTGTTACCGAAAAATTAATTTTTCTTTACAAAAAATTTCTAAATATTATTATAAGCTTGTCTATACCCTTAAAATAATTTTTGGAGCTCATTTACTATTTTTAGAGGCCCAGTCAAATTTTTGTCAAATCGGGATCCCTAAATACGGTGTATGCTTTTCTTATTTTTGACATTTAGGGACCTATTTAAACTCATTTTCACTCCAAATTTTACCACTGGACTCACAATGACTAGCATTTTTCAATGGTGAAATAAAATATTTTTTCGCCTCCTGCTGCAATTTCTGCCTCGAGTGCACTATTCACCACCGAAAAATACTATTCACGGCTAACTCGGTATTACGGCCATTACATTAATATACTTATACCATGCATCTTAGCTTCGCCTACTGCGACCGTATACATGCCATGCCAATCCTTTTTATCCTTTCTGTCGAAACTTCCTTCGATCATCGCTAAAACTTCGGCCACATTAAAATATACTATAAATTGCGCGCAGTACCACTCTACGCATTGAGCATTAAAAATGTCTAGTGGTAGATACATATTCGAAATTTTCCATAACAAAAACTATATGCATGCACACACAAGCTCATTTCCGAAGTCACATATTTTGAACACTAATTAATTACTTTGGTCATTTATCACTCTTTTATCTTTTGTTGTCTTATCTGTCACTATTCATTAACATTACTTTGTCATTTCCATTTCTATTATCAATATCTTTATTATGTGTACTAATACTTTTAACACTTATAACATGACGTTCGGTTTGTCAATTAATAATCAATTCCATTAACAATCCTTTTCATTACTTTATCTATATCTATAACTTTTGGTTTCCTTCTCTTTGCTTATAACTTATTTACAATCTATATTTGGGCACATCATTAGTCATCTAATCACTTATTAGAACAGTCGTTAAATTAACTCTTGGCGGTACCAATTTAGCATTTTTACTTTGTTTATGTCCTTAACGATTCCTTTACTTTTCCTTTAATTACACTAACTCTCTTGCATTTTACAGTTGTACTAATATTTTCCACTTGTTCAAATCTTATATAGTTTACTTAATTTTAATTAATAGTACTTCGAAATATATTCCTGAATTATTAATGCTAGAATACAAATTACTAACTTATCTAGACACTTATTATTCCTATCATTACTCTTTAACTTTTCTCGATCAAAACTATTACTATCATTAATGACATTATTATTAATTTTATTATTCACACTAACAATTCCCTACACATTCACAATGATATCAATTTTAAATTATGGCATTGACAATTACACTTGCTATATATTACTATTATCTTTACATTTATTATTCCCCACTATAATTATTTAAATACTTTTGTTATATTTTATTTGGTAGACTATACAATTAGTCCTATTAGCCCTTTTTAATTCCACTCAATATCCGTACACTATAGTTTAAATTCACTAAAGTCCTTCACATTCTTTATGTTTACTAATTTACCCTTCCATGTCACTTTATTATCATTATCACTATTATTCTTATTAGTTAGATTTATTGATTTCTATTTTCAATTCTTAACTTACAATAATATATTCAAATTAATGTTCTGATAATTTCATTTAATAGTCCATCCACTTATTAATGTACGATTAGGTCCTTATATTATCACTATTAGGATCAATCACCCTTAAATTCCTCATTTTTCATAATAATGCCACTACTTCACATTTTTGCCCTTCATTATTACTTAATTACAATTATGTCTAAACTTAATTAAATTACACGCTGTAACGCCCCGATACCCCCGTTGGAAGGATTTCGAGGCGCCACGCACCCATAACACAACCATACATGCGGAAGCGGAACAAACACGCAAAAGTAATAACAAATATAGCCATAAATAAATAATATAATTATACATATACAACCTCAAAATATGCATTACTTACAAAAATTTACAAAAGGATCCGCATAAACATATACATACAAAAATAAATACATAATTACAAGTACAGAAATTACAGGAGCTGAAATACAAAAAGAAACAACTCTGACTCCTAGTGGCCGACCTGCAGATGCGCAACGCGAACCGGAACTTAACTTGCCATCTACACGGGAAAACACCCGTGTTAAGTGATAATGCTTAGTGGGGAGGAAACACAAATAAAAGACTTCTATCGAAGTCACAAGCAAGCCAAACACGCAAGATAAGAATCCAATCACAGCACCAACATTTACTTACAAGCAATAAATTCAAGCATAACTACAAAACAGGCAGATATAAATCATAAACATCGCTAATCAAAATCACTGGATAGGCCAGATACTTCTCATGCAAGGTCATATATCAGTACCAATATCACCATGGACTAAGCTAATCAACTCAGAAACATTAGCCTGAATTTACACTGGTGGTGGATACGGGTACACTATATACTGCGAACAGTATCAAACACTGGAGACCGAAGTCTCAAAACATTTTATTTGTAAAACAGGGGATACTCGAGGTATCAAACACTATACCCAAACACGGTGAAACACTAGTAGCTGCAATCACTAGCCCTTTATAAGCATCCTTATCTATCCACTACTATGACCATTCAGGCTCAACGTATTCACTCAATATAATATCAATCGTCACTACCATGATCAAGAGCCAAGACAATATAACAAGATAATAAATGATACAAGTACAAAACAAAAATACTTAAAGACATAAGCAAAAGTATCACCCACGGAATAGTGAGAAACCATGCAAAGCAAAAACAAAATAAAACATTTGCTGCGCAGGGGAGGGCCGCGCTCACGACAAAGGCATGGCTCGCCCCTCGTCGCGCATGCGACACGCTCGACACTCGCGGAAGACAGGCAGAACGAGCCTCTATAGCGCTCGCGACACCCGTCGCGCTCACGTCAGAGGGCGGGGTAACACTTCATGCGATAGTGCGAAGGCGCATTCATGATGAAGCACAGCCCGGCAGACACTCGGCTTACCGAGCTCTGTCGCGCTCACGACAGAGACTGGACACTCCCCCTTTGCATTCGCACTCCGAGGCACGCTTGCGACTGAGGCTCCTCAGCATGCCCTTGGCCATCCAGACCTCTGTCGCGCTCGCGACAGAGTTGAGAATTGCCCAGAAACTATGCACTCTGCACTTCACTCCAAACCCAACCATTTCAAAACCATTCATTCATGCAATGTCATGTAAATTCATCACTCAAATGCATTCAAACATGCTAAGGATCAACTCATTTACTACATACACTACTTAATAACAAGAATTTAACTCAAAACTACAAATAAACCACAAGAACATGTAACCCATAATTTGCACTAACTCATGTAATTTCACTTCAAAACTCACATATAACCCATCAAAACGCCAACATGCAATGCCACCAATCTCAATCAAACTAACACATGCATTTACACATACAAAGCACTCAAAATCTCAGAAATTAACAATCAAACAATGATCTGAGAAGAAATAAGCAAGACAACTCCCAAACCTCAAAAAGTGCAGCTCTAACAACTTCTTCAAGAACCCACTTTCTCTTTGCCTTTACTCTTCCTTCTCTCTTCAGATTCTTGCACAAATAAACCCAGAAATTTTCTTAATCCAACATCAAATACCCAAAATAAAAACCAAATGAAGAAGATGAAGATTGGAGGCAACTAACCACTTACCTCTTCAAATCAGCTCTTAAACTCAGGAAATCCAAACTCAAATCTTGAAGAAAATACACAAGAAAAGAGGTAGAGAGCAGAAATAAAGAAGAAGGAAAGAGTGAGAGAACGGGAAAGAGTAAGAAAGTGGAGAATGAGATAGCATCTACCGAAAGCTAACAAATTCTGCCTCCTTCCCTCTCTCTTCCCTCTTGCATTAATTGCTCCCACCTACTTGCCATGTGTCACTCTCCCCTTGGTCCAAAAAGTCAAATCTTCCTTTAATTCTTTTATAATACTATGCTTTCCTTAATTAATCCCTCTTTAGTCCTTAACAATTACCTTCCCCTCACTAAACCATTTATTCCCTTTATTAAACTTTAATTCACTTTCAAATAAATCCTCACTTAGTTCCAATTTAACTTGCATAATTACTGAAATACCCTTAATTACCCATTTAGTTACTCAAATCCGACTAGGCCCTAATTTGGGATGTTACACACACACATACCCAATTATATATATATTAAATCAATTAAAACCATTATTCACTTAATAATTAATTATACTATAATATTCCATTTTCATTGATTATTTATTCATTAATGATCAACTATGCATTTAATATTTATGTTAATGATTAATTCCACTTTAATCCCTTAATTAGCCTTACTATTGTAATTTTACAATTAGGTCCCTAAACATTTATCAAAGTACGATTTTACCCTTAATTGTCTTATATTTACAAAAATGCCACTAGTTAATCTTATTCTTACATTTATTTATCACTTGATCTACAAATTACCATTTAGTCCTTGCCATATCATTTTAAAACCAAATTAGGATTTAATCCTTACGTTATACTTACATTCCAATTCATTATAATTACAATTATGCCATTAGTCATTCTTAATTTCACTTTTAATTTAATATTAACATACAAATTTACATTTTAATCCTTCCTATAATATTTTCATGTAAATTTTCATTTCAGTCCCTAGCACGTAATCAGATTATATCATTAATCATTTAATAACATTTAATATCTCAATTATACACTAAATTACGGGTTGATTTCACTCACGGTCACTCAACTTATCACTTATCGCGCAAAAGTAACCAACTTTTTTTTTCTTACTTAAATGTCACTGAACTTTTAACATTTTTTCAAAAAAGTCATTTTAACCGGAATCCGGCGAAGATACTCGCCGGATTGATGACATGGCATGCCATATCAGAAACTACATGTCGTTTAACAATATCTACAACAAATGCTACATTTAAATCAATTTCACTCACGGTCACTAAATTTATCATTCATCGAGCAAAAGTAACCAATTTTCTTTTTTTTTCAACTTAAATGTTACTGAACTTCTAACATTTTTGCAAAAAAGTCATATATTTACTATTCGTTACCACGTTTCATATGCCATGTCATCAATCCGGTAAGGGTTCTCGCTGGATTGCGGTAAACATGACTTTTTTGCAAAAATGTTAGAAGTTCAGTGACATTTAAGTAAGAAAAAAAAAGTCGGTTACTTTTGTGCGATAAGTGATAAGTTGAGTGACCATGAGTGAAATTGACCCCTAAATTACCGTCTTACCCATACACTTCTTATTCCTTTTAGCTTAGTCCTCAAACCACTCACTTAAATCATTTATCCACTTAGATACTTGCATTTGTCAATAATTACACTTAAATCCTTTAATTAGCTACTCATTTGTAAAATTACATTTAGGTCCTCAACTTTTACAAAAATTATGATTAGGTCCCCAATTTTACCTTATTTACTAAAATATCTTTATTTACACTTATCTTTCATTTCAGTCATTATTTAACTTACAAAATTACATTTTTGGTCCCTAAATTTCCACTTTTATGGCAAATTATATTTTAATCCCTAAACTTTAAATTCATTACACTATTATCATTTTATTTACACTTTTCACTTAATTATCACTTATTTTCACTCTTGAGTATAAAATTACTGTTTTGCCCCTAAACTTTCTATTTCTTTCAATTTAGTCCCATTTTCATTTATTTTCTCATTTATCACTATTTCAATCAATTTAAATGCACTTTATCATAACGTCTCAATCTTATGCATAATTACCATATTGCCCCTAGTATAAACTCGGTAGAAATCTACAAATCAGATATGCAAGACGTGGATCCCACATATTCACTACACTATAGAATGATCCCAAAAGAACCATTCAATACTAGCACTGCACGACACTGATCATTATAAACACTGAACACTGCACTGAGATAGATCGTTATTGGCCTATCAATAGCGAGTCGTCATGACTCGGAACGCGTTGTGGAATCCCTATGGCTAGCCAATTATATCATGGACTATATTTTACTACCAGACTATTACTAAAGGCAAATAATATCAGGTTTTCACTTATATCACTTAATATATCAACATATAGCATTTCATCATCAAATACACTTCACTTTAAAGTTTACATATCACTTATAATTCACTTCCATTTCATATATTTATCATTTATATCTTCAATTATGCCATTGAGTTCATTTAATCATATAATAATAATTTTCACTTCACTCTTTTTCCATCAATTTCTTTCTAATACACTTATTATTCAATTTTAACATCAATTATGTTATTTCTTTGCTTTAATATATCATAGCCTATAACATTCACTTTATACATAATGTATGTTCAACATATAAAATATTCAATTAAATAATTAAAAATTCTAATTAATTTATTTTACACTCTATTTCATTTATACATTTATTTTTAAACATTTTTATTACCAATTTCACAAAATGAACTATAAAATTATCAACATACTCATTCGGCCGTTACTTGCACTATACTTTAAAATTTCTCATTTTAAACATTAATCACTTCTATCTCACTTATTAACCCATATTAACACAAAACATAACATTTTACACAATTTACATCATACACGTCAATATTTTTCCTTTATACATATTAGATTATCATACCAAATTATTTTTAATTAAATTTCATTTTTTCCAATTAACTTAATACACACTCTATTATCATTATAATGACATTTTATGCCATTACACTTAATTAATTATCAAACTATACTAAATTACCCTAACCTATTCCATTCGACCAAGGTGTGTCCATACTAATTTACTTAGTTTTCTTTCTTCTAATCACTTAATTAACTAAATTACATGTTTTACATTACTAATACACTTGTTACATGCTTTAAACATCAAAGTATTTTAAGCATTCGTTAAGAATACCTTTCAGCCAAACCTAGGATTCCTACATCCATTTGTTTTCTTTCCATTTTAATCATTTAAAATCCCATTTTTAACCTTCCTAAGCATATCTATCAATTTTATTTCAATTAAACATGCATAAATCACATACATGTAATATGAACATAACCTAAGATCATACCTTTTCAATGGAAAAAGTATCTACTAACCTTATTTTCTTATTCTCCACATCTTAAGCATGCTTTTTATGCCTTAAGTCCTTGAAATACCATCATCTCCTTTATCTTCCTTAACTGGCCGAATACAATTATCAAAGAATCATCATAAATTTGCTTCATTTATGCAATATAATTACATAAACATACTGTACACATCCTAAAGTACCTATTTGAACCTTTAAAGGAATTTGAAAACATCAACTTTACATACCACAATTTGACACATAAAATTTTCCACTTTTTCCACTTCAAGTGAGCTCTAATCACCACCATAAGATTCTATAAAAGACAAAATTTACCCAGGAGGCTTGGATTTGGGGAGAAATGGAGAGAAAATTGAAGAGAAATAGAGAAGAAAGGAAGAAATTCACTTAGGCCAAAGGAAAATAGGAGAAGGGAGGTGGAAGCTGGATGTCTCTAGATAAATCTGGCTTTGTGTGGCCTTATATAGGCTGAAATTGAACCGAACCGGTCCAACCAAAGTGGTCCAACCGATTTAGATCAAAATTTAATTTTTTGGCAAAATTCCACTGTTCTAAGGAAACTATAATTTTCTCAACTTATTTTCACTCCAAACTAATTCCATCATTCTTATAATATGAGAAATAGCCTTCCTGCAAAATTTTAGCTCAATCGGAGTCCGTTTGGGACCTGGTTCACTCAAATCGGTTCAATTCAACACTGTTCGGTTCTGCCGTAATTTGCTAATCTAATACTGTAAAAAATTCCTAAAAATTATTTTAAGACTTTACACAACCCACAATATACCACTTAGAGCTCAGTTAATATTTTAAAAAATTTAGTCAAATTTTGGCCAAACCCTTGTTCAATTGAACCGAACCAAAGGCAAACTTCAGCTTAACTTTTGGAGGCCTAAATGACCTCATTTTCACTCCAAATTTTATCACGAAACTCCTGACAGTCCACAGATCAATTTTATGAAATAAAAATTTTCCAGTAACTTCTGTCAATTTCAGCTATATAGCAACCCTGAGATCACCCATCCCGGGATTGTTATACCTTAAGCACACTTAACTTTTTAACTCTACTGTAGTTAAAGTTACTCAAGCCATCAATCTACACCGAAATCACATTACACACTTTATAAAACTCACTGAATACTGCTAAACTAGTATTTGGGCCATTACAATTCTCCCCCACTTATAAAAATTTCGTCCTCGAAATTTTCCTTATGCACCACAATCATAGATCACCACCACTATGCTGTGAGAACATTCAGTTCAGGAAATCCATTTACTTTCCATCAGCCATCATACTTTACATTCTCTTACAATTCTATAAACCTATACCATCCGTATGTCTCCTCGATACCGTTACTCACTTCTATCATTAATATCTATTCATGGCATGTATACGTATCACTTTGTCCTCATTACACTATATCTAATCTTAGGACTGCCTAAACCTTTGCTTTGATTCCAATAAAAATTGTAGCACCCTATACCCGTAGATAGTACGGATATCGGATGTCACAGTACTGCACTGACATGCACTACAAATGCACCTAACAATCAGGGAATTTTTTTTTTTAAAACAATCAAAATCATACATATATTATAACGTAACAGTTACACTAACACACAAATTAATATACTTATACCATGCATCTTCGCCTTCGCCTTCTGCGACTGTATACATGCCATGCCAATCCTTTTTATCCTTGCTGCCGAAACTTCCTTCGATCATCGCTAAAACTTTGGCCACATCAAAATCTACTATAACTTACACGCAGTAACACTGTACGCGTTGAGCATTAAAAATGCCCAGTGGTGGATACATATCTGAAATTTTCCATAACAAAAACTATATGCATGCACACACAAGCTCATTTCCGAAGTCACATATTTTGAACACTAATTAATTACTTTGGTCATTTATCACTCTTTTATCCTTTGTTGTCTTATCTGTCACTATTCTTTAACATTACTTTGTCGTTTCCATTTCTATTATCAATATCTTTATTATGTGTACTAATACTTTTAACACTTATAACACTACGTTCGGTTTGTCAATTAATAATTAATTCCATTAACAATCTTTTTTATTACTTTATCTATATCTATAACTTTTGGTTTCCTTCTCTTTGCTTATAACTTATTTACAATCTATACTTGGGCACATCATTAGTCATCTAATCACTTATTAGAACAGTCGTTAATGTAACTCTTGCCAGTACCAATTTAACATTTTTACTTTGTTTATGTCCTTAACGATTCCTTTACTTTTCCTTTAATTACACTAATTCTCTTACATTTTACAGTTGTACTAATATTTTCCACTTGTTCAAATCTTATATAGTTTACTTAATTTCAATTAACCGTACTTCGAAATATATTCCTGAATTATTAACGCTAGAATACAAATTACTGACTTATCTAGACACTTATTATTCCTATCATTACTCTTTTACTTTTCTCGATCATAACTATTACTATCATTAATGACATTATTATCAATCTTATTATTCACACTAACAATTCCCTACACATTCACAATGATATCAATTTTAAATTATGGCATTGACAATTACACTTGCTATATTTTACTATTATCTTTACATTTATTATTCCCCACTATAATTATTTAAATACTTTTGTTATATTTTATTTGGCAGACTATACAATTAGTCCCATTAGCCCTTTTTAATTCCACTCAATATCCATACACTATAGTTTAAATTCACTAAAGTCCTTCACATTCTTTATATTTACTAATTTACCCTTCCATGTCACTTTATTATCACTATCACTATTATTCTTATTTGTTAGATTTATTGATTTCTATTTTCATTTCTCAACTTACAATAATATATCCAAATTAATGTTCTGATAATTTCCTTTGATAGTCCATCCACTTATTAATGTACGATTAGGTCCTTATATTAGCGCTATTAGGATCAATCACCCTTAAATCCCTCATTTTTCACTTTTTTCACAATAATGCGGTACTTTACATTTTTGCCCTTCATTATTTCTTAATTACAATCATGTCACTATATAAACTTAATTAAATTACACACATATACCCAATTATATATATATATATTAAATCAATTAAAACCATTATTCACTTAATAATTAATTATACCATAATATTCCATTTTCATTGGTTATTTATTCATTAATGATCAACTATCCATTTAATATTTATGTTAATGATTAATTCCACTTTAATCCCTTAATTAGCCTTACTATTGTAAATTTACAATTAGGTTCCTAAACATTTATCAAATTACCATTTTACCCTTACTTGTCTTATATTTATAAAAATGCCACTAGTTAATCTTATTCTTACATTTATTTATCATTTGATCTACAAATTACCATTTAGTCCTTGTCATATCATTTTAAAACCAAATTACGCTTTAATCCTTACGTTATACTTACATTCCAATTTTGTCGTTCAAATTGACTATAATTACAATTATGCCATTAGTTATTCTTAATTTCTAATTTAATATTATCATACAAATTTACATTTGAATCCTTTCGATAATATTTTCATGTAAACTTTCATTTCAGTCCCTAGCACGTAATCAGATTACATCATTAATCATTTAATTACACTTTTCCCTTTAATAACATTTAATATCTCAATTATACACTAAATTACCGTCTTACCCGTACACTTTTTTATTCCTTTTAACTTAGTCCTCAAACCACTCAATTAAATCATTTATCCATTTAGATACTTACGTTTGTCAATAAGTACACTTAAATCCTTTAATTAGCTATTCATTTGTAAAATTACATTTAGGTCCTCAACTTTTACAAAAATTATGATTATGTCCCCAATTTTACCTTA
Organism: Excoecaria cochinchinensis; assembly: GCA_947683425.1. Lineage (NCBI taxonomy): Eukaryota > Viridiplantae > Streptophyta > Magnoliopsida > Malpighiales > Euphorbiaceae > Excoecaria > Excoecaria cochinchinensis. The sequence continues at coordinate 3,382,084 of CANTUQ010000096.1, forward strand.
TTTACTAAAATATCTCTATTTACACTTATCTTTCATTTAAGTCATTATTTAACTTACAAAATTTCATTTTTCGTCCCTAAATTTTCACTTTTATGCCAAATTACATTTTAATCCCAAAACTTTAAATTCCTTGCACTATTATCATTTTATTTACACTTTTCACTTAATTATCACTTATTTTCACTGTTGAGTGTAAAATTACCATTTTTCTCCTAAACTTTATATTTCTTTCAATTTAGTCCCATTTTCATTTATTTTCACATTTATCACTGTAACACCCTTACGCTATACGTATGCAACCGGCTTAATTTTGATTATGAATTTGCGGGTAATTTTTTTTTTCACTCTAAGCCTTTAAATTCACTTAACTATAAAATTAACTTAACCATAATAACTCATTAGCCTATCTTGCCGATTGGCCTATAACTATCTAATGTTACTATTTATTTGGTAAAAAATTTGCCAGTATAACGGCTTGTATTTTTACCTACCCAAACCTGTAATTCAAACAACCGCAACCCCGACAAAGGCACAACAATAATATTACATTCATTTCCATCAAAATACATCCATAAATCATAATACCCATCCATCATATAGTCATACATATACCATCCATACATACACCTATATCATCATCTCAAATCCATAAATATATACATGCCAAAATTACAAACATACATATCAATATAAAATCTCAAATTTCTTTCTTTGCTGCTCTCAAAAACTCCTTAAGTATGCTGCTCCACTCTTAAAGCGTACCTACACGTAGTCAAATAAAACTACGTCCTGAGTATTAAATATGCCCAGTGGTGGTTACAAATCCATAAATTTCTACTTCCTAAAGTGTTATCTAATTAAATACAATATTTTATTCTATTATTTTTATAAATTATAATTAAATACTAAATTTATCAATTTAATCATTTTTTTCACTGTTTCACTTACATTATTCACTATTTACACTTTAGTCCTTTAATTAGCCTTACAAATTCAATAATTACTGTCACACCCCGTTTGCCCCCTAGAAGTTTGAGCCATGTTTGTGCATATGCATTTAGTGTGTATTTGCATATCATAAGGGTATTTTGGGTATAATGCATGTTTGCGGCTTTTGTTAGTATGTGGGTGCATGTATGGTGCTTAGGTGTGAATTAGTTGGGTTGCATTTTGGGCATGCTTACTCACATGGTTGTAGGGTGTGAGTGAGTGAGTTGTGTTTGTGTGATTTGATCACACATTAGTAGGGTGTGTATTAGTTGGGAGCTCATTGTGTATGAGTAGTGCATGTTGTTAGGGTGTGAGTTATTAAGACCCACCAATCTTGTTGTGCCAAGTGGAAAGGGAAATAGTGGGGGTGAATAATTGAAGAAAGAGAAGGGGAAGAACAGAAATCTATTCTTCATTCCCGTTCTCCCCTTCCCTTCTCTCTATTGCTTTCCCTTCTACTCCCTCTTCCTCTTCCTTTCTTAGGCCAACTACCTTTGGGTTGGATTATTGGTGGATCTTGATAATTCTAGGAAGTAATTGGTAAGTTTTCTGTATTTTCATTTTGTTGTTGTTCTTCTTCTACATATTTTTTGGGTTTAGATTTAATTTAGGGTTGTGCTCTTGTGGGTTGATTGATTAGTTGAGCCTCCTCGTGAGCCTAAAGGCAAGGAGAAGGCATCTGGAAGTGGAAATAAGTGAATAGTAGTTAAGGAGATTCATGTTTGGGAGTTTTTGTGATTTATGCATTTTTGGTGATTTTGCTCTTTGAATGAAATTCTGGAAAATTTGGTGTTCTTGATGTTTTTACTGGTTTATATATTATGGGTTTCGATTTTGATTATTCATGAAACCTTGATTATGAGTTATTGAACCAAATGTGTAATTGATTTAGTTATGGTATGAATAGTGATGAGGTTGAATGTGTAAATTGTTGTTGTTATTTAGAATTCATGAGTAGGATATTATAATTGTATGATTTGATGATGTTTGATTGATTATGATTGAAGTTTGAGTGAGGATATAATGGTTGGAGTGAGAAGTTTTGGGTTTGGCCTGGTAATAAGGTGAATTTGGCTCTATGGTATTGCATCTGGGCATGGGTCACGGTGGCAACCACTTTGGTTGTGACCGTGAGGTATGTATAAGATGCATTCTGCTGAGAGTTCTAGACATGTCACGGTGGAAACCATTTTGGATGTGACCGTGAGGTGTCCAGACTTTTGCTTCTGTTTGGTTTCTTTGGTATGTCACGGTGGAAACCATTTTGGTTGTGACCGTGAGGTACCCCAGACTTGCATTCTGTCGATAGTTTTGGTATGTCATGGTGGCAACCAATCTGGTTGTGACCGTGACCTACCCTGTTTTTGCATAGAGATTTTTATTTGTTTAGGGAAATGTTTGGGTGTTGATTTATTGATTTAATCACACACAATGACACTTAATAAGAGCTTTATACTAGTAAGATGGATGATGTTTACATGTACTGATTAATCAAACTATGTGAATTCTTTGCATGTTATATTTGAACTATGGACGTTAACTGTATAATTTTAGCCTACGAATCAACTAAGTGGATAGTTAGGCATGCCTAATAGAGTCTTTTAGCTGCAGCTTCAGTTCCGTTTGGACCCCGATCAGGTCCCTGTCTTGTTCCTCGCGAACCCTTGTGAATTTTTTATCTTGTTTAAGGTCCCTCCGAAAATTGTTTTGAATGTGATAAAATAATTGGTTTCTCGATTCGTACTCGTAAGGTACTGTCTGTATACTCGTTATCCACTACTGTCAGTCCGCAGGTGTTTTGTTTGCTTTGGTTTACATCGATATAATTATTAGAATGTGATATCCGAATGAACATGTTAAGTATGAGGATCAGTTTATATGTATGTGGATGTGGAAATAAGCTTTTGAGTGTAAGCCTTTATTCTGCAAGTATGGTTATATATTTAACATGATTATCCGCATTTGTCATACCGTATGTGTTATGCCTTAACGACCATTATGAATGGCCGTCCACTCTTTTGTTGTGTGTTTCCCCACTAAGCTTTTATCGCTTAGCACGATTTTTATTCGTACAGGTGCGGAAGGCATTTTGCTTTGGGAGAGTCGCCGCCAGTCATGCCAACACAGAAGGGAGTAGTGTTAGGGCTACTTTTGTAATAGTTTAATGATTCTTTTTGTAATAGAACACTCATTGTATCAGTAATTTTGTAAGCTCCCGCTCTGTATATTCTAGTTTTGTAATTATTTTGTAATATCAGTTTGATCAGAACATTATTGTAATGAATGTTGTTATATTAATGCATGATCAAGATGATGTTTCTCAAAGTTTTAATTTTCGTATATTTCTAATGTATGATTATATGCTTGGTATCGTCCTGCTTGGTGTGACACCCCTGCTCCTACGGTATCTCACTCCGATTCGGATGGGATTGCCTACATATCGGTAGGGGGTGTGACAGTTTTTGGTATCAGAGCGTAGGTTTAGGCGTTTCTGGGTGTTGATGTGTATAGATGCGCATATGTGTCTAGGACTGTGTTGGCTGATGCGGTTGTATTTGTTTGTTTTGATGGATTCTGATTTTATTTGAGGGTCTCTTGAGGGATCTGCCTAGAGCGTAAATCCCCAAGCTGTTGATCCTTCAATTTCTGTGTCGGCTCAACCTAATAGGGTACAACCCGAGGCCGCAGCTATGCCCTTTGAAGCTATGCTTAAGCTATCACAGGACATGGCTCGAGTCTTGGAGAGAGTGACTGCCCCTAAGGCCCCGACTGAGAGTTTGAGAAGGGCTGGTGCTGAAGATTTCTATGGAACGGGTTTAGATGAGTCAGAGTTGGCTGACAAATGGTTAGACAAGGTAAAGCGTGCTTTAAGAGAAGTCAAGTGTCCTCCTGATTAGCAAGCAGAGTGTGCAGTGGCCTTGCTGCAAGGGTCTGCTTATGAGTGGTGGGAGTTAGTTTGTAGACATCCTCAGTTACCAGATCCAGTCACATGGGATTTCTTTGCAAGAGAGTTTATGAACAAGTATGTGACTCAGACATATAAGGATGTAAGATGGGCTCAGTTCTTGAGTTTGAAACAGAGGGCGATGTCTGTGTCTGAGTTTGAGAAGGAGTTTAACAGGTTAGCTAAGTATGCACCGGAAGGTATTTTGACGGAAGAGTTCAGGTGCAGGCACTTTTAGACCAGGTTGAATGAGTCACTGCGGGCGATGTTAATTTCTCTAATGAGTACTCCAGGAGTGGGGTACTACCAGATTGTGCAAGCTACTGTTAGGGCTGAGAGGTCATAATCAGTGCTGAGAGAGAGGGGTCTGAGGAGGAATCCTTCTCGTGGTGGTTCATCTTCTTCATCCTCAGGAAAGAGATCGAGGAACCTGTAGGATGAATCATCTGCAGGCCCAGCTATGAGAGGTAGAAGACCGGGTTCGGCAGCTGTGTCTGGTTCTAGTAGAGGCAGTGCTGGTGGTAGGACCGAGTCGATGCCTATATGTTCTCATTGCAGTAAGCCTCATCGGGGTGAGTGTAGGTGGCTCACAGGTGGGTGTTTCAAATGTGGGAGCACTGAACACTTTTTGGCCAACTGTCCGAGGTTGAATGAGGATTCGGGTGCACAGAGAGAGACTAGTAGAGTTGGTTCGAATGCCACGCAAGCTACCCATGGTAGAGGCAACGCTAGAAGTCAAGGCGGTCGACCTAGAGAAGGACCTGCATCTGAGTCAGTCGAGCATCCTCTACCTATTCCAGCCAGAGCATATGCTGTGAGAGCTAGAGATGAGCAGGATGCCTCGGATGTTATAGCTGGTAAGTTTCTACTCCATGACATTGAATTGTATGCTCTAATTGACCTTGGTTCCACGCACTCATATTTGTGCACAGATACGTTATTTGATAAGTTGCATGAGATAGATCAGTTAGACTATGAGATATGTGTGACCAGTCCTTTAGGGCATAGCGTCAATGTGAGTAGAATGTTTAGGAATTGTCCCCTGTTGGTTGAGGGAGTTGAGTTTTCAGCAAACTTGATTGAATTACCTTTCAGAGAGTTTGATCTGATTCTGGGTATGGACTGGTTGGGTAAGCACCGGGCTATAGTTGATTGCCATAGGAAGACGGTGATGCTTTGGGATAAGGATCGGTCTTCTGTGTTTGTTAAAGGTTTGGGTGCTAGTTCTTTGAACAATGTAATTTCTGCGATGCAAGCTAAGAGGTTTATTAGGAAGGGTTGTAAGGCTTTCTTAGCGGTTGTGTTGGATTCCAAGAGGGATCAAGTTTGGATAGAGGACATTCTGGTTGTTCGAGAGTTTGTGGACGTGTTTTCGAGCGAGTTACCTGGTTTGCCTCCTAAAAGAGAAGTGGAGTTGTCCATAGAGATAGTGTTAGGTACTTTGCCTATTTCGAAAGCACCTTATCCGATGGCTCCTGTAGAGTTGAGAGAACTCAAAACTCAGTTACAAGAGCTATTGGATAAGGGGTTTATTCGACCCAGCATATCTCCATGGGGCGCTCCGATTTTGTTCATTAAGAAGAAGGATGGTTCTATGAGGATGTGTATCGATTATAGGCAAATCAACAAGGTTATAGTGAAGAACAAGTATCCGTTGCTTAGAGTCGAGGATTTGTTTGATCAGCTCCGAGGTGCGGGTGTCTTTTCGAAGATTGATCTTCGGTCGGGTTATTACCAGTTGCGAGTTCAGGATGCGGATGTGGTTAAGACTGCATTTTGGACTCGGTATGGCCACTATGAGTTCCTTGTAATGCCCTTTGGTTTGACTAATGCACCTGCGGCATTCATGGATTTGATGAATCGAGTGTTTAGGCCATACTTAGACCGGTTTATAGTAGTATTCATAGATGATATCTTGGTTTATTCCAAAGACGAGAAAGAGCATGAGAAGCATCTCCGGCTGGTTTTGCAAGTCCTGAGAGAACATTAGTTGTTTGCCAAGCTTAGTAAGTGCAATTTTTGGCTTCGGGAAGTGTCATTCTTGGGTCATATTGTTTCGGCCAAGGGTATTCAAGTGGATCCATCTAAGATTGAGGCCATTGTTGATTAGAAAGTGCCTAGGAACGTCCCAGAAGTGAGGAGTTTTCTTGGTTTGGCGGGTTACTATCATCGGTTTGTGAAGAGTTTCTCAATTATTGCTGCTTCGATGACAAGATTGTTAAGGAAAGGAGTTAAGTTTGAGTGGTTGGATAAGTGCCAGACTTGTTTTGAGCAGTTAAAAAGGTTGCTAGTCGAAGCTCCTATACTTACTCAACCCATCTCGGGTAAGGATTTTGTGATGTATAGCGATGCTTCGGGTGTCGGTCTTGGTTGTGTTTTGATGCAAGAGGGTAAGGTTGTGGCTTATGCTTCCCGTCAGTTAAAGCCACATGAAAGGAACTATCCTACACATGATTTAGAGTTAGCAGCTGTGATATTTTCTTTGAAGATTTGGTGACATTATCTGTATGGAGAGAACTGTAGGATCTTTACAGACCATAAGAGTTTGAAGTATTTCCTCACGCAGAAGGAGTTGAACATGAGGCAGCGTCGTTGGCTAGAGTTATTTAAGGACTACGACTGTATATTGGAATACCACCCGGGTAAGGCCAATGTAGTCGCGGATGCTTTGAGTCGGAAGTCAGTTTCTGCTCTGTTCCTGAGGCGGTTTAGATGGAGATTTGATTCTGATGGGGCTTTGGTTGCCCAGTTGAGAGTGAGACCTACCTTGAGACAAAGGATTGTTGATGCTCAGAGGGATGATGAGAGGTTGCAACGGATTGTGCAAGAGGTTATTTCTGGTAAGCAGTCAGAGTTCTCAGTTTTGGATGGGGTGCTGATGTTTAGAAACCGTTTGTGTGTGCCGGATAATGAGGAGTTAAGGAAATAGCTTTTGAGTGAGGCACACTCTATGGTTTTTACTATGCATCCCAATAGTGACAAGATGTACCGAGACATGAAACAGTTCTACTGGTGGTCTGGTTTGAAGAGAGATATTGTGGATTTTGTGTCTAAGTGCTTAACTTGTCAGTAGGTAAAGGCTGAGCATCAAGTTCCTTCGGGATTGCTCACACCTTTAACCGTGCCAGAGTGGAAATGGGATGATATCGCCATGGATTTTGTGTCTGGTTTTCCCTTGACTCAGAGGAAGCATGACTCAGTTTGGGTAATAGTGGATCGGCTTACGAAGTCAGCTCATTTTCTGCCAGTTAGAGTGGATTACCCAATGGATAAGTTAGCCAGTATCTATGTGGATGAGGTAGTCAGATTGCATGGAGTGCCGTTGTCCATAGTATCGGATCGGGACCCAAGGTTTACTTCAAAGTTTTGGAAAGAATTGCAAAGGGCTTTGGGTACCAAGTTAAACTTAAGTACGGTGTTTCATCCTCAGACAGATGGTCAATCCGAGCGGGTCATTCAGATTCTGGAGGATATGTTGAGGGCTTGTACTTTGGATTTACCATAGTTGGGACAAATATGTACAGCTTATGGAGTTTGCCTACAACAACAGTTATCAGTCGAGCATCGGTATGTCACCGTATGAAGCTTTTATGGTCGGCAGTGTAGGACTCCGGTTTGTTGGACCGAGCTATCCAAGTGTTCAGTGATTGGACCAGAGTTGGTTAGGGATACAGAGGAAAAGATCAGAGTTGTGCAGCAGAATCTGAAGGCGGGTAAAGATCGACAAAAGTCTTATGCCAACTTGAAGAGGAAAGATGTGCAGTTTGAAGTCAGGGACAAGGTTTTCCTTAAGGTTTCGCCTTGGAGGAAAGTGCTTCGGTTTGGAAAAAAGGGTAAGCTGAGTCCTTGCTTCATTGGTCCTTATGAGATTTTGGCTAAGGTTGGTCCGGTAGCCTATAGATTGGCTTTACCGATGGAGTTGGCGAAGTTGTACGATGTTTTCCATGTTTCGATGCTTCGTCGGTACAGATCAGATCCGTCACATGTTCTATCAGTTCAGGATGTGCAAGTGCAACTAGATTTTTCTTATGATGAGGAACCGAGAGCCATCCTAGCCCGGGAAGTGAGGCAACTGAGAAGTAAGCAAATCCCGTTGGTAAAAGTTTTATGGAATCATCATGGAATTCAGGAAGCGACTTGGGAACCAGAAGAGTCGATGAGAGCTCAGTATCCGCATTTGTTCAATTCAGATGAGAATTTTGAGGACGAAATTCTTGTTAGTAGGGGAGAGTTGTCACACCCCGTTTGGCCCCTAGAAGTTTGGGCCATGTTTGTGCATGCGCATTTAGTGTGTATTTGCATGTCATAAGGGTATTTTGGGGGTTTTGTTAGTACGTGGGTGCATGTATGGTGCTTAGGTATGAATTAGTTGGGTTGCATTTTGGGCGTGCTTACTCACATGGTTGTAGGGTGTGAGTGAGTGAGTTGTGTTTGTGTGATTTGATCACACATTAGTAGGGTGTGTATTAGTTGGGAGCTCATTGTGTATGAGTAGTGCATGTTGTTAGGGTGTGAGTTATTAAGACCCACCAATCTTGTTGTGCCAAGTGGAAAGGGGAATAGTGGGGGTGAATAATTGAAGAAAGAGAAGGGGAAGAACATAAATCTGTTCTTCATTCCCGTTCTCCCCTTCTCTTCTCTCTATTACTTTCCGTTCTACTCCCTCTTCCTCTTCCTTTCTTTGGCCAACTCCCTTTGGGTTGGATTATTGGTGGATCTTGATAATTCTAGGAAGTAATTGGTAAGTTTTCTGTATTTTCATTTTGTTCTTCTTCTTCTTCTATATATTTTATGAGTTTAGATTTAATGTAGGGTTGTGCTCTTGTGGGTTGATTGATTAGTTGAGCCTCCCCATGAGCATAAAGGCAAGGAGAAGGCATCTGGAAGTGGAACTACGTGAATAGGAGCTAAGGAGATTCAGGTTTGGGAGTTTTTGTGATTTATGCATTTTTGGTGATTTTGTTCTTTGAATGAAATTCTGGAAAATTTGGTGTTCTTGATGATTTTACTGGTTTTTATGTTATGGGTTTTGATTTTGATTATTCATGAAACCTTGATTGTGAGTCATTGAACCAAATGTGTAATTGATTTAGTTATGGTATGAATAGTGATGAGGTTGAATGTGTAAATTGATGTTGTTATTTAGAATTCATGAGTAGGATCTTATAATGGTATGATTTGATGATGTTTGATTGGTTATGATTGAAGTTTGAGTGAGGATATAATGGTTGGAGTGAGAAGTTTTGGGTTTGGCCTGGTAATGAGGTGAATTTGGCTCTATGGTATTGCATCTGGGCATGGGTCATGGTGGCAACCACTTTGGTTGTGACCGTGAGGTATGTATAAGATGCATTCTACCGAGAGTTCTAGACATGTCACGGTGGCAACCATTTTGGTTGTGACCGTGAGGTGTCCAGACTTTTGCTTCTGTTTGGTTTCTTTGGTATGTCACGGTGGCAACCATTTTGGTTGTGACCGTGAGGTACCCCAGACTTGCATTTTGCCGAGAGTTTTGGTATGTCACGGTGGCAACCAATCTGGTTGTGACCGTGACCGACCCTGTTTTTACATAGAGATTTTTATTTGTTTAGGGAAATGTTTGGGTGTTGATTTATTGATTTAATCACACACAATGACACTTAATAAGAGCTTTATACTAGTAAGATGGATGATGTTTACATGTACTGATTAATCAAACTATGTGAATTCTTTGCATGTTATATTTGAACTATGGACGTTAACTGTATAATTTTAGCCTGTGAATCAACTAAGTGGATAGTTAGGCATGCCTAATAGAGTCTTTTAGCTGCAGCCTCAGTTCCGTTTTGACCCCGATCAGGTCCTTGTCTTGTTCCTTGCGAACCCTTGTGAATTTTGGATCTTGTTTAAGGTTCCTCCGAAAATTGTTTTGAATGTGATAAAATAAGGTACTATCTGTATTCGATTCATACCCGTAAGGTACTGTCTGTATACTCGTTATCCACTATTGTCAGTCCGCAGGTGTTCTGTTTGCTTTGGTTTACATCGATATAATTATTAGAATGTGATATCCGAATGAACATGTTAAGTATGAGGATCAGTTTATATGTATGTGGATGTGGAAATAATCTTCTGAGTGTAAGCCTTTATTCGGCAAGTATGGTTATATATCTGACATGATTATCCGCATTTATCATACCGTATGTGTTATGCCTTGACGACCATTGTGAGTGGCCATCCACTCTTTTGTTGTGTGTTTTCCCAATAAGCGTTTATCGCTTAGCACGGTTTTTATCCGTGCAGGTACGGAAGGCGTTTTGCTTTGGGAGAGTCGCCGCCAGTCACGCCAACACATAAGGGAGTAGTGTTAGGGCTACTTTTGTAATAGTTTGATGATTCTTTTCGTAATAGAACAATCATTGTATCAGTAATTTTGTAAGCTTCCGCTCTGTATATTCTGGTTTTGTAATTATTTTGTAATATCAGTTTGATCAGAACATTATTGTAATGAATGTTGTTATATTAATGCATGATCAAGATGATGTTTCTCAAAGTCTTAATTTCCGTATATTTCTAATGTATGATTATATGCTTGGTATCGTCCTATTTGGTGTGACACCCCTGCTCCTACGGTATCTCACTCCGATTCGGATGGGATTGCCTACGTATGGGTGGGGGGTGTGATAATTACATTTAGGTCCTTAACTTTTCCACTAATTCCAATTATGTCCCTATCTTTTTCAATAATTCCATTTATGTCCCTTATTTCACTTATTTACCAAATTACCTTTATTTACACTTAATTTCCACCGTTAACCTCTAATAACCTATCAAAGTACATGTTAGTCCTTATTTTACCACTTTTATGCTAAATTACCATTTAGTCCCTATATTTTCATTTCTTCTCCCAGTTATTATTTTATTTACACTTTTTGCCAAACTTACACCATTTTTAACTATTAAGCATAAAATTACCATTTTACCCCTATACTTTCTATTTATTCCAATTTAGTCCCATTTTCACTCATATTCTTATTTATCACTATTTTAAGCAATTTTAATGTATATTTACCATTTTGCCCCTAATATACACCCTGTACAAATCTACTGACCGGATATGCGGGACGTGGATCACACAGATCTAATACACTATAGAATGATCCAAATGGAACCATTCAATACTGACAGTGCACTACACTGATCACTTTAAGCACTATACACTAGGATAGACCATCATTGGCCTATCAATAACGAGTCGTCATGACTCGAACCGCTGTGTGGAATCCCTATACCGAGCCAATTATATCCTATACTATATTTCACTACCAGACAACTGCTAAGGGCAATTATCATAAAAATTTAATTTAAATCACATAATATATTAACATGCATCATTTGGCCATGTTATCATTTTCACTTACAAATTTACATACACATTCATTTATCATTATTTAATAATTTTATACCATTATATATAATAAAATATCAAAATGCACTTGAAATACCCAACAAGTTCAATTCGACCAAGGCATTAATTCCACACTATGATCATATTTAATTATTTTAGTCACTCAATTATTCCATTTACATGTTATACTCATCATAAACATCAATTACATGCCATAATTTCCAAAGTATATGAACAAATCTTCCATTATTCAATTCGGCCAAGCTAACCCTTACTCATTATGTTCACTTTTCCTTCACTTAACCACTTCATTAACTTAATCCCATATTATACACATCATTTATATCATTTATTTGCAAAAAACACCAATGTACATTAATGATTTCCTTAAACATCAATTCAGCCTAAGTTAGGGTTTTCATACCATGTTTCTTTAATTCACTTTAAACACATACACATACTTATTTAAGTCCACTAGTCATGTTTATCAAGTTAGATTCAATTAAACATGCCTTTATCACAAGTTAATAGTAAAACATAACCTAAAACTCAATTTAAATCAATGGAATTAGAGGCATTTTGTAACCACAAACCTCAAATCCTTGCCCTAGGCTCTCTAAGCTTACTTTTCCTTTCCTTTTGCTTTGGAAGCACCTTCCTCTCTTAGAGAACCTATGGTGGCTGCATACAAACAATGGAATAACATCAAATCTATCCTTCCTTTTTAAAAAATAACTTCATAAATGCACTCTACACACTTGAAAACCCCCATAGGAACCAATAAATCCAATTAATAATACCTAAAAAACTTACCTCAAAATCAACCATAAACTTTGTATACTTAGTTTTCCTCACTTCCAATGCTCCAAATGGACTCTAATTACTATTTCTGTGTTATAGAGGCTCTGAAATTTAACTAAGAGGCTGAATTTTGGGGAGCAATTGGAGAAGTGATGAAGAAAAATGAAGAAGAGCGGAAGTTCTTTAATTCGGCCAGGGTGAGAGAGATAAGAAGCGATGGAGGCTGGATTTCTCTAGAAAAATCTGGCCTCTTGATACCTTATATAGGCTAAAATTGAACCAAATTGGTCCAACCAAAGCAGCCCAACCGGTTTGAACCAAAATTTTAGTTTTTCGGCCAATTTTCAATGTTTAAAGGAATCTATGTGTTCCTCAACTTATTTTCACTCCCAACAAATTGCATCATTCTTAAAACATAGAAAATAGCCTCCCTACATAATTTCAGCTCAATCGAAGTCCATTTGGGGCCCAGTTCACTTAAATCGATCTGATTCAACCCTTTTCGGTTCTGCTGTAAAACACCATTCTAATGCTGTAAAAAATTACTAAAAATTATTTTATGCCTTTACACTTCCCACATTACACCCTTTTGAACTCAATAACTATTTTTAAAAATTTGGTCAATAGTTCCATTGAACCGAACTAGAGGCTAAATTTTGTTTTACTTTTGAAGCCCTATACGGCCTCATTTTCACTCCAAATTATACCACTAGACTCCTAACAGTCCACAGATCAAATTTACCAAATAAAAATTTTCCAGTATCTACTATCAATTTCCACTATATAGCTGCCCTGAGGTTACCTATCTTGGTATTGCTATACATTAAGCACACTCAATTTATAACTCTACTATAAATGTGAACACTCAGATCATCACTCTGAACTAACAATCACACTTAAAACACTGTAGACATCACTTATTACTTCTAAACTAGTATTTGGGCCACTACAATTCTACCCCACTAAAAAGAAAATTTCATCCTCGAAATTTACCTGAATTGAAAAGCTATGGATATTGCTGTTGCATAGTCACTTCGGGTTCCCATGTCGCTTCTTGAAAAATATGGTGGTTCCATAACACTTTCACGAGAGGGATCTACTTGTTTCTAAGTTGCCTGACTTCTCTTGCTAAGATCTTTACTGGGTATTCTTCATATGTCATATCAGGCTGCACTTGTATCTCTTCCGGCTTGATCACATGACTTGGATCCGATCTATACCTTCGTAGCATCGATACATGGAACGCATCATGAATTTTCTCCAATGCATGTGGTAGCTTCAACCTGTAAGCCACTGGTCCCACTCGCTGTACAATCTCATAGGGTCTAATGAACCTCGGACTCAGATTGCCTTTCTTTCCAAACCTAAGAACTCTTTTCCATGGAAAAACCTTCAAAAATACCTTTTCTCCCACTTGGAACTCTATGTCTTTTCTTTTCAAGTCAGCATAGGATTTTTGTTTATCATTAGCTTCTTTCAGTTTATCTTTGATCAAATTGGCTTTTTCTTTTATTTCCCAAATGAGATCTGACCCGACAAGTTTATTTTCACTCAACTCGGTCCAACACAGAGGAGTTCTACACTTTCTCCCATGCAATACCTCATATGGAGCCATTTTAATACTGGATTGATAGTTGTTGTTATAAGCAAATTCAGCCAATAGTAAGTATCTTTCCCAGCTATTCTTGAACTCAAGTCGTACTATAATGCAATTTGGTGCCCAAAGCTTCCTGTAACTTCTTCCAAAATTGTGAAGTGAATCTTGGATATCTATCAGAAATGATGGAAGATGACACTCCATGTAGCCTAAATATCTCATTTATGTAGATCGCAGCTAGCTTAGTCAATGGGTAATCCATCCGAACTGGTAAGAAGTGAGCTGACTTAGTAAGCCTGTCAATAATCACCCAAATTGCATCATGTTTCTTTCGGGTGAGTGGTAGCCCTGTCAAAAAATCTATAGTCACTTGATTCCATTTCTATTCAAGTATCGAAATAGGCTGAAGTAACCTGGATGGTACTTGATGCTCTGCTTTGACTTGTTGGCATATCAAACACTTACTCATAAATTCTGTCACGTGTCGCTCAGACCTGGCCACCAATATGGCATCTTCAGAACTTGGTACATCTTATTACCACCTGGATGCATGGCATAGCTGTTGTGATGAGACTCTGTCAAAATACTCTTTTTCAAATCAGGTTGGTTGGGCACAGACAATCGCTGCTTATAATAAAGACTACAATCAGAAGCTAAAGAATAATCCCCACTATTGCCATCTTTCACTCGATCCATCAAAGAAGACAGCCTGTCATCTTATCTCTGAGCAGCTTTCACTTATTGCACAAAATCAGGCTTCACTTGTAATTCTGCTATCAATGCTCCATTGTCAGACACATCTAACTTCACATTCATAACTTTCGGAGCTGCCATAAATTTTCTACTAAGTGCATCAACTACAATGTTGGATTTTTTCGTGTGGTAGTCAATTAAACATTCATAATCTTTTATTAATTCAAACAATCTTCACTGTCTAAGGTTGAGTTCCTTCTGAGTGAGTAAGTATTTCAAGCTTTTATAGTCAACGAAGATGTAGCACTTCTCACCATATAAATAATGCCTCCAAATCTTTAATGCAAACACTATTGCTGCAAGCTCAAGATCATGAGTAGGATATTTCTTTTCATGATTCTTAAGCTGTCGAGAAGCATAAGCAACCACTTTACCATCCTGCATAAGTACCCAACCCAACCCATTCAACGAAGCATCACTATAGATAGTGAAGTCTTTACCTGACTCGGGTTGTGTCAACACTGGAGCTTCTGTCAACATCTTTTTAAGCTTCTCAAAGCTAACTTGACACTTATCAGTCCACTCAAATATGACCTTTTTCTGCAATAGGCGAGTTAAAGGCGCTGCAATAATGGAAAAGCCTTTAACAAACCTTCTGTAATAGCCTGCTAAACCCAAGAAACTTCTAATTTCTATGACATTCTTGGGTGTTCTCCATTGCAATATCGCTTCAATCTTCTTAGGGTCCACTTTGATACCTTCAGCTGACACAACATGACCCACAAATGATACTTCATTCAACCAAAAATCACACTTACTGAATTTGGCTTATAGCTTTTTAATCCTGAGAGTTTGCAGAACAATCCGCAAATGCCGATCATGTTCTTCTGAAGTCTTTGAATACACCAGGATGTCATCAATAAAAACTACCACAAACTGATCCAAATAAGGATGGAAGATCCAGTTCATAAGATCCATGAAAGGTGCTGGTGCATTTGTGAGACCAAAAGGCATCACTAAAAACTCATGAGACCAAAAGGCATAACTGATCAAACAAATCTTCAATGCGAGGAAGAGGATACTTGTTCTTGATTGTCAATTTCTTCAACTGTCTATAGTCAATACACAGCCTGAGTGATCCATCCTTTTTTTTCACAAATAACACTGGTGCTCCTTAAGGCGATGTACGCAGCCTAATGAAGCCTTTTTCAAGTAATTGGTGCCATTCTATATGGGGCAATAAAAACAGGCGCAGTACTTGAGGCCACATCAATAGAAAACTCAATCTCCCTGTCAGGTGGTAAGCCTGGAAGTTCTTCAAGGAAGACATCTTGAAACTCATACGCTGTTGGCACATCAGTCACTTTAAGAGTTTCTTTCTTTGCATCCATTGTATAGCATAAGTAAGAAACACATCCTTTCCTGATCAATCGCTTTACAGCAGTAGCAGATATCACATCAAAAAGATAATCTGGTATTTGCCCCACTACGGTGATCGCTTGATCATCTGGCGTTCTAAGAGTCACTCTCTTTCTATTACAGTCAACCATCACATGATGAGTGGCTAACCAATCCATACCCAGTATGACATCAAATTCTTTGAAGGGAAGCTCAATTAGGTTGGCTAAGAAAACATACCCTTGTACACTAATGGGACAATATCTATATACCTTATTCACTAACACACTATGACCCAAAGGATTGCTCACTAGAATATCATGGTCTAAAGATGAGTCATCTAACCCTTTACCTCGTGCAATATTTGTGCTAATATAGGAGTATGTAAACTCGGATCAATAAGTGCATACACTGAATCAGACAATAAGGAGAATTTACCTATGATCACATCAGGTACATCCTTCTGGTCTCTGGCTCTCATTGCATATGTACGTCTTACAGCATGTCTGTGACCCTAAGATGGCCGCAGAGGAGGTCTGGCTGCAGTATTAGAGGCTATCCCTCTAGATAAGTTACAATTATATTGATATTTTAGATTAATTCTTGGCATAATTATGTGTTTTATTTATTTAATTTTAATAGTAATTAATTAGTTTTTGTCATTTTATTAGTTTAGCATGTTTTTATAATTTTTAATAAGTTTTGGGATGTTTTCAGGCGTTTTATTTTAATCTGGAGCTAAATTGGAGGTTCGGGTTGAATTTAGGAGCAAATGGTGAAGGAATAGCCAAACTGCCAGAAAAGCACAGCTGTGTTTCTAAGAACACAGCTGTGTTTTAGCTCAGTCCCGTGGTAGCTTAGAGCAACGAAGACACAGCTGTGCTATCGCGCAAGGCACAGCTGTGCTACGCAGCAAGGCGCGCACACGGAGGACAGCGTCGCGCACTCTCTCGCCCAGAAGCACAGCTGTACTGCGCCTTTTGTCCACCAGCTCGCGCGCACACCATGCAAACCTAGCGCCCAATGTGTTCAAAAACACAAGCACAGCTGTTCTTTTCATCATTTTAAAAGGAAAACGCCGCTTCATCACCAAAGGGGGGGCTGGTTAGATTTAGGATTAATTTCTCTTAGTTTCAGCAGTCTTTAATTTTTTTTTTAGGTTTTAATTTTCATTTTGAAATTCCATTTTAGATAGAATTAATTTTAAATTGCAATTTTGTTCTTAATTAATTTAGATTTATTTTAGTTTAAATTTATATTTTTGGGGATTCAAGGAGATTCTAAGGTGGATGAACAAGAACTTCAAGATCTATTCTCTCTTTCTTCAAGGGTGTATTCTAAACTTTAATTTTTAAAATTTTATGTTTATATTCTTGATGTTGGAGTAGTTATTCATGCTTAGGAGTTCTTGAATCATATTTTGTATTTGGATATTTGGATTTAATAAATATTTTCATGGTTTCTTTTATTTCTCTTGTTATATTTGTCTGCAATTATAATGATTATTAGGTTTGATCATGATTTAGTCCGGAATGATGATTAATTTCAAATCTGATTTGTGTTATAATTTATTTTTACTCAGTTTTTATCATTCTTGCTGTGTCTTTTGGACTGCTCCGGAATGGGAATCTAAAAGTGCAGGATTTTATGATTTAAAACTAGAGTGGGATGTGAGGAATAGATGGGTTTTGGATTATTTGGCTCCGGAATGGGAAAGCAAACCGAATCTAGGACTTTAGACCCGTGCTTAGGCTAGTTATATGGCTTGCTTCGGAATGGGACGTTATGCAATTAGAGTAGCTTGCTCCGGAATGGAACACTTGGGTTTAGTTGGGTTGTTCAGAATTTCTTGTTTATATTGTTTTACCAATTTCCAATTACATTTATGAGGATAGAATTTCCTAAGCATTTAATTTCATCCTTGAGTAATTTCTTGATGAACACTTTTATTTTTAATTGTTAATTAATTTTCTTGCTTAGCTTAGTTTTCTCCACTAAATAAACCGGGGATATCTCATATTCACTCATCTATAGATATTTAACGTGACAATCCTTTTTCGCTTGGGTACGATAACTCGGGGTCCTAACTATAACCCACTTTATTACTTGTCGATTCGGTACACTTGCCGAACACCGATAAAGTTTTTGGCGCCGTTACCGGGGAACAAACGATGTTGTTTGTTTCATATCTTTAGTTGAGTTAGTTTGAGATATTTTTTTATTTTTTTTATTTTATTCTTCTTTTTTTTAATTTGGTGTTTATTTTTGCAGGATAATTTTGAGTTATTTTCAAAATGATGTAAGATAGCGATCAAGACTATGAGTTGGTCCTTTTGCGATGCAAAGTGAATGATATGATGAGGGAGATGCAAGAGTTACGACAAATGTATTCAACTTCACCAGTCACCTATTCACCATCTTTTGAAGATCCCTACTCTCAATGGGTATCACAAGAGTCTCACTGTGCCCACATCGAACGTCTTTTAGACCACATATATTGTAGAGAGAAACAATACCAAGCGAAAAGGGGAGAGTTGCAGGCTACAATTAACTATCAAGAGGAGAGGATCAAGGCTCAAGGGGATCTATTAAAGAGTCAAGCATTGAAGATCCAAAATTTGGAATCCAAGTTGGAGCTTTTAATTGTCTCTTCGAGTGATAAAAAAGATGGTGGTGAATTGAGTCATACACCTATAGAGATTAACGAGAATATTGAAATTTTTGAGGATGGGTTGCATGAAGAAGAAAAGGAGCCAATTATTGTTGAAGACAAATCTTGTGTTTCTTTGGAAACTAATTTCAGTTTTTCTGTGCAGGATAGTGCACCAAAGGAGCAAGAGTTGTGCGATTCGCAAATGGAAGCACTGGATTCAGTCCATTTGAAGAATTTATTTAGGCTGGAAGAGCCAGTGGAGTTCATTTATAGTGAACCCAAGGTGGAGTCATACTTCATTGAAGACATGGAATTTCCCACCTTGGTGGCTTTCGATGATTTTCTCCTACTGATGGGGGAAAATGAGGAGCAAAAACCGGAAAGACCATTATTTGGTGCACAAGCTCGTCCACCCGAGAGTAACATGAGTCGAGCTGGGACCCATTAAACCAGAACTTTTCGTCTTAACCCTTTCTATTTTATTATATGTCATTTATATGTGTTTTTGTGTTTTATGTTTTTAATTTTTAATTGTTTATTTTTGAGTCTTTATAATTTTCCTTAAATTTTTTGTGTGTTAGAAAGTTAATTTGTTGCTTTTAATGTTTAATTTGTTGATTTTTAATTTTTAGTTCTAATTGGTTTTGGTTTGGTTTATTGTTTTGGAATTTAACAGGGAGAACAACATGAAAATTCAAAAATTTTGCATCCACAATTGTGCACTGAAGAAGTGGGGCAGTAGCATTTAACAGCTATCTCACGGTGACAATTAAAATTGTTGTCACCGTGAGATGTGGTACATCAGGGTAGTAGCATCAGGTAAAGTGCAAAAACACAGCACTGCTTTCGTTGAAGAAACATGCAAAAACATAGCGCTGTGTAAAACACGGCTGTGCTTCTTTCAAAAGCACAGCTGTGCTTTTCGCACAGCCCTCTTAAAACACGCCTGTGCTTATTTTTGCCGCTCTTTGCTCTTTCCTTCACCTCTGTTCCCCCTGTTCTTCAAAAATTAAAATTTTCTCTCAATCTTCTCTTCGATCTTCACTGACAACCCAAGCTAATCTCAGGTAATTTTAATTTAATGCAATTGTATAGAGCTTAAATGGAATTCTTTTCATTTTCTTTCTTCATTTTCCTCTTTTATGCCGATTCTGATCCTCCCGAATTTTTCTGCAAGAAATTCCAAATTTTTGGGTTAAAAGAATTAAGAGTTCACTCTCTCTTTCCCGTTATTTATCTTCCAATTTTCTTAAGTCAGTAGCTAAATTCGACATTTCCAGGTATGTAATTTCCTCACTCTTCGCATTTTATTTTCTCATTTTAATTGACTGTGCTTGATCCTCAAATGGCAATTTTGTTGTGTTAGTTGTGAATTTTGATGTGTTTTTCTTCTTCGGGCCAACGTGAACATAAATGGGCAATTAGGATTGAAAAGATTGTGTTTAAAAATCTAGTTATAATCATGCTCGCCAGCTATTTGATTAAATGCCTGAATGAGAAATGCATGTCAATTAATGGACTTATAACGTGACTGATTCAACAATTTGTTAATTTGTTCTTCCCAAACCTGTCAATATGATCTGTTAAGGATATTTTCAAATTCATTTTGCATAAATCAGGTTGTTTATTCACTGCTGATTTGGAGCTTTCAACTGTTGGAATTTATCTTACATTTTGTATATTGAGCAATTATTTTGAGCCTAATTTCATATTTGCGTCTTTGCTAAATTGCTTTTATAGCAATGTTGAGTTGATGGGTGCCACTAGAATTGAATTTGAGCTTAATAATCATTGTGCTAGATGGGATGTGTTCTTGCATTTGGTCTTGAAATGTAGCTGCTAAAAATTGTGATTTTGGGAGTCTGAACTGAATTGCTTTGAGATAAATGGGGCATTATGCATTGTATGAATATGGAAAGAAAATTTTGTAAGTTAAATTTAAATTGCTTGAGATTGGGTTTGGTATTTATTTTATTTTAGAAGTATTTGCTGCTGCTTTTAGCTTTGTGGTTTAAATACATGATATTGTGTTTGATTGTGTTGAGACAATTGCACGTTTGCTAGTTCCTGACTTGATGGGATTAGGATAAGTTGTAATGGATGCCAATTTTTCAAATTCTTATTTACATGCAACTTTGAATTTTTCCTACATATTTTTGCTATGAATAGAGCATTGATTAAGCGCATTGTTCTCTATTATTCTCCATTAAATTGCATTTATTTTATTCTTGGCAATTGCATTTCAATTATGAATTACTTGTGCGTATTTTATTCTCCACCTTGTGCTTTTCATCTTTAATTTCTTTAAATTCTACTTTGTGCAATCTTCCAATTTTTACTATTTTGTGCATAGATTTTGTACTTCAATATGTTTATACAATTGCCTTATGCTCAATGTTTCAATTTTTGCATCATCATTAGCTAGAAAGTATATTTATTTTGCAAATTTCTATTGTGAAGTTTTGTTGAGTTTTGATATTATTCTTCCAATTTAGTTATAGATGTGGTATGCGCTTAATGAAACCAAGAATGTTTTGAACAAAGTTTATACTTTCTTTTTCCGGAACCATGGTTCGCAATAGAGATGAGCAACCTTTAGAGCCTATTCAGCCTCCTGATTGGTTAACTCCAGCACAGCGCACATTGTTCAACAAGCTGGCTGCAAAGATCATTATCTCTAGTAGGTTTATGAGTATGAAGACACTCATTGACCTGGGCATTCAAGAGAGGGTATTAACTTTGTTGAGGAACATTGGATGGGAGGAGTTCTTTTCTCTGAATGGCCCGACTCATCCTGAGATAACATTGGAGTTTCTTAGTACTTTTCAGTACTCTCCAAGGTTATCTAAGGATGATAGGAATACCATTCAATTTAGAGTGCGCAATATTCCCTATTATCTTTCGATTTCAGACTTAGCCACATATTTGAGACTGCCAGTGGATGGAGAGGTGCAAATAGTTGGTGAATCAGCTGCGCATTGGGCTATTATTGGGAAGCCCAACATGGACTTTCATGCAAGAAACACCAAGTCAACAAAAATCCACTCTCTAGTCTATCAGTACCTGCACAGAGTAATGACTTCCTCAGTGTTTATGCGACCAGGGTGTCCCAGTAATGTGACTACACCAGATTTGTTTTTCCTTTATGCTATGGAGGCTGGGATCTGAGTCAATGTCGTACCCTGGTTGTGTAAGCAGCTGAAGAGAGCTACAGCCACCTCAGGGACAGAGGATCGGGATTGGTGGGTTGATCACCATAATCATGAGAGCCCTACATCTGCCTACTGTTGATATGGGACGACACTTGACATCATCTTATTTGATTGATCAGGAGGTAGTACTCAGATGTAGGATAGTTATAGAAGATCCATCTCCCGAAAGTGGATATAGACTGAGGAGAGCGAAGGAGTTAGAGGCCCATGAGTTGGGTGATGATGGAGAGGGTGATTCTGATGATGCTCACCCACCAGCTGATCATGATTTTGATACTCCACCACCACCTCCGCCACAGACAGCTAGTACATCTAGTAGGAGGGTGAGGCAGTGGGCATGATGAGCCATTTTCTTCCACTGCCCCTCGACCCTCAGCTCCGTATTTAGATGCTTCGATGGTCCAGACTTTAATTTCAGAGATGCAGTCTATGACTACTATGATGACACGGTTTGAGACTACAGTTGGCATGCTTCATGATTCGTTTAGTGAGTCGAGGAGGGAGCAGGCAGCCTTCCAGGAGAGGGTGTGGGAGAGATTAGATGTGTTGAGCAGAGACTTGGCGGAGGTTAGGGCAGCTACCTCTCAGAGTGACCAGTTGATCTCTGGCATGGACCTGTCAGTGCAGAGAGCTTGGGAGCATTTGTCTTCCATTGAGGCGCAGATGGAGCAGGTGCGCAGAGACATGGTCCTGGGAGCTGAGCAGAGAGACGCATTCTTGGGAGGGTTTCAGCACCAGATTATGACACAGTTGGATAGGTTGAGCAGGGAGATTCGCGGATTTTTTACACTTGTTTCCACTGTATTTCCTCCACATTTGAGACAACCACCACTATGATATATTGTATATCTTTTAGGAAGTGATTCTTATACAACAGATTTTGTATTTATATATTTTTATGGTTAATGAAATTGATGTAATCAGGCAATGTATGATTTTATTTACTTTGTTATATTTTTGAAATTGTGTGGCTGAGCCAATGCCGTGTGATAGGATATACTTATTATATGTGTTGGCTATGAATCTCACAGATTTCAGAGTATTTCATTTTGCACAGTGATTATTGGATTTTTGCACATGTTTTGAGTTTTCTTTGTTTTTGCACAGGTGGCATGTAGGAATTTTGGATTGTTTTTAGTTTTGCACAGTAATTGTTTTATGTTTGCCATTTTGAGATGATTGCAATAATTTTTAAATTGCAATGAGCTTTTTGCACAGTAAGGGAATTTTTTTTGAGAAATTTATTTGTGTACTTCATTTCTTTGCACTGAGGACAGTGCAACATTTCGAGTTTGGGGTGGAGTACCATTTCATATTTTTCAAACCAAAACCATTTTTGTTTTGTATGTGTCTTTTTAGTTTGTTGTGTTTGAGTGGTTTTTAGTTAGTTTTGCTTTGTTTGTAGCGTGTTTTGTGCCAAGTTTGTATCTGAATATTTTTATGGTTGTTTCTTTTTGATTTTCCTTCGATTTAAATTTTTATTTCGTCCTAGTGGTTCTCAATTGTGAATAATTTTGATCTCAGTTTTAGAAATTTGTGTTTCATTCAATTTTAAGTTGAGTGAGAAATAGTCTTGTTTGTATCTTTATTTGCTAGACTGCATGTAAACCTTGATTATATTTTGCAATTTCTAAGTTTTGAGCACTTTGGGCCTGTTTTTAAAAATTGAGAAAAATCTAGTTGCAATTAGGGGATTATATGAAAACTCACTAAGAGCACTAGAACCTTTCTGATTACCCATCGAAGCGACCCTCGGATGAGACATAACTTAGAAAATGATTTAGGCAACCTTTCTTTGAATAGCTACTTTAAATGACTTTTCCTACCTTGATTTCATAGTCTCTTGTTAGCCCGTTGAGCCTATTATTTAGTATGCTAAATGCGTGCTTGTTTTATTGTTACACATATTAAAACTACCTTTAACCTTAAATAATTTTTGCCTCTCCTTTGAAGAGTGGCCACTCTAGTAAGGTTGGGTTTATATTTTGGGTAAAAAGGAGTTTAGTTTTTGTCAATTTTTGATGTAAATTTCTGTTTGAGGATTGATTGGTGTGTAATGGAGAGTTGAGCCCATTTAAAGATATGAGTTTGGGGTTGACAAAGAGGAATGTGATATATGTGGTTAATTGGTCTTTTGAAAATTACAGCTCAATTTTAGTTCTTGTTGAGATTTTATGATTTATTAAGTGCTTCATTAATTGTTAGTCGCTAGTTGGTTTTTATGCTTCTTTAAAAAAAAATAAAAAAAAAAAAGAAAAAGAAAAAAAAAGAGAAAAAAAAAATTTGAAAAGGAAGAAGCATTGCAAATTTTTCCTAGCTAACTGAGCAAAATGTGAGTTTGGGGTACAAAATTTAGTAAAACTTGAACTAGTGCCTTGTGATGATCATTGTGGAATATTATGTGGCATTTATAATTTTGAGCTAAGTTTGATGAGCTAAGGTGTCTTTAAGACCAATTTTATTTTGATGGTATGTAATTGAGTTGGGAATTTTTGCTAGTCTAGTTGGGTGGTTGTGGTTTTGTTTAGGTAGTGGCCATTTTTCTCTAGTGACTTGATCTTTCTTTGTTAGCTAATTTACCTAAGCCTAAGGTTACAACCAAAATGTAAGACCTCTTGATTCTTTGTTTTGTCTTGTCCTATTTAGTGGAGATGACCTTCTAATAAGGTTTGGTACGTAAGAAGAGGCATATGGTGTTTCTTGAGCTTTGAGTGGAAAGCCATGAGTGCATTCATGCATTCAAGTTGATTCTTGTTCCCAACATTGCATCTAGAAAGTTTTGTTTTTAAATGATAAAAATTCTGTTTTGGTCTTTTGCACACACACACAGAAATTGCTTGGTATGTTCTTGTGTTTATTTGTTATTTAGTAAGCATTGGTATTTACAAGCTTATTTTCTTGTTCCTTAATTGAGAATGACTCCTTATTTTCTTTTACTGAGATTGAAGTGATTGAGTATGTGGTTCATTCAGTTTACTTGAGGACGAGTAAAGGTTTGAGTTTGGGGTAGTTAATAAGTTACAATTATATTGATATTTTAGATTAATTCTTAGCATAGTTATGTGTTTTATTTATTTAATTTTAATAGTAATTAATTAGTTTTTGTCATTTTATTAGTTTAGCATGTTTTTATAATTTTTAATAAGTTTTGGGATTTTTTCAGGTGTT
This sequence comes from Excoecaria cochinchinensis, assembly GCA_947683425.1. Classification (NCBI taxonomy): domain Eukaryota; kingdom Viridiplantae; phylum Streptophyta; class Magnoliopsida; order Malpighiales; family Euphorbiaceae; genus Excoecaria; species Excoecaria cochinchinensis. Next base: position 3,406,927 of record CANTUQ010000096.1, read on the forward strand.
CTATTTTAATCTGGAGCTAAATTGGAGGTTCGGGTTGAATTTAGGAGCAAATGGTGAAGGAACAGCCAAACTGCTAGAAACGCACAGCTGTGTTTCTAAGAACACAGCTATGTTTTAGCTCAGTCCTTTGGTAGCTTGGAGCAACGAAGACACAACTGTGCTATCACACAAGGCACAGCTGTGCTACGCAGCAAGGCGCGCGCACGGAGGCCAGCGTCGCGCACTCTCTCGCCCAGAAGCACAGCTGTGCTTATGCGAGAAGCACAGCTATACTGCGCCTTTTTTTCGCCAGCTCGCGTGCACGCGATGCAAACCTAGCGCCCAATGTGTTCAAAAACACAGCTGTGCTTTTCGTCAGGTTAAAAGGAAAACGCCGCTTCATCACCAAAGGGGGGGCTGGTTAGATTTAGGATTAATTTCTTTTAGTTTCCAGCAGTCTTTTATTTTTTTTTAGGTTTTAAATTTCATTTTAAAATTTCGTTTTAGATAGATTTAATTTTAAATTGCAATTTTGTTTTTAATTAATTTAGATTTATTTTAGTTTAAATTTATATTTTTGGGGATTCAAGGAGATTCCAAGGTGGATGAACAAGAACTTCAAGATCAATTTTCTCTTTCTTCAAGGGTGTATTCTAAACTTTAATTTTTAATATTTTATGTTTATATTCTTGATGTTGGAGTAGTTATTCATGCTTAGGAGTTCTTGAATCATATTTTGTATTTGGATATTTGGATTTAATGAATATTTTCATGGTTTCTTTTATTTCTCTTGTTATATTTTTCTGCAATTATAATGATTATTAGGTTTGATCATGATTTAGTCCGGAATGATGATTGATTTCAAATCTGATTTGTGTTATAATTTATTTTTACTCAGTTTTTATCATTCTTGCTGTGTCTTTTGGACTGCTCCGGAATGGGAATCTAAAAGTGCAGGATTTTATGATTTAAGACTAGAGTGGGATGTGAGGAATAGATGGGTTTTGGGTTGTTTGGCTCCGGAATGGGAAAGCAAACCGAATCTAGGACTTTACACCCACGCTTAGGCTAGTTATATGACTTGCTCCAGAATGGGACGTTATGCAATTAGAGTAGCTTGCTCCGGAATGGGACGCTTGGGTTTAGTTGGGTTGTCTAGAATTTCATGTTTATATTATTTTAGCAATTTCCAATTACATTTATGAGGATAGAATTTCCTAAGCATTTAATTTCATCCTTGAGTAATTTCTTGATGAACACTTTTATTTTTAATTGTTAATTAATTTTCTTGCTTAGCTTAGTTTTCTCCACCAAACAAACCGAGGATATCTCATATTCACTCATTTATAGATATTTAACGTGACAATCCTTTTTCCCTTGGGTACGATAACTCGGGGTCCTAACTATACCCCACTTTATTACTTGTCGATTCGGTACACTTGCCGAACACCGATCACCTCTGCCTCTACCTCTAGCCACTGAAGAGCCTACCCCCGGAGCTAGGGAAGTGACTGACAGTGGCACTACATCAAGACAATCTTTAACTAGATGCTCCTTCAATCCAAACTTGAAACAGGCACCTGACAAATATACGCACTTGCCTGGATGTGATCTGCCACAATGGTTACATGCTGAGGAGTGTCTCTACCTCTGCTCCTCGGTGCACTACCCATTGAAGATGCTGAGATGCCACTGCCAGCTAGATTCTTCCAGCTACATGCCAGTGTCATTAATGCTCGACTCTGAGAAGGAGGTGGCCCTCTGGATCTCTTACTTTGACTGCTGCACCACTAGATTGACCCCGATTTCCTTTTCTGTTGGAACCGAGCCTTCTTGTCAACATCATCCATCTGAGCTGTCTCAATTTTTATAGCAGCCGCCACTAATGATCTCAAATCTGGGTGCCTCTAGCCACCAAGAATCTGTTTGATGCGGTTATGAAGACCCTGCTCAAATCTCTCCATTAGTCTATCCTTTGTCCTCAAAACATCATCCAAATAGGCACTCAACCGCTCAAAATCTCTCATATTCTTCAACTGTTTTGTTACCATGTCTCAATCTCTAGAAAGTGTCTTGCATTGAAGCTTTATACTTTGCTCCAATGTATTTCTTTTCAAACTGACCTAGAAAGTACTCCCAAGTCAACTGGTCTATTGGAGTATGCTTTCTCACTGGATCCCACCAGAAATAAGTTGGACCCTATAGCAAGGCAACGGTCACCTCAAACATCTCCTCAGGTTGGCTATATGTAATCTTGAATAATCTCTTTATACGAAACAACCACTCTTCTACTTGCTCGGGTGCCATCGGGTCTCGTCCAAAAAAATCCTTGGTGCCCATTTTCTTTAACTGCTCCAATATTGGTTTCCTCTGAGGCAGAGCAGGAGGTTGCACTGGCATTGGTGGCTACTGACCCTGTTCAGCTTGCAGGCATTATTGAATATAGTCTGCCATCAAGCTCAAAAAGTCAGGCTGCAACTGAGGAGGAGCCACTGGAAGAGTAGCCTGCTGCTATGGAGTCCCGACTTGACCAACACTGGCCGAAGCCCCACTTTCACCATCACCAACACTGTAACTTTGATCGGACGCCATTATACACTATAAACAAAGGAGCAGCATACATCAGTACCATAATATACTATTCACACTTCATTTGGCATGTATATACACTGAAACAAATCCTTAGAACCCCACTCTAATCTTAGAATCGCCTAAACCATCGCTCTGATACCAAAATAAATGTAATACCCTTACGCTATACGTACGCTACCGACTTAATGCTACTATACCATGATTACTTCAAGTCTTCTTAATTCTGATTATGAATTTACGGGTATATTTTTTTTTTCACTATAAGCCCTTTCAATTCACTTAACTATAAAATTAACTCAACCATAATAACTCATTAGCCTATCTTGCCGATTGACATATAACTGTCTAATATTACTATTTATTTGGTAAAAATTTCGGCAGCATAATGGCTTGTATTTTTACCTACCCAAACCTACAATTCAAAAAACAACAGCCCCGATAAGGGCACAACAATAATATCACATTGATTTCCATCAAAATACATCCATAAATCATAATACCCATCCATCATATAGTCATACATATACCATCCATACATACACCTATATCATCATCTCAAATCCATAAATATATACATGCCAAAATTACAAATATACATATCAATATAAAATCTCAAATTTCCTTCTCTGCTGCTTCCAAAAACTCCTAAGGTATGCTGCTCCACTCCTAAAGCATACCTACAAGCAGTTAAATAAAACTACGTGCTTAGCATTAAATATGCCCAGTAGTGGTTACAAATACATAAATTTTGACTACCTAAAGTGTTATCTAATTAAATACAATACTTTATTCTATTATTTTCATAAATTATAATTAAATACTAAATTTATCAATTTAATAATTTCTTTTCACTGTTTTACTTACATTATTCACTATTTACACTTTAGTCATTTAATTAGCCTTACAAATTCAATAATTACATTTAGGTCCTTAACTTTTCCACTAATTCCAATTACGTCCCTATCTTTTTCAATAATTCCATTTATGTCCCTTATTTCACTTATTTACCAAATTACCCTTATTTACACTTAATTTCCACCTTTAACCTCTAATAACCTATCAAATTACATTTTAATCCTTATTTTACCACTTTTACGCCAAATTACCATTTAGTCCCTATATTTTCATTTCTTCACCCAATTATTATTTTATTTACACTTTTTACCAAACTTACAGCATTTTTAACTATTAAGCATAAAATTACCATTTTACCCCTAAACTTTCTATTTCTTCCAATTTAATCCGATTTTCACACATTTTCCTATTTATCACTATTTTAATCAATTTTAATGCATATTTACCATTATGCCCCTAATATACAGCCTGTAGATATTTACTGACTGGATATGCGGGATGTGGATCCTACAAATCCACTACACTATAGAATGATCCCAATGGAACCATTCAATACTGACATTGTACTACACTAATCACTTTAAGCACTATACATTGGGATAGACTATCATTGGCCTATCAATAGCGAGTCGTCATGACTCGGACCGCGGTGTATAATCCCTATGCCTAGCCAATTATATTTTGAACTATATTTCACTAGAAGACTACTACTAAGGGCAATTATCATCAAAATTTCATTTGGATCACATAATATATTAACATGCATCATCCAGCCATGTTATCATTTTCACTTACAAATTTACATATACACTCATTTATCATTATTTAATCATTTTATGCCATTATATACAATAAAATATCAACATGCACTTTAAATACCCAACAAGTTCAATTCGGCCAAGGCATCAATTCCATAGTATGATCATATTTATTTTTTTTAGTCACTTAATCATTCAATTTACATGTTATACTCATTATAAACATCAATTACATGCCTTAATTTCCAAAGTATATGAATAAATCTTCCATTATTCAATTCAGCCATTATGTTCACTTTTCCTTCACTTAACCACTTTATTAACTTAATCCCATATTATACACATCATTTATATCATTTACTTGCATAAAACACCAATGTACATTAATGATTTCCTTAAACATCAATTCGGCTTAAGTTCGGGTTTTCATACCATGTTTCTTTAATTCACTTTAAACACATACACATACTTATTTAAGTCAATTAGTCATGTTTATCAAGTTAGATTCAATTAAACATGCCTTTATCACAAGTTCATACTAAAACATAACCCAAAACTCAATATTTTCATTTCTTCACCCAATTATTATTTTATTTACACTTTTTACCAAACTTACAGCATTTTTAACTATTAAGCATAAAATTAACATTTTACCCCTAAACTTTTTATTTCTTCTAATTTAATCCCATTTTCACACATTTTCCTATTTATCACTATTTTAATCAATTTTAATGCATATTTACCATTATGCCCCTAATATACAGCCTGTAAAAATTTACTGACTGGATATGCGGGATGTGGATCCTACAAATCCACTACACTATAGAATGATCCCAATGGAACCATTCAATACTGACACTGTACTACACTAATCACTTTAAGCACTATACATTGGGATATACTATCATTGGCCTATCAATAGTGAGTCGTCATGACTCGGACCGCGGTGTATAATCCCTATGCCTAGCCAATTATATCCTAAACTATATTTCACTAGAAGACTACTACTAAGGGCAATTATCATCAAAATTTCATTTGGATCACATAATATATTAACATGCATAATTCAACCATGTTATCATTTTCACTTACAAATTTACATATACACTCATTTATCATTATTTAATCATTTTATGCCATTGTATACAATAAAATATCAAAATGCACTTTAAATACCCAACAAGTTCAATTCGGCCAAGGCATCAATTCCATAGTATGATCATATTTGCTTTTTTTAGTCACTTAATCATTCAATTTACATGTTATACTCATTATAAACATCAATTACATGCCTTAATTTCCAAAGTATATGAATAAATCTTCCATTATTCAATTCGGCCATTATGTTCACTTTTCCTTCACTTAACCACTTTATTAACTTAATCCCATATTATGCACATCATTTATATCATTTACTTGCATAAAACACCAATGTACATTAATGATTTCCTTAAACATCAATTCGGCTTAAGTTCGGGTTTTCATACCATGTTTCTTTAATTCACTTTAAACACATACACATACTTATTTAAGTCAATTAGTCATGTTTATCAAGTTAGATTCAATTAAACATGCCTTTATCACAAGTTCATACTAAAACATAACCCAAAACTCAATATTTTCATTTCTTCACCCAATTATTATTTTATTTACACTTTTTACCAAACTTACAGCATTTTTAACTATTAAGCATAAAATTAACATTTTACCCCTAAACTTTTTATTTCTTCTAATTTAATCCCATTTTCACACATTTTCCTATTTATCACTATTTTAATCAATTTTAATGCATATTTACCATTATGCCCTTAATATACAGCCTGTAAAAATTTACTGACTGGATATGCGGGATGTGGATCCTACAAATCCACTACACTATAGAATGATCCCAATGGAACCATTCAATACTGACACTGTACTACACTAATCACTTTAAGCACTATACATTGGGATAGACTATCATTGGCCTATCAATAGCGAGTCGTCATGACTCGGACCGCGGTGTATAATCCCTATACCTAGCCAATTATATCCTAAACTATATTTCACTAGAAGACTACTACTAAGGGCAATTATCATCAAAATTTCATTTGGATCACATAATATATTAACATGCATCATTCAGCCATGTTATCATTTTCACTTACAAATTTACATATACACTCATTTATCATTATTTAATCATTTTATGCCATTGTATACAATAAAATATCAAAATGCACTTTAAATACCCAACAAGTTCAATTCGGCCAAGGCATCAATTCCATAGTATGATCATATTTGCTTTTTTTAGTCACTTAATCATTCAATTTACATGTTATACTCATTATAAACATCAATTACATGCCTTAATTTCCAAAGTATATGAATAAATCTTCCATTATTCAATTCGGCCAAGCTAACCCTTACTCATTATGTTCACTTTTCCTTCACTTAACCACTTTATTAACTTAATCCCATATTATACACATCATGTATATCATTTACTTGCATAAAACACCAATGTACATTAATGATTTCCTTAAATATCAATTCGGCCTAAGTTCGGGTTTTCATACCATGTTTCTTTAATTCACCTTAAACACATACACATACTTATTTAAGTCAATTAGTCATGTTTATCAAGTTAGATTCAATTAAACATGCCTTTATCACAAGTTCATACTAAAACATAACCCAAAACTCAATTTAAATCAATGGAAATAGAGGGATTTGGTAACCACAAACCTCAAATCCTTGCTCTAGGCTCTCTAAGCTTCCTTTTCCTTCCCCTTTGCTTTCGAAGCACCTTCCTCTCTTGGAGAACCTATGGTGGCCGAATACAAACAATGGAATAACATCAAATTTATCCTTCCTTTTTACAAAATACCATCATAAATGCACTCTACACACTTGAAAACCACCATAGGAACCAATAAACCCAATTTTAAATACCTAAAACACTTACCTCAAAATCAACCCTAAGCTTTGTATACTTAGTTTTCTTCACTTCTAATGCTCCAAATGGACTCCAATTACTGTCCCTATGTTATAGAGGTCTGATGTTTAACTAAGAGGCTAAATTTTGGGGAGAGATTGGAAAAATGATGAAGAAAAATGAAGAAGAGGGGAAGTTCTTCAATTCGGCCAAGGAGGGAGAGATGATAGGCCGTGGTGGCTAGATTTCTCTAGAGAAATCTGGCCTCTTGATGCCTTTTAAAGGCTGAAATTGAACCAAACCAGTCCAACCAAAGCGGCCCAACCGGTTTGAACAAAAATTTTGATTTTTCGGCCAATTTCCACTGTTTAAACGCATCTATGTGTTCCTCAACTTATTTTAACTCCCAACATATTCCATCATTCTTAAAAATAGAAAATAGCCTCCTTGCAAAATTTTAGCTCAATCAAAGTATACTTGGGGCCCGATTCACTTAAACCGGTCCTATTCAACACCCTTTTCGGTTCTGCCCTAAAACACCATTCTAATGCTATAAAAAATTACTAAAAATTATTTTATGCCTTTACACTTCCCACATTACACCCTTTTGAGCTCAATAACTATTTTTAAAAGTTTGGTCAAAGTTCGATCAAACCCTAGTTCAATTGAACCGCACTAGAGGCTAACTTCTGTTTGACTTTTGGAGCCCTATATAGCCTCATTTTCACTCCAAATTGTACCAATAAACTCCTAACAGTCAACATATCAAATTTACCAAATAAAAATTCTCCAGTATCTGCTATCAATTTTCACTGTATAACTGCCCCGAGGTTACCTATCCCGATATTACTGTACATTAAGCACACTCAATTTATAACTCTACTATAGATGTGAACACTCAGATCATCACTCTGAACTAAAAATCACACTTAAAACACTATATACATCACTGATTACTTCTAGACTAGTATTTGGGCCACTACAGTCACTATTACATTCAATTTAAATGCACTTTATGATAATGTCTCAAGATTTCTTCTTTCTCTCATTTTTATTTTCGAATTAAGCTAATTCGAGGTAACGAAATCCATTCGTTTCCATCGATCTAGCTATTTCCGACATTTAATTGATGTCAAAATTTCGAGAAAGAAAAATACAATTTTCTTTTCTTGATTTATTTTCAAAATACGATTTTTGTAATAAAAAAATCTCCTGAAATCGCGCATTCACGAATCAGTCCTTGTAGAACTCGAGGAACCGAAATCACTCAACGTTCACCTTTAAAGGTAAAATCCGAGGGTAAACATTCTTAACTTATTATCTGGGTAGTTTAATTATTTTACACTAGTTTATAAATAAAATTTTCATTTATTAAAAGATCAAAATTGAATATTTGGAATTTTTTTTGTCTTTTTCAAAATCTGGGGTGACCGACGGGCAGAAGGGTCATCGGCGGCCTATCTCACTCGAGCGACGGGCCGTCGATGATATCTTCTTCTGCCCGCCGGTCAACCCAGGGACGCCCGTCGGTCGTGAGTCTGGGGCCGTCCCTGGGCCTTCTTTACTCCTCTTTTCTTCTTTCTTTAATACTTGTTATCCCATCATTCCTTTTTGTAATTTCTCATGGATTTTTATTGTTATTTAACTTCTACCATTTTATTTTGCTCTTAATTTTGACATTAACATGGTTTCCATTTTTTGTGAGTTTTATTTGACTATTTTTGGTGGATTTGGGATTGTTAAATGGTGGCTATTACAATGATCTGAGGATCCTCACCCGAGTTCATTCTTCAACCTTATCCCTTTTTATCTTATTTATTTATTATTGTTGTAAATATTATTTTAATCCCGCTAAAATAAAATAGTCAAATATTTTATAGTAATTGAATCGGGATTTTCATTAATAACTGAGGACCAATGTCCTGTTTATTTAGCTAAATAAAATCGACATTTTAAACTTATTTTTTTTAAATAAATGTGCATGCGAGGACCAATGTCTTCATTCTTAATGAATTTCCCGATTTGTGTATGATTCGCACGTTATTTATAGTGGGGTTGTATTCCGCCCCTAGTTTTGCTGTAATTTATGTTCATAATTTTCTATTTTACGCCCATTTACTGCTTTCCTTGTATGCATGACTTGCGCTTTATTTAATTGCATTGAATGAGAAATTAGATGAAATGATAAATTCAAAATTCAGTTATAATATTAACCAAGGTATGAATAAATGAGAAGTCCCGAACCTACTCTAGTCTTAGGCTCAATGAGGTTAGAGGATCATCTCAATGTTCCATTAGGATGGGGTCTCCAAAATATCTCTTGTTGCCCACAAATCGGCCCAATTTGTATAATCCTAGGCTCCACGAGGTTAGAGGATCACTCTGATGTTCTATTGGGGTGGGGCCTCCAAACTATCTTTGTCTTGCCCAAAATGGATGTATATGCGCTGTCTTAGGCTCACTGAGGCTAGACGGCCTTTCCCAATGTTCTATTGGGTGGCGACTCGAAGAAACCTCCTTGTCGCCCAACATAGATGCACTTGTAATCTCTTACAAGTTTTAATGAATCTCTCTCGAAAACCCTAAAGGCAAGTCTTCGGGGCACCCCGAGGTTCGGCGGGCACCACACTATCCACTGGGGTTCAGTTTCTCCAGCATAAGCACATACTGAGGCGGCTGGCACAAAACTCTCCATAATGTGAGGGATCTCACATGTTGTCTTCTTACTCATTGTGCCTTTATACCCGAGGCACCTCCGATCTTTCCGACTCCTCTTCGTGACAGCTACTTGTGGCCCCTGGGAGTTCTTACCCAAACCAGCTCCGGGAAAGAAGGACATCTTCTTCAGCATATTCACCACCTGAGGGCTCCCTGCAATATCACTTTCTCCATTTATCACAGCCACATGAAAAATAATTGAAGGGTTGCCTTACAATCTCTAAGATGGATTCCTGATTTTCCTTGGTGGCTCTAATCGTCATCACCTATCCTTCATGTGGGATTTTTATCATCTGGTGCAAGGTAGATGGCACCCCTTCAAACTTGTGGAACCATGGTCTGCCAACAATGCTGAGAAATTAGCTTGGATAGGAAGGACTACAAACTGAACCTCCATCTCTACCGATCCGATCTTTACTATTGCTTTGAAGGTCCCTATGCTTGCCTTCGGGAGTTGTTATAAACAGTGATTGTGAGATCGAATTTGCTTAACATATCTTCCATCACTCCAAAAGCTGACATTGCCACCAGACGGCACACATTTCTGGAAGAACCATCATCTACCGTAATGCAAGTGATGTGCTTTTCATTGATTTATGCCCTTATATACAAAGGTTGGTTATAATTACGGCCTTCTTTCGGCAAATCAGTATCTGAGTAAACCAAATTTTCTCCGACATTCCATTTCACAATGTCTAATAGCTCTATTGGGGAAATGGTGGTTGCAACAGTGGACTCGCATAAGGCCTCTACTAACTTCTACCTATGCGATGGGGATTACCTCAACAAATCCCAACTTGATATCTAGGATTGAGTCTTTTTTAGCCGCTTCATCACTTGGTCCTCTTCTGGCTCCTTCTCTACATGTACCACCATTAGATCTTGTGGCCTTTCTACTTCCAAAACTACCCTTCCACTTTAGGTTATCGCTCCAATTTCTTTCTTCTTATCTTCTGAACCCCATAAATCAGTAGGTTCCTTATTGTCATCTTCACTTCCACTCTCACTAGTGGACCAGCAATAGATCGTTGCCACGAGAATCGCTTTCTCACTTGCCTTCTCAAGGTGCATGATAGCAATGTCTTCACCATCATACAAGTCTTTTAGAACATACCATTCGGGAATACTAAATCCAATCATGAAATAGGTGGGGGAACGTTGTTGTACCCAGACTTCTTCCAGTTGCCTCTTTTATCTAGATCAGTGATTTATTTGGAGTCAATAAGATCCTAAATAGCATGTCTCAGTGTCTTACAATTGTCAGTAGTATGGTCATTGTGCTAATGGTAAGCACAAAAATCATCATCTTTATGCCCCGATCATCCTTGGCTTTGCATAGTTCTAGGCATTGAAGGCTGTAACTTCCCTTCCTTCATTAGCCTTTTTAACACCCATGAGGGAGACCTCCCTAAGTTTTGAAAGTGTCTCTAACCGACTCCTGTGGTTGAGACCTTGGTCATCTCGCCTACCCTATTACAACTGCTAGAACCCACGGATCTGCTAGCTCCTTGGTTGCCAATGCTTCTTTTGACATAGGATTCTTTACTCGCATTCTTCGCCAAGTACTCGCTCTCAGCCTCTATAGCTATGTCCTTTAGAAACTCCCAGTCTTTCAACCCTTTCATCTTTAGCCCATCCTTCAGATACGGGCTAGCATTTCTGATAAAAAGCCTGATTTGATATGGAGTGTTCGGCTTTCTCTTCAACTCCATGACACGGATCCTCTATCGGGTCAAGTACGCGTGAAAAGACTCCCCTGATTTTTGCTATACCAGTTCTTAATCTTTCAGAGTTATCTCCATCCTCCTACTGCAGTCATATTGCCAGAGGAACTCTTCTGTCAGCAGATCCCAATTTTCTTTCATTCTTCTATCCAGCCTATGATACTAGTCCATTGTGGGCCCCGTTAAGTTTAGGCAAAAATATTCTATCTTTTGCCTTTTCTTTAAGGTCGTACCTTTCATTACCAGCAAGTACTACTTAACATGTGCTATTAGGTCTGAAGTGCCATCAAACATCGGGACATCGGGCATTTTAAAATTATGAGGGATCAAATCCTCGCCTTCTAACTCTTTGTCTTTCGAGTTCATCCCCTTTCTGATGGTCAGCATACGAGACATTGCTTCGAATTTCTCCTCCATTTTCATCTACATAACCTCTTTTGTCTTAAGTGCCTTTCCTCTCCCCACTACGGGTTCTTCACACTCATCTTCTACGAAATCATTTTCTAGTCTAAGGTCCACGCCTCTTCTCTGGCACGAAGGTGTATTTGCTCTGAGATCAACTAGTGGTGGACGTACCTCGTCAGGAGGATCTTCCCTAACCATCTCCTGCTCATTTTGTCCTACATAGGGGGCAACTGGGTTTGGCTCAGCAAGTGGTGCCATTGCTACTGTTAGATTCCCCATCATAGTCATCATTCGATTTTTAACTTCCTCTAGCCTTTTACCTACTTCCTTGGCAATCATGGCGCGAATTGCATATGTTTCTCTTGGTGGGTTTGCCATATCACTTTCTATTGAGAATTGGGAAGAGTAAGGTTCACTGCTTTCTGATAGTGACTCTGAGCCTGAGTAAGCTACCCTTTTTGGCAGTTAAAAAAAATATTTCTAACTAGTCATCCACTTGGAGCTCTGGACCACCTGGATGGATTTATGCTGCCAGCAAAACATACGCTGTTAGGATGATGCATGAATGACATATGATCATGGTCATACTTCATGCAGCATCCACAACCACATATAAGCAAATAGATCCTTCTAACCTTATCACTTCCACACACGAGGTCACATTATCTCTTTCCTAGGTGCGATCACCCCATGCGCCATCAGGGAATATAACACCCCCAATGCCCACACGTAGCATTTCGAAGGGTGAAGAGCTACAGTGAGTAAAAGGTGCCCCCAGACAAGGACACACATGCCAATGCAGAAATCAGAAAAATAAAATTTTTAAAATCATAACCTCAAAACATGTACGTCCTAAACCTACACACACCATTATTTGCACTATAAGATTTTATAACTTATTACAAAGGCTAATAAATAAAACTTAATTACATCATAATCAATAACACTTCCTACAACTTCTACAGACTCGTTGGCCAAAGACTCGGCGGACCGCTGCGCTACTCCGATCTCCTAACCTACACGAAAAAACAACCGTGCTAAGCGATAACACTTAGTCAGGCTAAACAATAATGGGCAGCCACTCACAGTGGTGGCCGAGGCAAACACATGCAAACCAATATATATATATGTACATAAATGAAAAAGGAATGTCGACTAAGTTATTACAACGAATATCATTATTTTGCTACTGAAACTTAAGTCATTGCATACATTTTAGCGTATTATAATCCATAACCAGAAATACTTATTTACTTTTTAGTCAAAACACATTATACATAAATTATCGTATACTTTAAATCACTTAATGGCCCTATAGATAGTTACACTTCATAAATTTTGAAATACGTTTTGAGGATCGAAATATAAAGTTAGGAAATCCCGTTATTACTAATATTTCAAAATCATACAAATAATACTGTCAATACTTAAATCAAAACCTTTCATTTAATCAAACTGTTACTTGTTCAAAACTAAGCAAAACATTTCAATACTCTGATTTGGTTCGGGCTTGAAACTATTATTCCAAGCTTCCTACGTACCCCTATGGTTGGGGAATCAGAACCACGTAGTTCTCTAGAAAAAACCTTTATACATAGATATTCCAAATTACTCTTAACTCATTTACTAAATTAAATTTCTACATCATGCTTATCATTTCTTTTTCCCTACTTACTAATCGCTATGCATATAATTACCATATTCACTAAAACCATAACAATGCACATAGATTCCTTACCAGTATACTTACCTGGGAAAAAGTCCAAAAACGCAGATAACACATAACATACCTGTATTCTCATTTAAACAAATAAATGAATACATATATATAGAATTCATTTATTAATTATTCAACTATAGAAAACATGCATATCAATTATTTCACTTATACTTTACAAAAACTTCATACAGAAAATCATATTCTTAACTTTTAAACAGACTTGTAACATGCATTATGTAACACCCCGACCGGAATGCCACGACCGGGCAATAGTCGGCAACACCCCAATCAAAATGCCACGACCGAACATACACGTGCTCGATACATTACATACATGCGCAATAAGTGGGAGCATTCATGGACAAAAGAACATAACTAATATCCAGATCCAAATTCTTAGACAGTTAATATCACTTATACACATTCGTTAGAGCAAACATTGATTTCTTTATCATTTTCCATTTCACAGATATCAGTTGATTATACAAAACACATAGGTATCCGGAGATACTGTACATTTCCACATAGGTGTCCATAAAGGATCCAGAACAGAGGAGTGCATAGAGCACAAGTCAAATGGCATTTATCACAAATGCATCAAATATTTATTCACGTAACTTTTGCACATCATCACAGAATTTATCAATTCATTCACATACTTTTATTTTCATTAATTGCCTGCTAAGTTATAGGGGTGGATAAGCGAGTGAACACATGGCGGTACCCATGGGTACGATTCGAAAAGCAACATCACATTTTTCTCATTCAGAACATTTTCACATTGGGGATCTTAAACAAGATCCGTACACATTGAGGTTCGCGAGGAACCAAATGGGGACCTGATCAGGGTCCAAACAGAACAGAGGGCTGCAGCTAATAGAACTCTATAGGCATGCCTATCTATCCATGACTCGACTAACGCAAGCTAAATTCCCATATCATTATTAAATTCGTTCACACTTTACACATATATACCCATTTCATCAAACACTAGCATTATTCTTTTATGATCACAAAGATACATGTATCAATATATATATATGCTTATCATATGCATTAATTTCATTTATCGTATTCAAACTAGTCATGTGTAGTTTCATAAATTAAGATATTCACATGATCGTATTAAACGTAATCATATTATTATTCATCATGCATTTACTTATTGCAAATTAAATAGACTAATTACATTTATCATATCCTTATGAACATACTGAACATAACTATCTTATTAACATCATGCACTAATATAGACTTAACAAATAAGTTACAATACTTTATGCACAAACAGCCCCTAACTAGTAATGATAGACAAAGTCTCATAATTCAATTACTAACATGCATAGAAGCATTTGAATAATTCACAGATTAAGGTACTCATTTTAATTATAGAAACATAATACAAGTGAGAAACTATGCAGAGGAGAAGATTTTTTAAAAACACTGTGAGGCAAAGAGGTCTGTCGTGCTCGCGACAGACGAGATCCTGGAGGCCATCACGACTCGGGAAGGTAACACAACAGATCATAATGAAAGAACAAAGGGAAAGCATGAAGGGGGGCAGAAGCTTCCACGAGTCGTGTTCCCATTCATGACTCGTGACACTGGCTTGTCACGACTCATGACAAAGCTCCTCCCAAGCGGCTGAGTCATGAAAAGTTCACGAGCCGTGAGGAGCTTTATGACTCGTGAAGAGCTTCACCAGTCGTGAGGCACTTCACGACTCGTGAGGGAGCCCATCGACTCGTGAAGAAAGAAACGTCTCGGATAGGGCATCTCACATATGCTAAGTTCACGGCTCTGTCGCGCTCGCGATAGAGTTGCGTTCTGCAAATCTCCAGCGATAATCGCAAAAATCCTGTTTTTCCAAAGTTCATCAAAACCTCCAAAATCAATCAAACTTCAACACCACTCAATTTACACTTTCAAATAATCAATAAAAACACAAAACCCAACTTTTATACCAAATATATGCCTCATTAATCACATATTTTTCCAGAATTTCAAATCAAAATCCCAAAAGCACAAAATAAATCAAATACACAAAAATCCCTAACCTTAACTCCTTTGCTCCAACTAGCTTTCTTTGTTGATCTTTCTTGTTCCAAAAACCCATCAAAGATCTTCCTCATCCAAAATCCTCATCAATGCACACATAAATACAAAACATAAATCTAGGGTTCCAAAAACCACTTAAAGAAATGTAAGAAGGAATCAAACTCAGACTTACCTCTTTAAACCTAGCTCAAACCTCAAACAAAACACCCATCACCTTGCAACAACTCCAGCCAAAAAAAGATGGATCAAGATAAAACAAGAGGAAGAAGAAGAAGAAGAGAAGAGGAAGTAGCGTGAGGAGGAGAGAACGGGAGAACAAGGTAGCTAAAAATGCTGCTCTCTCTTTCTCTCTCCTTGCTATTTATACCCCTCTCTAATTCCTTTCCACATGTCATCTTTCCGTAAGTCAAATTTAGATATTTGTGTCCAATTCTCCTTTCAACCCCTCAACTTCTCATATCCTTATGAACTGAGATTTTATAACTTAATAATCCTTCACATAGGCCCACATAAATAAATTTTATTCTTTTAATCATGTCCAAATTCCATACTTCACAATTTTTACCATTGGCCGCACTTACCGAAACTTTTACTTAAATCCTTAATTTGCCCATTTGGCAATACCTAACCCTTCAAATTACATAACTTTTGATCACTACTCATCCACAATATGCCCAAATACTTCTAGGGTACATTTTGGGGTGTGACAATTCTTCCCTCCTAAAAGAATTTCATCCTCGAAATTCACTTACATCAGAAAAAATCCAAACACTACAATCCAATTCCCTATCATTTACACTGATCATTTTCGCATCATCATATAACACTTACGTTCTACACTTATAATACATACATTTCACTTGTTTCAATACACCTTACTTTTGATATACTTACTTGCTATTACTTATCCTCATCGCTATACTCTTAAACCACTTCTTTAATATACGAAAAAGTTATACGAATCATAACTTTCTCTTGTATATATCTAAACCCAACCTCATAAAAATAAATTTAAAGAAGTTCCATAAGCCCCTTTTTATTATCTTATGCTTAAATCGATCACATTCATCAGAACAATCATCACTTAACCGCCAATCGAAAACCAAAGCACATACACTTCAGGCATAAACCATTTAATTCACAAAACGGCTACACAATTCCTTAATACTCCAAAGTCTTTTCACATTCATTCATGCAAGATTCCATAATACTCTTTCTATTTCACTCTAACTATACACACAATACATTCTCCTTAACGAATGCTATGCTCTTAAATAACACCGAATCTTGATATCAAATACTTAACGTACACCCTGCCAGCTTTCTCTCCATCAAAACACATATGCAAATGCTTCTCATGTGCGATCAAAAGATAATGATGCAATGAGGATGTGATGGTTTATGTATGCAAGATGATGCAAAAATGCAGTTAATGTCATAATGTTTACTTTTCCCATCCCCATGGTTCAATCTGCCTTTATTCAAATAATTTTCTGGAGATAGCTGACAGGCATACAGAGCATCACCACAACCTTACAAAATCCAGGTACTCCTCTATCTCAAAATACCAAAACATCCATTCTCAGAAGGTAACCACTTACTAATACACTTCAAAAACTTCTACAAAACCATCTCTTTAAACACCTAGTATCAAATAAAATTCCTAACAGAATCTCTGATGACTCATCCAACGAAGACATCCTAAATTCACACATACACACATAACAATACAGGACAGGTAGATCGGGATCTACTGAGCCAATCAATTAAATAAACACTTTATCTAATCGGGAAATTCCTATTCCCAACTCATACCTGAAAAACAAAATTATTTGCTTTGGCCAACGCTAAACTATACAGACACACTTCAAATCACCTAGTCAACCAGAACCGATTAAACCGGAGCTCTGATACCAAATTCTAACGCCCCCAACTCCCACACTTAGCATTTCGAAGGGTGAAGAGCTACGGTGAGCAGAAGGTGCCCCCAAACAAGGACACACATAGCAATACAGAAATCAGAACAATAAAATTTCTAAAATCATAACCTTAAAACATGTACGTCCTAAACCTATGTCATCCACATAACATTATTCGCACTATAAGTGTCACACCCCGTTTGCCCCCTAGTAGAATGAGCCATATATGTGAGTATGTATTTGTACGTGTTTGGCATATCATAAGTGCATTTTGAGAATATTGCATGTTTTATGGGTTTATTCTGGTGTGGGTGTGCATATAGAAATAAGGTGGGCATAAGTGGAGTTGTGATTATATACATGTGAGCATATCATAGTGTGTGTATTAGATGAGATTGCATTGGGTGTGTTGCTCATACATGTGTAGGGTGCATTATTAGAGTGTTTCATTATGTGTGTGTGACATGTGCATCTAGTGTGTGAGTGATTAATGCCCTCCACTAAGATGTTGACAAGTGTAAAGGGGGAGAAAAGAAAGGAAAGAGAAAGAGGAAAAGGGGAAAATTCAGATTTCCAAACCCATTTTCCCGTTCTCCCTTCTCCTTCCCTCTTCTTTTTCCTCTTTGCTCTTCTCTAAGTGATTTGCTTGGATTCAAGTTGGTGTGGTGGGAATTAATTACTCCTTGTGTTTGATTGGTAAGCTTTATGCTTTTGGTTTTGCTTTTGTTAAAGTTCTTCTTCTTCCCTTGCATTTTTCTGGTTTTGAGTTTTAAGTTAGGGTTTTGAGTTTGTGTATTTTTGTGGTTTGTTGCTTAGCTGAGTCTCCAAGAGATCCTAAAGGCAAGGAAGTTGCTGGATCTAGTGGAACAGAGTGATAGAGCTTTTAATTTTGAGGTTTGGGAATTTGTGTTTTATGTATTGTTGGCATGATATTATTTGATTGAAATTCTAGAAATTGTTGATGTTCTTGATGTTGTTCTTTGAATTTATGAGTGGGTTTTGTTATGGCATGATTTTGATGATGGATTCGGTTGAATTTAAAGTTTGAGTCATTATATCATGGATTGAGTGAGGAATTTTAGTGTTGGGTTGAAAAATCTGGTGTTTTGGCTCGACAGCGTGGAATCTGGGCATGGGTCACGGTGACAACCATTTTGGTTGTGACCGTGAGGTGCCCAGATTTCGCTTCTGTTCTGGGTTTTGGGTACGTCACGGTGATAACCATTTTGGTTGTGATCGTGAGGTACCCAAACTTTTGCTTCTGTTTGGCTTCTTTGGTACGTCACGGTGACAACCATTTTTGTTGTGACCGTGAGGTACCCAGAACTTCAATTCTATTTTGGGTTGGGGACATGTCACGGTGACAACCATTTTGGTTATGACTGTGAGATGTCCAGCTTTTGGGTTCTGTTGATTTTCTTGGTTGGTCATAGTGAAAACCATTTTGGTTGTGACCGTGAGGTACCCCTTATCAGCATTCTGCCAAGAGCTTTGGTATGTCACGGTGATAACCAATTTGCTTGTGACCATGACCTACCCTATTTTGCAATAAAATCCTGTTTTCTTCCCGCTTTTTAGAAATGTTATACTATGGATTTTAGCATTCAATATCACTTAAAATGAGCCATAATTGTGCATGTACTGATCTATTTAAAGTATATGAATTCTTTATTTGTTATAATTAAAATGTGGACGTTAATTGTATGACTTTAGCCTGAAAGAGTCAGTCCAGTGGATAGTTAGGCATGCTTAATAGAATCTCTTAGCTGCAGCCCTTTGTTTAGTTTGGACCCCGATCAGGTCCCCGCCTGGTTCCTCGCGAACCCCTTTGTGTTCGGATCTTGTTTAAGGTCCCTATTGAAAATGTTTTGTGGAAATTAAAAGTAAAAATTGGTTTCTCGATTCGTACCCGTAAGGTACTGTTTCTAATCGGCTCGTACCCGTAAAGTACTATTTGTTCACTCGTTATCCACTACTTCGAGTCAGTAGGCACTTTGTCTTTTTGAATTGCTTTGTTAAGTATGAAATTGTATTATCCGAATATGTTTATTAATGAGATGTTTTGAAGGCAGTAGTACTTTATCGAAGGTATGACTCTATATGTTTACATGTTCATATGTTCATACTCCTATTTAATGCGTATCTCTGATTATGCCATCTGTGTGTGTTTGCTTTGACGACCGTTGTGAATGGTTATCCTTAGGCTAAATGTGTGTTTCCCACTAAGCGTTTATCGCTTAGCACGATGTGTTTACCCGTGCAGGTGCGGAAGGAGTTCGTTTGGGTGAGTCACCGCCATCGAAGTCAACACAGCTGGGTCTTTAGTGTAGGGCCCAATTTTGTATCTCGATGATTCTTTTGTAAAGAACTCTCTTACATCAATTTTTGTAATAGCTTCCGCATATATATATGTATAATTTTAGATATGTAATTATCTTTTGTACCTCTGGGTTGATCAAACAGTAATGTAATGTTTTCCGTTATTTTAATACATGATCAGCTTATTTCATGAATGGCTTTGTAAAGTTTTAAATTACCCTGTATTTCGGTATGAATGTTTATGTATGGATGTATGTATATTCTGTATCTGTGTGGTGGCACCTCTACTCATACGGCATCTCACTCCTTATCGGATGGGATTGCCTAAGTACGGGTAAGGGGTGTTACAAGTCGTGGTATCAGAGCCTAGGTTTAGGCATTTTTGGGTGATTGTTTATGTGATGCTATGTGTGGATGCGTCTATGTCTAGGGCTGTGTTGGCTGATGTGGCTGTCATCTTGTTTGTTAGATAGATTCTGATTCTGCTCGTGGTGCGCTTGAGGAATCCGCTGAAAGTGTGAATCCTCCAGCTGTAGAACCGTCTGTTTCTATTTTTGTGTCGGCTCAACGTGCTAGGGTCCAGCCTGAGGCCGTTGCCATGCCTTTTGAGGCAATGTTCAGATTGCATCAGGATATGGCTCGGGTTTTGGAAAGGGTGACTGCCCCTAAAGCTCCGATAGAGAGTTTAAAAAGAGCTGGTGTTGAGGATTTTTATGGGACCGGGCTAGATGAGTCGGAGTTAGCTGAAAAGTGGCTTGATAAAGTAAAAAGAGCTTTAAAGGAAGTCAGGTGTCCTCCCAATTAGCAAGCTGAATGTGTTGTGGCATAGCTTCAAGGGTCGGCTTATGAATGGTGGGAGTTGGTATGTAGGCAACCTTAGATGCCTGATCCAGTTACATGGGAATTCTTTAGGGAGGAGTTCACAAAGAAGTATGTGACTCAAGCATATAGGGATGCAAGATGGGCACAGTTTCTGAGTTTGAAGCAGAGGGCCATGTCAGTTTCAAATTATGAGAAAGAGTTTAATCGGCTGTCTCGCTATGCTCCGCGTGGGGTTATGACAGATGATTTCAGATGCAAGCATTTTGAAGCGGGGTTGAACGAGTCTTTAAAGATTGCTTTGATTTCTTTGATGTGTATGCCTGGGGTAAGTTATTATCAGATTGCAGAGGCTGCTATGAGGGCAGAGAAGACGGAATCATTGCTTAGGGAGAGAGCTCAGCGAAGGAATTCTGCATGGGGTGGTTCTTCCTCATCTTCGGGTAAGAGATCTAGGAACCCGCAAGATGACCCATCAGTTGGTTCGGCTACTAGAGGTAGAATGCAAGGTTCAGCAGCGGTATCTGGTTCTAGCAGAGGTGGTAGATCGGATGCTATACCTATTTGTGCTCATTGCAACAAGGCTCACCGGGGTGAGTGTAGGTGGCTCACTGGTGGGTGCTTTAAGTGTGGGAGCACCGAGCACCATCTGGCTAATTGTCCACAGATGAGCGAGGATTCGGGTCCTCAGAGAGGGGCTAGTGGAGTTGGATCTAATGCTACTCAGGCTACCCGTGGCAGGGGTCGGGGTAGAGGTCGAGGCGGTCGACCACGAGAGGGAGCTGTTTCTGAGACGGTTGAGCGTCCTCCACTAGTTGCAGCCAGAGCTTATGCAGTGAGAGCCAGAGAGGAGCAGGATGCCCCTAATGTGATTGCTGGTAAGTTCCTACTCCATGACACTGAATTGTATGCTCTAATAGATCCTGGTTCCACACACTCATATTTGTGCACGCATAAGATTGTTGATAAGTTGCTTGTGGTAGATCAGTTAGACTATGAGATATGTGTGACCAATCCATTAGGGCATAGTGTCAAAGTGAGTAGAGTCTTTAGGAATTGTCCTCTATTTGTGGAAGGTATAGAGTTCCCAGTGGATTTGATAGAGCTGCCGTTCCGAGAGTTTGACCTAATTTTGGGTATGGATTGGTTGGGTAAGCATCGGGCTGTGGTTGATTGTCATAGGAAGACCTTTATGCTTCAGGATAGGAACCGAGCTCCAGCGTTTGTAAGAGGTTTGGGTGCGAGTTATGTGAACAACGTGATTTCTGCTATTCAAGCCAAGAGGTTTTTGAGAAAAGGTTGTGAGGCTTTCCTAGCTGTAGTTTTAGATTCCAAGAGAGATCAAGTAAGGATTGAAGATATCCCTATTGTGCGGGAGTTTAATGATGTTTTTCCAAGTGATTTGCCGGGTTTGCCTCCAGAGAGGGAAGTTGAGCTAGCCATAGAGACCATGCCAGGTACCACACCTGTATCGAAGGCACCTTATCGAATGGCTCCTGTAGAGTTGAGAGAATTAAAAACTCAACTGCAAGAGCTATTGGATAAGGGGTTTATTCGACCCAGTATATCTCCATGGGGAGCTCCGGTTCTATTTATCAAGAAGAAGGATGGGTCTTTAAGAATGTGCATCAATTACAGGCAGATTAATAAGATCACAGTGAAGAACAAGTATCCGCTACCCAGAGTTGAGGATTTGTTTGATCAGCTTCGGGGTACAGGTGTGTTTTCTAAGATAGATCTTCGGTCGGGTACTATTAGCTTCGGGTTAAGGATGAGGATGTGGTTAAGACTGCATTCCGGACGCGGTATGGCCACTATGAGTTCCTTGTGATGCCGTTTGGTTTGACCAATGCTCCAGCGGCATTCATGGATTTGATGAACAGAGTGTTTAGGACATACTTGGACCGATTTGTAGTAGTGTTTATAGATGATATCCTGGTGTATTCCAAGGATGAGACCGAGCATGAGGAGCATCTCCGATTGGTTTTGCAAGTGTTGAGGGAACATCGGTTGTTTGCCAAATTGAGTAAGTGTGATTTTTGGCTTCGGGAAGTGTCATTTTTGGGCCACATAGTTTCAGCCAAGGGTATTCAAGTAGATCCAGCTAAGATTGAGGCGATAGTCGATTAGAAAGCACCGAGGAATGTTCAAGAAGTGAGGAGTTTCCTTGGTCTAGCGGGTTACTACCGTCGGTTTGTTAAGAGTTTCTCTGTGATTGCCGCTCCGATGACTAGGTTGTTGAGGAAAGGAGTTCTGTCACACCCCAAAATGGCCCTAGAAGAATTACAGAGTTTTGTTCGAAAAAGGTAAGTTTATGTGCGAGAGTTCTGTCGCGAGCGCGAACAGTGTCGCGGGCGCGACAGAGCCCTCCAGCGGTTTTCGAACTTCAGCTGGTTGGTGCGGGCGTGAGCGTTCTGTCGCGAGCGCGAGAAGTGTCGCGAGCGCGACAGAAACCCCTCGCGAGATGTGTGCATAAGTGGGACTAAGAGACTTGGAGTTATAGGGAGTTGACACATGGCATCGTAAAAGAGTGACAAGTGGCATCCTAGAAGAGTGACAAGTGGCGGCATAAGAGTTTGACAAGTGGCATTGTAGGAGTGTGCCAAGTGTCATTGT
Source organism: Excoecaria cochinchinensis (assembly GCA_947683425.1). Taxonomy (NCBI): domain Eukaryota; kingdom Viridiplantae; phylum Streptophyta; class Magnoliopsida; order Malpighiales; family Euphorbiaceae; genus Excoecaria; species Excoecaria cochinchinensis. Next base: position 3,430,326 of record CANTUQ010000096.1, read on the forward strand.
AGGGAAGAGACACTTGGCTTAGTTTGGCTTGGCTTGGTTTGGCTAGGCTTAGCTTGGCTTGGCTTGGCTTGGCTTGGCTTGGCTTAAGATAGGAATGAATTAAATGAGATGGTTGGCATTTATTTGGTTTGGTGAGCATTATGTGAGAAGGTTTGAATTTAGTTGACCGGCCACTTTCCCTACTCCCATTTCAATTTCTTCATTTGGCTTTTTAATTCCCCTTTTTGTTTTCTTTGCTCTTAGTTGTCGTGCTCCACTTTCCTTTATTTTCTTATCTTTTCCATTTGCTCCTAAAGAGAATCATTTGGGTTGGGATGAAGAGAGTGGATTTTTGAGAAGAGGTAAGTAGTACTATTATGATAGCATTAGTCTTCTTCTACTACTTGGTTTCTGTTTTTGATTTAAAGTAAAAGAAGAGTAACCCCAAGTGTTTTTGTGTGTGGTTTTGATGCAAGCTGGAGGCAAGAGAGTCGATAAAGGAAAAGAGAAGATCGGAATGAGTAGAGAGCTATGATCGAGTTCCTAGAGGTAGGGATCGAATGCGATTTTGTTTTCCTGGCATGTGATTGAATGATATGTGTTTAAAAGGAACCATGACTGGATGTAGATGTATATGATGAGCTTTAACTAGCTCAATTGATCTTTTAGTGTATATTGGTTTATTGTTCATTTTGATTGCTTTCAGTGCTTATGACATGTGTATATATGTTTATAAGCATGTAAATTGATCATTTGAGTGTTTGTGTTGATGATAGAGTTTGATTTTGTGAAATTCTGCTTATTTGTCATCAGACCCCTGTGTATTTTATTTGTCATAAGTAGAGTTATAGGATCTCAATTGGGTTGATTCCAATTGCATATGAAAGATAAGACCCGTATCTAAAAATATCTAAGAGGGTGCTTGATCTAATTCTGGCCCTAAGTATCCCAAAAAGTAATTAAAACGTAGGTGACCCTGTTCTGGCGGGTTCACTGGAACAGTATATGTTGTTTAGACCATATCTTTTGTTATAGATATCAAAACGACCTGAAACTTGTTCCATTTGAAATATAACATCCTATAGAATAATTATTAAGAAGAACGTTTTTCCTAAAAAAGACGTTTAGAGGTTCATTTAGACGATACAAGTTTAGCATAAAAAGCAGTCTGGTGAGGCACCAAAGCGGAGCCTCTGTCGCGAGCGCGACACAGGTCGCGACCTCGCGACAGAACAACCTATATTAAGCTCTTTTTTCTTCATTTTGAGCCCATGGTTGGCATGGGTAAACCCCTTACCCTTCCCCTTAGCTTATTATGCATGTTTAGGGTTAGCAAATGACTATAAAGTAGTTATCAACGGGGAAATGCACATGAGTATGAGTAAAATGGTAATTTAACTAATAAAGTAACAATGTATAGTTATGGGAAGTATAGTAAATGACATGATAAATATGTATGAACTTAGGAATTGTTACATAATGCATTTGGTATAGAGTATCTAGCCATTTTGTAATCTATCTTCTGTCGCGAGCACGGCCTCTTGTCGCGATCGCGACAGTGGACTTGGCTTCTGTCGCGAGCGCGACTTCTTATCGCGATCGCGATAGTGAACCTCTTCTCAACCTGTTCTACTTGTTTTGAAGAGAGTGTTTTCTTCTGTCTTGCTTTGCATGATTTATATGTTTATGCAATGAGTTGAATACATGTATATGATGGTGTTATATAAGAGTGCATGCATGGAATTTAAATGTTACATGTTTTTAGTTGTTGAATAAGATTAATAAAGATTGTATATGAATTACATGCCTCTGAATTTGATAAATACACTTGAATTTTAGTTGATGAGTTGATATCTGTGTATAGTGTGTGAGTGGGTATTGAGCCTGATTACCGTTATAGTGGATAGATAAGCATGCTTATAAAGGGCTAGAGTGCAGCTGCTAGAGTTGGCCTTAATTGTGCCCAAAGTTCGGAATACCTCATGTATTCCATAGAGTTTGAGTTAATTCTCCATATGTAAGATACTGTAAATAGTATCCAGAGTTACCCGTATCCACCATGAAAAAAATTCAGGCTTGTCTTGTTATCGTTGTGTAGTGAACTTGAGATGATTCAGAGTATTGTTCTGAATAAGTGCTATAGTACATGAGAGTAATGTTTAAGTACATTACAGTTCTGTATACAAGTACATGATTACATGAGTGTATTGACATGAATGTGGTTACATGATAATGTCTGTTTGAATAAACGAAATGTACATGTTGTAGTGTATATGAACAAGTAAAGAGTAGATGTTATATGCATGTGAACTCATAGTATTTGATAATTGAACATGAAACCTATACAAGTATCAGAGCTATATGCATGAACTACTTGATATTTGTTATATGACATATGTGTGAGCTATTTGTGACTTCGTAAAGAAGTCCTTTGCATTGTTTTCATCCCCACTAAGCGTTATCGCTTAGCACGGATGTTTATTTCCGTGTAGGTATACAGGTTCGGATCAGTGAGCGGACATCTGCGGGTCAAGGCCACTAGGAGTTTTGTCATATCTTTTTACAAGTTAGAAATAGAGTTTTACATGTTGAGTAACATAATTATGTAATAAAAGTTAAAGAATCACATGTAAATGTATATGTAAAGCTAAATGGAAACAGATGTAATATGAAATGCAAGTGGGCCCTAGTGTAGTATTATTTTATTATTCTTATACGAATGTGTATAGTGCTATCGCTTCCGCTAATACATGTACATGTATACGTAAGTGTCCGCGTAGCGCCCCGATATTCCTTACCGGGGGTATGGGGGTGTTACAAGTTAAGTTCGAGTGCTCGGATAAGTGTCAAGCTTGCTTTGAGAGGTTGAAGCAGTTGTTAGTTGAAGCTCCTATACTGACTCAACCCATCATGGGTAAGGAGTTTGTTATGTATAGCGACACTTCAGGTGTTGGTCTGGGATGTGTTCTAATGCAGGAAGGTAAGGTTGTGGCTTATGCTTCTCGACAGTTAAAGCCACACGAGAGGAACTATCCGACGCATGATCTTGAGTTAACAGCGGTTGTCTTTGCTTTGAAGATTTGGCGCCATTATCTCTATGGGGAGAAGTGCAGGTCCTTTACGGACCACAAGAGTTTGAAGTATTTCCTGACTCAGAAGGAACTGAATATGAGACAGCGTCGATGGCTTGAGTTGTTTAAAGATTACGATTGCATGGTGGATTACCACCCGGGTAAGGCCAATGTAGTCGCAGACGCTTTGAGTCGGAAGTCGGTTTCTGCCTTATTTTTGAGACAGTTTAGATGGAGGTTTGGTTCGGATGGGGCTTTGATAGCTCAGTTGAGAGTCAAGCCTACCTTGAGACAGCGGATAGTTGATGCTCAGAAGATTGATGCGAAGCTTCAGCGGATTGGGCAAGAGGTTAGTCTGGGCAAGCAGTCAGAGTTCTCAGTTCTTGATGTAGCGCTTTTGTTTGGGAACCGTTTGTGTGTTCCGAATGATGAGGAATTGAGGAAACAGCTTCTGAGGGAGGCGCATAGCACGGTTTTCACCATGTATCCCGGGAGTAACAAGATGTATCGGGATATGAAGCAGTTTTATTGGTGGTCTGGTATGAAGAGGGATATAGTGGGCTTTGTATCAAAGTGCTTGACATGTCAACAGGTAAAGGCTGAGCACCAAGTTCCTTCTGGATTGCTCACGCCTTTGTCCGTTCCCGAGTGGATGTGGGATGATATCACCATGGATTTTGTTTCCGAGTTGCCCTTGACTCAAAAAAAGCATGATTCTATTTGGGTTATTGTGGATCGACTCACAAAGTTCGCTCACTTCTTGCCGGTTAGGATGGATTACCAGATGGATAGATTGGCCAGTATCTATGTGATGAGATAGTTTGGTTGCATGGAGTGCCTTTGTCCATAGTTTCAGACCGGGACCCAAGGTTCACATCTAAGTTTTGGAAAGAGTTGCAGTGAGCTCTGGGTACCATGTTGAACTTCAGCACGGCATTTTATCCTCAGACAGACGGTCAGTCAGAGCGAGTGATTCAGGTCTAAGAGGATATGTTAAGGGCTTGTGTTTTGGACTTTCCGAGTAGTTGGGACAAGTATGTATCACTTTTGGAGCGAGTAAGTTTTCTGCATTTTCCATCTTTTTCTTCCTCTTCTTCATCTTTTCTTCTTTTAACTGGTTTGGGTTTTATTTTGGGTTGTGTTTTGTGTGTTCTTTTGGCTTGATGCTTAGTTGAGCGTCCTCGTGAGCCAAAGGGCAAAGAGAAGGTTGGATCTAGTGGATCTAAGCATTAGGAGAAAAGGATTTCAAGGTTTGTGAATTTGTGTTTTATGCATTGTTGGTAATTTGATGTTGTTCTTAAAAATCATGAGTAGGATTTGTTTATGGCATGATGTAATGATGTTTAATTGGTTTATTATTATTGGTTTGAGTGAGGATATTTTGGTTGAAGTGTGAAGTTTTGGGATTTTGGCTTGAATGAAGTGGAAATTGGCTCTTGGGTATCGCATCTGGGCATGGGTCACGGTGACAACCATTTTGGTTGTGACCGTGAGGTATGTACAAGATGCATTCTGCCGTGAATCTGGACATGTCACGGTGGCAACCATTTTGGTTGTGATCGTGAGGTGCCCAGATTTTGCTTATGTTCTGGGTCTTGGATATGTCACGGTGACAACCATTTTGGTTGTGACCATGAGGTATCTAGACTTTTACTTCTGTTTGGCTTCTTTGGTATGTCACAGTTACAACCATTTTTGTTGTCACCGTGAGGTACCCCAGACTTGCATTCTGCCGAGATCCTTGGTATGTCATGGTGACAACCAATCTGGTTACCACCGTGACCTACCTTATTTTTGCAATAAAATCTTATTTATTTCACATGATTTAGGGTTATTGAATTATTGATTTTAGCACACCTTGTCACTTAATAAGAGCTGTATACTCGTAAGATGGATGATGTTTGCATGTTCTGATTAATCAAAGTATGTGAATTCTTTGCTTGTGATAATTGAACTGTGGATGTTAACTGTATGATTTTAGCCTATAAGAGTCAGTTTAGTGGATAGTTAGGCATGCCTAATAGAGTCTTATAGCTGCAGCCTCAGTTCATTTTGGACCCCGATCAGGTCCCCGTTTGGTTCCTCGCGAACCCTTAATGTGTTTGGATCTTTTTTAAGGTCCCTTAATAAAATGTTTTGTAAATAACAAAGTAAAACGGTTTGCGATTCGTACCCGTAAGGTACTGTCAGTAATCGGTTCGTACCCGTAAAGTACTGTCTGTTCACTTGTTATCCACTACCTTGAGTCAGCAGGTGCTTAATTATTTTGAACTGTTTTGATAATTATGAGAATGTATTATCCGAATGTGTACAATGATGAGGTAATATGAATGCGGTTATGTATATCAAATATACGATTCTATATGTTCGCATGTTCATATTGTATCTAATGAGTATTTATGATTATGCCATTTGTATGCGTTATGCTTGACGACCACTGTGAATGGCCGTCCATTTCTTGTATGTGTGTTCCCCACTAAGCGTTTATCGCTTAGCATGGTGTGTTTACCCGTGCAGGTGCGGAAGGAGTTTTGCCTTGGGAGAGTCGTCGCAGCCAAGCCAACATAGCTGGGTTATAGTGTAGGGCTTAATATTTGTAGCTTGATGATTCTTTTTGTATAGAACTCTCTTATGTCAGTTTTGTAATAGCTTCCACATATGTATATGTAATTATCTTTTGTACCTTTGGGTTGATCAAACAGTAATGTAATGTTTTCCGTTATATTAATGCATGATCAGCTTCTCTCATGAATGGTTTTGTAAAGTTTTAATTACCCTATATTTCGGTATGTATGTTTATGTATGAATGTATGTTTATCCTGTTTCTGCATGGTGGCACCTTTACCCATACGGCATCGCACTCCTTATCAGATGGGATCGCCTACGTATGAGTAGGGGGTGTTACAGTAGGAAACAGAACCCTATAGGAATGCCTATCTATCCACATCCCAACTATTGCAGGCTAAATATTAATTCAATCGTGGTTTGCATGGTATAACATATAATAGCTCATACATTGATTCATGCATATAAATCATAAGTGAGAAACCATGCAAAGTATGTCAAACGAGGAACATTCATAACACAGAGGAGGGTCGCCCTCGTGATAAAGACGAAATGCGCTAAAGGTCGCGCTCGCGACTACCCATCGCGCTGGCAACAGAGAGCTGGACAGCCTCTGTCACACCCCTACCCAAGGTCGTACTTGCGATAGAGAACACCCCGACAGAAGTTTAGCTTACCGAACTGTCTGTCGTGCTCACGATAGAGGACACCTTTGTAGAAGCTCGAATGACCGAGAGCTTAACGCTCTCATACCGACCTGCACAGCTCTCCACACCCAAAACCTCTTCAGAAATATGTAATTAACCTTAGATCTTCTACACAAACATCATAAGGCAATCAAAACATGTTACCCATCACATTATCTTCTACACAAACATCATAAGGCAATCAAAACATGTTACCCATCACATTATCAAAATTTTACACTCAAGGGGAGTGACTAAAGGGCAAAAAGGGACAATTTAAAACTACAAGCTTTAAAACACCAAAAATTTCCCATTTTCACATAAAGTCACTCCTAAATTCTATACTCTACTTCCAATTTCCAAATTGTACTTCAAATCACCAAAACATAATTCTAAGATGCACAAAAACACAATTTTAATCTCAATTTCTCAAAAATTATATTAATAATTCAAAAGCAAAACTCATACAAAATAACATAAATTCCCAAACCTTAGCTCCTAAGCTCCTCAGGGCTCAATTACCTACACTTTCGCCAACTTTCTCTTTCCCTTTTACTTCTCTAACTTAAATTTTTGATCAAATCAATCCAACAACACCATTCACAAAACACATCCAAACAACCACCAAAAGAAGAAGAAGAAGAAGAAGAAGAAGAGAACTATTCACTTACTTGAATAATTCTTGAAATACCAAAAAAACCAACCAAAAATTACAACAGCTTGAGGGATGATTTAGGGTAAGGAGGAAGAAGAAGAAGAAGAAGAACATAGGAGAAAACGGGAGAAAGGAGGGCGAATATGCTCTCTCACATTTTCTCTCTCCCAGCTTTTAAAGTCAATTCTTATCTTCCTTTCTCTCTCCTTATCCCACCATCCACTTATCACTCCTTTATGGTGGTTTGGCAAAACTCTTTTCTAGTCCTTCTTTTCTTCTCAAAACCCACTCAAACCACATAATAGTGAAATCTATCACAAAATTATACCCTTTAAACTTCTTAAAGCAAGCAATTAAGTCCCTAGAGTCAATAATAATATTAACCCAGACTTCTACAAAAATACCAAACACATCCTAAACATACATACATACATAACTCACTTAGGCCACACTCATACCTCAATAACACTCAAAATTACTAAGGTATAAGTTGGGCCCTCACAATGATTACCGATGAGGTAGGTAGGAGACTAGAAGAATTCAAAAATCAAATGATGACTATGATGGGGAATTTGACCGCAGCAGTGGCACCACCTGCCGGACTAAATCTAATTGCCCCCCTATAGGAAAAAATGAGCAGGAGATAGTTAGGGAAAATCCTCTTGAGGTGGTACGTCCACCACCTATTGATCTCAAAGCCACCACACCTTCGGGCCAGAGAAGAGGCGAAGCCCACAGACTAGAAAATGATTTGGTAGAAGATGAGTACGAAGAACCCGTAGGGGTAAGAGGAAAGGCACCTTAAATGGAAGAGATAATGTGGAAAAAGATGGAAGAGAAATTCGAGACGATGTCTCATATGCTGACTGTCAGGAAAGGAATGAATCCCGAAGATAAAGAGTTGGAGGGTGAGGATTTAATTCCCCAGAACTTCAAAATGGTTGACGTCCAAAAATTTGATGGTACATTGGACCCAATGGCACATGTGAAATAGTACTCCCTGATAATGAAAGGTACAACCTTGATAAAAAAGGCAGAAGATAGAATATTTCTGGCTAAGCTTAACGGGGCCCACGATTGACTGGTGTCACGGACTTGATAGGAGAACGAAAGAAGATTGGGATTTATTGATAGGGTAATTCCTCAAGCAGTATGACTGCAGTACGAGGACTTAGTAGGCAATATATGAATAAAAGAATGTGAATGGAATAATAAGTTATGAATTGATAAATGTGTATGATGACTTGTAAGAAAGTATGAGATAAAGCTTTTGATATGAATGTGAACATATTGTTTATTGTAACTTATATGCTGTCTGAACTAGTGCTTCATGCACCTATGCGTTCTTGGATCCCTATACGAAAATGTGATAGCACCCTTGAGTGCCTATGAGTTTTAGTTTTGTTATTCCCTTTGGAATATAAACATAAGTAAATGACATGCAGTAAGTGATTAATTGAATATAACTATATGTGTGACATGCATTAATATGCTTGTAATAGCCCGAATTACACCCTAGTAGTATATTGGGTTAATTGCGATAATTGGGTAAAGTCGATTTGGGTTTGTTTGATCAAGGACATAAGTGTAAGGAAAATAAGGACTTAATTGAATAAATAAAAGAACTTCAAGTGGCTATATTGGAATTGTGCTTAATTAAGGTTAAGTGGAAGGTTAATTAATGGTAATGGTGATTAAGGGATTACAATCAGATTTGGAGGATTCTACATGGAATCCACGTGTATTGTGTTGGCTGTGCCAACACCCCTCTTTGCATGCAATAAAGGTATGAGGAGAAAGGAAAGGGGTTCATTTTTTCTGCATTTGGTTTTCAACTTCTTCGGTTCCTCTTCTTCGTTCCCTTCAAAGTGTTACTCTTTTATATTAATTAGAATACACAAAATTTTATTAAGTGATCAAGTGATCTTAAAGTGCATGGGTGTTATTGGCTTAAAGGGGTAAGTGGTTTGTATTTGTTCTTTTTATCTTCTACTCTTTCTCTTTTAGTTGAATTGAAAATTAATGGTTGGTATCCACCTCTTGAAAGTGGATTTGGATTTGTAGTTGGGAAAGTAAAGGGAACTAAAGGAAAGGAGAAGGTGATTGATCAAGAGGCTAAGTGACTTCTAAGGAGCTAAGGAGAGAAGGTTTGGGAACTAACTATTGTCATGTGTGTGTAAATTAGTTTATTATGTGTCAATTAATAGATGATATAGATGAAATATATGATTGATTTGAGTTGAAATTGATGATTGAATTGTTATGAGATTAACCAAAGTAAGAACCCTAGTTTAGGGAAAATTCTGTTTATATCTCACCAGACCTCCGTGTAGTGTTTTAGTCATAACTGGAGTTTGAAACCTCTAAATTGAGCGTTTATTGCGCCATTATAACGATGAAGCCCTTATCTTTAAAATTTAAAGAATGACTATGAGCAAATTTTGGCTCGAAGACCCTTAAAAATAGAAAAAACAGATGAGTCTCTACCTTGGCGGGTTCACTGGAACAGTCTGTACTATTTAATTCATAACTGCTTTTTTATAAGTCCAATAACCAGAAACTTGCCCTGTATAAAAGCTAACATCCTAAGGAACAAATTTTAAGAAGTAAGTTTTGCTTAAAAATCTCGTCTACATGTCGGTTTAGGCTGAACAAAAAAGAGTATTGAAGCAGTCCTGAGTTTTGCTTCTGTTTTGCTTAATTTTGGTATGTCATGGTCACAACCAAATGGTTACCACCGTGAAAAATGCCGAGAGAAGGCAGAATTGCATGTAATTGGACCTCACGGTCACAACAAACTCATTGCCACCATCCCTTCCCAGTTTTGCATATTTAGGGTGTTTTTCTTCCCGAAATGCACCCGAACTTCACTATAAGTTTCTATAGCTTGTCCAACACGTGTCTAACTTTAGGAAATGAGCATGTCAATGATATTAATTTGAATTATATGTGAATGATGCTATGGTATAATAGTTTAATTATGGAATTAAGTGTATACATGCTTTTTAACTATTGAACTTGACATTGGAACACATATAGCTTGAACAAGTGTAAGATTTCAAATGGTTTTCTTAGGTTAATTAAAATGTGGATAAGAGTCATTGGGAGTATGTAATAATCATTTGAATATAACTCCTTGAGTTGGTATCTAATTGTGTTGGAATTGATATTATTAAGAAGCTAAACGGGTAGGAAAACATATGGTTAGAAGCATAATTTGGCTAAGAGTGATATTTGAATTGCTTTGAGAAGACTTGAAAACTTATGTGAGGTGTGGTTAGAAAGCATAACTGTGTATTGGTAGAACACAACTGTGTTTTGGCAATTTTGCATAGGGAGGTATGCAAGTTTGCGTTCTGTTTTGAGAGCTTGAAGTATGTCACGGTCACAACCTGTAACACCCCAAAATCGCCTTAGTAGTCTGAGCCTGACTGAGTCTGAATGTGCCTGTCTGTATTTGCATGTGTGCGTACTTGTGTGCATTTTGATGTTGCAGGCATGTTAATTTATTTAAGTGTATGTGTTTATGTAAATGTTATGTGAGGAGAGGGGTTTGTTAGTGTGTGTGCATAGGATAGGGAAGTAGGATGTGAATAAGTGATGTTATTTGTGTGTGAGTGAGAGTATGGGAGTAGGATATGCTAGTGGGATCATTTCCTATGAGAGGGTGACACATGGCAAGTGGATAGGGTTGAATTTAGTGGGTGATGAGAGAGAGGACAGCTGTAAATCACTTTAGTTCTTCTTCCTTTTTCCCGTTGCCTTCCTCTACCTCACGCCATTTTCATCCTCTTTTCCTTTTCTTCATCTTTCCTTCTCCTTCCTTGCATATTTCTGCTCTTCTCTTCTTCTTTGGGAGATTGTTTAGCTGGGTTATGTCTCATAAGTTCAAAGGGTGAGTTTAAGTTAGTAATATCTTAGATTCTTTTCTTCCTCCTCTCTAGGTTTGATTTTCATTTATATGTTAATTGTTAGAATTAAACCTGGTTGTGTTTAATTTATGGTTCAGAGGAGCTTCCTAGAACATCTAAGGGGAAAGAGAAAGCGAGTGGAAGCGGAGCTCACGATTAGGAGCGAAGGAGATCAGGTTTGGGAACATTTGTGTAATTTGGGTATTTTGTGTATTTTGATGAATTATGCTTATTGATGATATGAATTGGGTGTTTTTAGCTTCTATGAGTTATGGGTATTGTTTAATTTGAGTTGAGAACCATGGGTTGTGAAGAATGGAGTTGAATTGTGGGAATTTTGCATGTTTCTTAAAAATTACTAGTTTGAGAACTCTTAGATTTCTGATTTTGTAAATTGCTGGTTTTGATGACATTAATGAGTTTAAAGGACATGTTTTGAGTTGTAATTAATGGTTTGATTGAATGATTTTATTTAAATTTGAGTTTTGGAACCAAACAAGTGAATGGGTGAAATTGGAGAGTGAAATTCTGCAATTTTTGGCGTTGGGAGTGGAAATCCCGACTCTGTCGCGAGGTCGCGACAGAGCTCGGTGATTTCCATTCCACCGCGCGCGCCGAGCTGCGAGCGGCCGGGCATGCGCAGCAGGAACTCACTGTCGCGATCGCGACAGAGAGCTTTGTATTTTGGCCAAGCTTCTGTCGCGAGCACGCGCCTTGTTGGGAGCCCGCGATAGCTCTTGCGGGTACTCACTGTCGCAAGCGCGATACTTATCATGAGCGCGATAGTGAGATCTGTTTTGTCTCCACGCGAGCGCGGGGTTCGCCATGGGCACGACAGGAGGCTAACTTCGCCTCTGTCGCGAGCGCGACAGCCTCTGGATTTTCTTTTGATTTCTTTTTATTTTCGTATGATTTCAATATTTAACCTTCCAATTTGTATCATTTCTAGAATCGTGGATATATATAAGTGTGAATACGTTATATGTTTTTATACCATGCATAAAACATGATGTAAACATATGTTGTGGAATAAAATGTGCCTTGGATTATACATGACCTGCTAGAGTCGAATAAGTGGATAGTTAGGCATGCCTAATAGAGTTTTGTGTAGCTGCAGCCATGTGTACGATTTGGACCCTGATCAGGTCCCCTGAATGGATCTTCGTGATCTTTCTGTTGAATCTTACTTAAGATTCTATGTGAAAATATTTTGGAACAATAATAAAAAGATTGTTTTGATACCCTCGGGTATCTATGTGTTATGAGAATATTTCTGGTACCTCCGGGTATCTATGTGTACTCGTTATCCACTATCTTGATATAGCAGGTGCAAAAGTGTTATTGGATGTTATGCATAAGTTCTGAATTATTGCTTATTAAGAATAATATAATTACAGTGCTACTACGCATTAGCTTGATTTATGACATCTTATCAAGTAATTGTGCCATTCGTTTGTGATTGTTTGTTAACGCCACTGTGAGTGGCGGTATTGCATTTTGTGTTTTTCCCCACTAAGCGATTTCGCTTAGCACGGGTGTTTTATCCATGCAGGTGTGGAAGATTTTTGTATACACGGTCAAGGCGTGCCGCATCGGGAAGGCCATCACAACTAGGGATCGGAGTTTTATAGTATAGGCTTTCCTGTCTTTTGTATTAGATGTAATATTTTGTGTGCCCTTTGAAACAATATTCTTTGGGCCTTTGTATATATAAAATCTTTTGTAATATGTACAGACTTTGATTATGAATATATAATAGAAAGGAAAGAATTTATCCTGTTCAGTACCGCTGTGCTTCTCTTTTATAAGCTTTATAGTATCTTTGTATTATTTGTTTACTTACTGTGATCGAATGTTTTGGTATGTGTAATGTGACACTCCTATCTATCGGGACCCTTCTCCCTCCACCGGGATAGAAGTCTCCATGGTATAGGTTGGGGTGTGACATTTTGGTGGTATCAGAGCCTGGTTTGGATGTTTTTGGGTCTAGGCGTGTTAGTGAGACTGTTAGAGTTGTGTTGGCCTGATGCGCATTGCGTCTATGTTTTGTAGTTGATGGAGTCCTCGCATGAGACGCCGGAGGGTTCAGCTGGGAGTGTGAATCCTCCTGAGCGAGATCCATCAGTTGGGGGTCTGGCTCAGCCTCCTAGGGGACAACCTAAAGTGCCTATGGTTCCGTTGGAAGCGATGCTTAAGGTCTCGCAGGATATGGCTAGAATGTTTGAAAGAGTGACGGCACCGGTAGCACCTATTGAGAAATTGAGAAAAAATGGAGCGGAGGATTTCTTTGGTACGGGTTTGGATGAATCCGATAAAGCGGAGATGTGGATTGAAAAGATAAAAAGTGTGTTAAGGGAGGTTAAGTGTCCACCTGACCAAGCAGTGGAATGTGCCGAGTCTTTGCTACAAGGCTCTGCTTATGATTGGTGGAGGTTAGTGATTAGTCAACCTCAGATTCCTGACCCTATGACTTGGGAATTCTTTGAGAGCGAGTTTCAGGATCGGTTTGTGACTAAGGCCTACAAGGACGCCAAGTGGGCGTAGTTTCTAAGTCTGAAGCAAAGGACGATGTCAGTGGCTGAGTATGAGAATGAGTTCACTAAGCTTAGCAAGTATGCACCTCCAAGGGTTGTTACAGATGAGTTCAGGTGTCAGCATTTTGAGTTAGGTTTGAATGAATCTTTGAAAGTGATGCTAGTTTCTCTGATGTCGGCTCCGAATGTTAGGTACTATCAATTGGTTCAAGCAGCCTTGAGGGCGGAGCGTTCAGAGAACATCTTGAGAGAGAAAGCTCAGAGAAATAAGTCTTTTAGGGGTGGATCTTCTTCTGGTAAGAGACCAAGGGAGTCCCAAGGAAACCCTATTGATGAGTCTGTTGCTAGTCCGGCCTCTAGAGGGAGAAGACAGGGCTCTTCTAGGGGATCGGGTGCAGGTAGAGGTGAGGGAACTCCCCGATGTGCCCATTATAATAAGCTACAATGGGGTGAGTGTCGGTGGTTAACGGGAGGTTGTTTTAGATGTGGCTCCACGGACCACTTCCTTGCGAATTGTCCAAGTCGGTATGAGAGTACTTCGGGGCAACAAGAAGTTAGTCGAGCTGGGTCCAATATACCCCAAGGCAGCCGAAATAGAGGTAGAGGAAGAGGTCGTGGTGGACGGCCTCGTGAGAGAGAGCCCTTGGAAACAGTGGATCGTCCTGTACCGACGACTGGTAGGGCATATGCTATGAAGGCCTGAGAGGAACAGAATGCTCCCGAAGTGATTGCCAGTAAGTTCTCTTTGCTTGGTTCTGAAGTTTATGTTTTGATTGACCCGGGTTCCACCCATTCTTATGTATGCTCTGGAAAAATATGGGATAGTTTGGGAATTGAGTAGAAGTTGGGGTATGAGATTTGTGTATCTAGTCCGTTGGGACAAAGTGTTATGGTAGATCGAATATGTCGAAACTATGCTTTAAAGATTCAGGGTATAGAGTTTGCTGTGGACTTGATTTGTCTGCCGTTCCATGAGTTTGATGTCATTCTGGGTATGGATTGGTTAGATAAGCACCGGGCTGTAGTAGATTGCCATAGAAAGGTGATGGTGCTGAATAATAGGGATCATTCGCCTGTGATTGTGAAGGGTATTGGGAGCAGTTCTTTACATAATGTGATTTCGGCAATGAAAGCGAGAAGGTTCATTAGAAAGGGGTGTGAAGCGTTTTTGGCATTGGTGTTAGATTCTCGGAGAGGACAAGTGAAAATTCAGGACATTCCTGTGGTCAGAGATTTTGTGGATGTTTTTCTGGAAGAATTACCTGGATTACCGCCTGAAAGAGAGGTTGAACTGTTAGTAGAGATTGTGCCGGGGACAGCTCCAGTTTCTAAAGGTCCTTACCAGATGGCTCCGGTGGAACTGAAAGAGTTGAAAAGTCAGTTGCAGGAGTTGTTGGATAAAGGGTTTATTCGGCCTAGTGTATCTCCGTGGGGTGCTCCAGTGTTGTCTGTCAAGAAAAAAGATGGAACGTTATGGATGTGTATTGATTATAGACAGATTAACAAAGTGACTGTAAAGAATAAGTATCCCTTACCGAGGATTGAGGATCTCTTTGATCAGTTGCGAGGAGCTAGTGTGTTCTCTAAGATAGACCTAAGATCGGGTTATTACCAGCTGAGGGTAAAAGAGGTAGACGTGGCGAAGATGGCTTTCCGGACGCGTTATGGTCATTATGAATTCCTAGTGATGCCTTTTGGATTGACCGACGTGCCTGCAGCCTTTATGGATTTGATGAACAGAGTTTTTCGACCGTATTTGGACAAGTTTGTTGTGGTGTTCATCGATGATATTTTAGTGTACTCAAGAGATAGAGAGGAACATGAGGAGCATCTTCAGTTAGTATTGCAAATGTTAAGCGATCATCAGCTTTATGCGAAGCTCAGCAAATGTGAGTTTTGGTTAAAAGAAGTGGCTTTTCTCGGACACGTAGTTTCAGAAGATGGTATACGAGTGGATCCGAGTAAGATTGAGGCAATTGTTAATTGGATGCCTCCGAAGAGTGTGCCAGAGGTAAGAAGTTTTCTGGGTTTGGCAGGTTATTATCGACGATTTGTTAAGGGATTTTCAGTGTTAGCCTCTCCTTTGACCAGGCTACTTCGGAAAGAAGTTAAGTTTGTGTGGTCTGAAAAGTGTCAAGCCAGCTTTGATCAGCTAAAAGAGATGTTAATTAAAGCTCCTGTGCTTACACAGCCGATTTCAGGTAAAGAATATATCATGTATAGCGATGCTTCCGGGATTGGTTTGGGTTGTGTTTTGATGCAAAAGGGTAAAGTTGTAGCCTATGCGTTGAGACAGTTGAAGCCTCATGAGCAGAACTACCCGACTCACGATTTGGAATTAGCGGCAGTAGTATTTGCGCTTAAGGTGTGGAGGCATTATTTGTATGGGGAAACATGTCGGATTTTTACCGACCACAAGAGTATTAAGTATTTGTTGACACAAAAACAGCTGAATTTGAGACAACGAAGATGGTTAGAGCTGTTTAAAGATTATGATTGTATCATCGAGTACCATCCAGGCAAGGCTAATGTGGTGGTAGATGCCCTCAGTAGGAAATCTATGTCTGCATTACTCTTTGGTCGAGGTAGATCGAGGTTTGATTCTGAAGGTGCTTTAATTGTCCAGCTTAAAGTTAAGCCAAGTCTGAGGCAAGAGATTGTGAAGGCAGAGTTAGAAGATCATGTGTTACAGCGGGTATATCAAGCAGTGAAAGATGGCAAGCAGTCCGAGCACCAGATTGATAGTAATGGGGTACGTAAGCATGGAGACCGTTTATGTGTTCCCGATGTGGACGAGTTAAGGAGAAAGCTATTACAAGAGGCTCATTCATCGGTCTTCACTATGCATCCGGGAGGTGACAAGATGTACAAGGATTTGAAACAGTTTTATTGGTGGCCAGGCATGAAAAGAAGTATAACGGAGTTTGTTTCAAAATGTCTTACCTGTCAGCAAGTGAAAACCAAGCATCAAGTACCATCGGGATTACTTCATCCCTTACCCATTCCTCAGTGGAAGTGGGATGATATCACGATGGATTTTTTGTCTGGTCTGCCAATGACACAGCGTAAGCATGATTTTGTGTGGGTTATAGTGGATCGGTTATCCAAGTCAGCACACTTTTTGCCAGTTCGGTTGGACTACTCTATGGACAAGTTGGCGGAACTTTATGTGAATGAAATAGTTAGACTTCATGGGATTCCGATATCCATTGTATCTGATCGAGATCCCCGTTTTACCTCCAAGTTTTGGAAGGAACTCCAGATAGCTTTAGGAACTCAGTTAAACTTCAGTACTGCATTCCATCCACAGACTGATGGGCAGTCGAAAAGAGTTATCCAGGTATTAGAAGATATGCTTCGAGGTTGTGCTTTAGAGTTCTCGGGAAGCTGGGATCGATATGTGTCTTTGATGGAGTTTGCATATAATAATAATTACCAAGTGAGTATTGGTATGGCTCCTTACGAGGTTTTGTATGGACGAAAGTGCAGAACACCAGTTTGCTGGACTGAATTATCAGAAAAGGCTTTGATAGGTCCGGATATAGTAAGAGATACTGAAGAGAAGGTAAGGATTGTTCGGCAGAATCTAAAAGCAGCTAAAGACAGACAGTGCTCTTATGCCAATATGAAATGCAGAGATATTCAGTATGAGGTAGGTGATAAGGTTTTCTTGAAAGTGTCACCGCGGCGAAACGTTCTTCATTTTGGAAAGAAAGGCAAGCTAAGCCCGCGCTTTATTGGGCCATATGAGATTTTAGGAAAAGTGGGTCCAGTAGCGTATCGGTTAGCTTTGCCCATGGAATTAGCCAGACTGTATAATGTCTTCCATGTGTCAATGCTTCGTCGATATCGATCAGACCCTTCTCATGTATTATCAGTGCAAGATATCCGGGTTCAGTCAGATCTTTCGTATGATGAAGAGCCAAAAAGGATCATAGATAGAGAAATCAGACAGCTTCGGAATAAGCAGATACCGTTGGTTAAAGTCCTATGGCAGTATCACGGGGTTAAGGAAGCTACGTGGGAACCGGAGGAAGCTATGAGATTACAGTATCCTCAGTTATTTGGAGCAGGTGAGAATTTCGAGGACGAAATTCTGTTAAGTGGGGGAGTATTGTAACACCCCAAAACCGCCTTAGTAGTCTGAGCCTGACTGAGTCTGAATGTGCCTGTCTGTATTTGCGTGTGTACGTACTTGTGTGCATTTTGATGTTGCAGGCATGTTAATTTATTTAAGTGTATGTGTTTATGTAAATGTTATGTGAGGAGAGGGGTTTGTTAGTGTGTGTGCATAGGATAGGGAAGTAGGATGTGAATAAGTGATGTTATTTGTGTGTGAGTGAGAGTATGGGAGTAGGATATGCTAGTGGGATCATTTCCTATGAGAGGGTGACATATGGCAAGTGGATAGGGTTGAATTTAGTGGGTGATGAGAGAGAGGACAGCTGTAAATCACTTTAGTTCTTCTTCCTTTTTCCCGTTGCCTTCCTCTCCCTCACGCCATTTTCATCCTCTTTTCCTTTTCTTCATCTTTCCTTCTCCTTCCTTGCATATTTCTGCTCTTTTCTTCTTCTTTGGGAGATTGTTTAGCTGGGTTGTGTCTCATAAGTTCAAAGGGTGAGTTTAAGTTAGTAATATCTTAGATTCTTTTCTTCCTCCTCTCTAGGTTTGATTTTCATTTATATGTTAATTGTTAGAATTAAACCTGGTTGTGTTTAATTTATGGTTCAGAGGAGCTTCCTAGAACATCTAAGGGGAAAGAGAAAGAGAGTGGAAGCGGAGCTCACGATTAGGAGCGAAGGAGATCAGGTTTGGGAACATTTGTGTAATTTGGGTATTTTGTGTATTTTGATGAATTATGCTTATTGATGATATGAATTGGGTGTTTTTAGCTTCTATGAGTTATGGGGATTGTTTAATTTGAGTTGAGAACCATGGGTTGTGAAGAATGGAGCTGACTTGTGGGAATTTTGCATGTTTCTTAAAAATTACTAGTTTGAGAACTCTTAGATTTCTTATTTTGTAAATTGCTGGTTTTGATGACATTAATGAGTTTAAAGGACATGTTTTGAGTTGTAATTAATGGCTTGATTGAATGATTTTTTTTAAATTTGAGTTTTGGAACCAAACAAGTGAATTGGTGAAATTGGAGAGTGAAATTCTGCAATATTTCGCGTTGGGAGTGGAAATCCCGACCCTGTCGCGAGCGCGACGATGTCGCGAGGTCGCGAAAGAGCTCGGTGATTTCCATTCCACCGCGTGCGCCGAGCTGCGAGCGGCCGGGCGTGCACAGCAGGAACTCACTGTCGCGATCGCGACAGAGAGCTTCGTATTTTGGCCAAGCTTCTATAGCTAGCACGCGCCTTATCGCGAGCCCGCGACAGCTCTTGCGGGTACTCACTATCGCGAGCATGACAGTGGGATCTGTTTTGTCTCCACGCGAGCGCGGGGTTCGCCGTGGGCGCGACAGGAGGCTAACTTCGCCTCTGTCGCGAGCGCGACACCCTCTAGATTTTCTTTTGATTTCTTTTTGCTTTCGTATGATTTCAATATTTAACCTTCCAATTTGTATCATTTCTAGAATCGTGGATATATATAAGTGTGAATGCGTTATATGTTTTTATACCATGCATAAAACATGATGTAAACATATGTTGTGGAATGAAATGTGCCTTGGATTATGCATGACCTGCTAGAGTCGAATAAGTGGATAGTTAGGCATGCCTAATAGAGTTATGTGTAGCTGCAGCCATGTGTAGGATTTGGACCTTGATTAGGTCCCCTGAATGGATCTTCATGATCTTTCTGTTGAATCTTACTTAAGATTCTATGTGAAAATATTTTGGAACAAGAATAAAAAGATTGTTTTGATACCCTCGGGTATCTATGTGTTATGAGAATATTCGGGTATCTATGTGTACTCGTTATCCACTATCTTGATATAGTAGGTGCAAAAGTGTTATTGGATGTTATGCATAAGTTCTGAATTATTGCTTATTAAGAATAATATAATTACAGTGCTACTACGCATTAGCTTGATTTATGACATCTTATCAAGTAATTGTGCCATTCGTTTGTGATTGTTTGTTAACGCCACTGTGAGTGGCGGTATTGCATTTTGTGTTTTTCCCCACTAAGCGATTTCACTTAGCACGGGTATTTTATCCGTGTAGGTGTGGAAGATTTTTGTATACACGGTCAAGGCGTGCCGCATCGGGAAGGCCATCACAACTAGGGATCGGAGTTTTATAGTATAGGCTTTCCTGTCTTTTGTATTAGATGTAATATTTTGTGTGCCCTTTGAAATAGTATTCTTTGGGCCTTTGTATATATAAAATCTTTTGTAATATGTACAAACTTTGATTTTGAATATATAATAGAAAGGAAAGAATTTATCCTGTTCAGTACCGCTGTGCTTCTCTTTTATAAGCTTTATAGTATCTTTGTATTATCTGTTTACTTGCTGTGATCGAATGTTTTGGTATGTGTAATGTGACACTCCTATCTATCGGGACCCTTCTCCCTCCATCGGGATAGAAGTCTCCATGGTATAGGTTGGGGTGTGACACAACCAAATTGGTTGTCACCGTGAGGTACCTCTGTTTTGCATATTGAACAATGAGACTTGGCCAAATGTTGTATGCATGTATGAACAATACTTCAATCAAATTATGCATCATTTATTGAGGACTATCATATGCTAAACAAGATGAAGTGTATGAAACAAGTTAATGTGGGTTGATTGTTGAATCATGTGTATGTGTATTTCTTTACAAATTAATGTGTAATATTATGCAATGATAAGAAACAGAACTTGTACTTGTTTATCAACACAATTAAGACCTATGTTATAACATGAGTTTAATGAAGGTGTATATATTTAGGTGAGTATGCTATCTAAGCTATTGGTATATGCTAGGCATGAGGTGATGCAAGTTTACTTTACATGATGACTTGTACCATAATGTTGCTTTAAGAAAGTACATGAGTACCTTGCTATGAGAACATATAATACTATATGAATGAATTATACCATGCGAATATGCTAACCATGATGCTTTTAGCCACGATTGATGACATTTTGTGTGAGCATTATACTAAGGTTAAATGTAGCCTATATGCATATAACTAAGATGATTATTGAACTCAATCAATCGTTTAATTGATGATTAAATATAAAGTGTTATGCGATATATCATGAGTAAACAAGTAGTGTGAATTGTTTAATGCTTTGTGAACTTGAGCAATGAGGAATTTGAAGATGATTTATGGATATGCTATTCTTATTGACAAGTATGAAACCTATAATGTAATTAATTAACCAAAGCCTACGAGTTAAGTAGTGGATAGATAGGCATGCCTATAGGGTCAAAGTGCTGCAGCCCAATGCGTCCGATTCCTCTGGAATCACAATGCGAAACAATCCTTGTTGGATTTCTATAAGTGGATTAATGATTAATGCGATTACTGTACCTTAGGGTACCAATGTGTGAATGAGATTATAATGAGATTATCGTACCTTGGTGGTACCAATACGAAACCTGTTATTCGCGTCTTTGAATTGCAGGCAATGCTAATGATAATAATGTGACCATATAAGAATGATATTAAATGAGAATGTGAATGAGATATGTTAAGATTTGTCTTGAGATACGATTATGCGAATGTGATTCTTCAGTATGAATATATATGTGCGTGAAATCAAGATGTGTGGATGTCATAATAATATTATGTGCATGTTGTTGTGTGTTGACAAGGCATGATTGTAGAAGCATTTTTAAAGTGTATATTTGTTAAGTATAGCAAAGCAATGATGAATGTAACACATAAATGTATGCAATACTGAAAGTGAAGCCTAAAGATTAATATGTGCCTCAAACAATTTAAAGGTAAATGTAATAAGTTTTCAGTATAAAGTGTAGTGTGTATTTAAAGGTGAATGTATGTTGTATGTTGCGAGTGCATTGAGTTAAAGAAATTTATTATTCTGTTTCCATTACTGCTTTGTTGTGTTCTTGTTTTGTAACACTCCCCACTACTCATTGTACACCACTTATGTCGTCATACGGTGTGCTACGTGCAGGCATAGGGTGTTACAACATTACTTATAAGCTATGCATACAAGATACTTATCCAATATAGAACTATTAACTCTATGTAACTCTTAATAAATTTTAATGTAAACAAAATATAACTTTTAACTTCAATATTTCATACCAAATACCACTTCATCGTAATTCTTTTTCCATAAGTCAATTATTGGTCTATATACATATATGTTATGCATGCTGGTGAACATTTAGTTCCTATGTATGCTTAAAGTCATTTTCTTTACATTTTTAATTAGGAAATTCATTTACTATTTCATTTTCTAGATTATATATTTAATTTATAATCATTATTTTGTCATTTAAGTTTATTATTTCGCATTCAATACTTATTATTTTGCCCCTAGTAATATCCAATAAAAATCTCTGAACCGAATACATGGGATGCGGACCCCACAGGTCCACTACATTTCAGAGTGATCCCGAATGACCACAGAACATTTACATTTCATTTCATTTAACATTCCAACATTTTAACATTTCAATCATTTTAGTAAACCATCATTGGTCTACTCAAGTGAGTCGTCATAAACCGCACCATGATACAGAGTCTTTATGACTAGCCAACTATATCCTGAACTAGATTTGACCACCAGACTACTACTAAAGGCAATATACTTTCGATTAATGTCACTTTCACTTATTTACTTCTCTGACACATTCATAATTTCTCTTATATCACATAACTTTATTGTACATTTTGCATTTACACTTTTCAAAGCAACACACATTTATGCATATGACTTTTGTTCTTTACTCCCATGTAGCATGACACTCACATATCATATTTTGACACTTATCACTTTTAGTTAACAATATTTATGACATAATTCAACTGCATTACATTTATATCAATTAGGCTACATTATTCGGTCATAAACAATATTATTGATTAAGTTCAACTTTGATACAATCATTTAATTCCATCATATCTTTAAGTTATCCTTTACTTAATTATGCCATCAATTTCATTAAAACCCAAATACACATAAATACTATACACATTCTTACAAAATGCACCTTTGGTGCATTTAGTAAATAAGTTCTTTAATATTTATTTTATTCACTATTTACCTAATTTTAAATTCCAAATTCTTTCTTCTCATAATTTTATGCCGTTAAGTTCCTTACTTTGTGCTTATATCTATTCGTCATCTAATGTGGATTTTATAGCTACTTTTTAGCCCACATCATTTCCCTTCAATTTTCCTATTCTATACACCTTATATTAACCTTAAATTCACCTTAATACAATTAACTCCATTTAACCCATGTTATTCACATTCACACACACATATATATATAAGCATTAAAATTATGAAATATGCCCCGTTCACACATACACTTTGGAATGCAAACACATACATGCACAAGTCTTACTTAAACTTAATATACATGTCCCACCTCATTAAAAAAAAAATTAATTATTGATGGTTAATTAGCTGATCTAAATTCTCAGCTAACAGCTAAACCTGTCTTATCCTCAGCAATTACATCTTAACTTAACACATACTTCTTAATTTAGTCCAAATTTCATGAAATTCATATACATATTTAATTCTATCTTAAAACCATTTTAATATTTAAACTCAATTACATTTTGAACCTATACCTATATCTTCTTTGCGTCAAATTATAGTTATAACTAAATTCTTTAAATTCAACAGATTGTTTAGCTTGAAGAAGAATTCAATTTAAACAACATTTTATCTAGTCGATTATTCAAAATCTTTTAATCATCATCTAACTGCCGTTACATTATTTTATAACCAAAATCTATGATTTGATCAAATTTGCACAACACTTGCTCTTTTAAAATTCCCTATTCAGCTTATTACCATAATATATTTCACAAATCTATACTAAAGTTTTTATGTTATTTAACCATTATATATATATATATATATATATATATATATATATATATATATATATATATATATCTAATTTAATCCTAACGGTAATTTAACTACATGAATAATGGCTTCAAACATCCACCCATTGTTCAAAACATACACTGACCAAATCCTAATATAATCACATCACATACCTTCAACCTAATGAACTATCATTAATTCAAGCTTTAAATAAACATAATTGCAATTCCCATTTAACATTCAATTTTCCACCAATTCTTCATGTATTAATAATTACAATATCATTACCTATATATGTATATTATGATACCAATTCATATATTAAGATTTAACTATCGTTAAATTATTTATTAATTAATTACTAATCATGAAATTAATACATGTGTTTTCAATTTTATATATCAAAATTTAACTATTATAAAAATTGTATACAATTTGAATCCTAACCTACAAATTAACCTATATTGATCTGCTTTATAAATCCAGTACCACTTTACCAAATGCAGGATACCTTACAAATTTCCAATTCTTTTCATTCAACTTAAAATCTGTATATCTTAATTAAATTCCTATTCAGTCAAGCCAATATATATAACAACGCAGCCAACAAATCAATAAAACCAACAAACATATTTTTCAAATACTGTAATTTGTAAAATCACACCCTAAAAGATTTAATTTAAGTACAAATCACTTGGAATAGTAAGTTTGGTAGTCATTTACAATTTTTTTGTCATTTTAGTCCCCTTTGCCGATCACCGGAGCCTCACCAGAGCTCTATCGAAGGCACCACTACTGCTGGAAGGGAGCTCAAAACATCGGGACTGCTTTTTCGATGGTCACACGCCTTGACTCCCTCTCATTTTTTTCGAAAGAATTCGGTGCACCAGACGCTGATTTACTAATCGCCAGCGAGTGAGGAGGCAGGAGTTACACCTGAGGACTCGCCTCATCGCCAGGTGTCGTCCATAGCCTTGCGTGTCGCCACCAGTCGCCGGTGGTGGCCAGAGCAAGCAAAAGAAAATTCAGCATTCTCTCTCCAAATTGGGTCTGTCTTTGTAAACAAGAGACCCGATCAGTTGGGCTTACCGGCATTGTGGAGAACGGCAGTCTGATTGCCATCATCATCATCGCCGATTGCTCCTTCGCCGTTGTAATATCCCAAAAATGGCCTAGTAGAATTGCATGTTTAATTGGATGTGAAAAAGGGTATTTTGGTAATTGGTAAATAAAGTGGGTTATATGTTAGGAATTATAAGCGTTGGTTGAGTGTAAGATGGTATTTGTGTGTTACTAGAAGACAAAAGAGAAGGAAAGTCAAAGAAGAGAAAATGAGGTCCAATAGTATTGTGACATGTGGATTGGGTTGGTGAGTGCATTAATGGGGATTTGAAAGGAAGAAGAGAGAGGGAGAGCAGGAATTGTTGCTTCCCGTGGAAGCTATCTACTGTTTCCCTTTTGTTGCACATTCTCACGTTTTCTCTCTCTCACTTTCTCTTCTCCATTTTTGCTCTCAAGTTTTGCATGTGGGTGTTCCTTAAGGTTGAGCTAGGGTTTGAGATCAAGAGTTGTTCCAAGAGGTAAGTGACTGGTTTTGTAGCTTGGGTTCTCTTTTTCTTCTTCTCCTTCCATTTGAATTTGTAATGGGTTATACGGTTGTTTTGCATGGGTTAATTGGGTGTTTGTTTTGATTGGATTATTTGCAAGAATCTGAAGAAAGGAGAAAGAGTAAAGGAAAGGAAAAGATTGGATTTTGAAGCTAGCGAGTTGAACTCCATTTCAAGTTTTGGGAGTTTGCATTTGGCTGTGTATGTTTGAGAAGGGTTGTCCATTTCTCTTTAGATCTTGAGTTGATATGTAATTATTTGTTATTTGTGTGTTTTGATGCATGTAAAAGTACGTGTTAATAGATTTGGGTATATGAGTTGAGATGATAGAGTTATAAGTGTTTGCATGTCTATTTTCAATGAACATACATGAATATGAGATGAATTTCTGGGTTTATGCAACCTTAATATATGTTGTTTTGATTTGTGTAATCATTATGCAAATTGAGTTATATTGGTTATAAGCAAGATTGGAGAGCACTGGAGGTACGTTTTTATGTGATTTTGCATGATATATGATGTTGGGTAAAATGGGTTTTGATTTTGTTAAACTCTGGGTTTTGCGTGTCTGCTGAGTATTGGAAGAACGCGATGCTGTCGCGAGCGCGACGCTTACCGCGATCGCGACAGAATCACGAAGTTCACCTTCTCGCGCAGTGCATTGAGATGTTCTGTCCGAGTCGTGAGGAGGCAGCAAGACTCGGCAGTTTGTGCCTGGCATCTTCACGAGTTGTGAAGATGGATCACGACACATGAAGATGTGGGTGGGAAGGACCCGAGTTGTGAGCGAGAATCATGACTCGTGCCCTTTTCCCTTGGCAGTCACGAGTCATGAGTGAGGATCATGACTCGTGATCGCCCCTTTCCTGCGAGGCATTAGCATCACAAGTCGCGACAGCATACGCGACTCGCGACTAGCCTCTCTTTCTCAGCTATTATCGCGAGCGCGATAGTGATGCCTTTCCTGCCTTGTTTTGAAAATGAGTTTCAAGGTTCTTTTACATGGGTTTTTTCTACATGACACATGATTTGTCTTATATGGCCTATTAAATGATAAATTATATGTTCTTAATAAGATTTGTATATGATTTATATGTCTTCAAAATTGATTAATCTACATGTATATATGAAATGGTATAATTATACTTGATATTTTTCTCTATTATATGATAATTATTTAGAACATTATTGAGTTGTTATTTAAGCTTGATAGTCATAGTTAGTGGATGGATAAGCGCTTATCAAGGGTCAAGGTGTGAGTGCAGCTGCTATATGTTATATGTTATATGCGGGCCCCGTTTGGGTCATATAAGATGTTCGAGACCTCGATCTCTGGTATACCTTCGGGTGTACATGATTATAAAATGTTTTGTGACCCATGTCTCCATATGCTTGGGCTACTGTGTCTTATCAGTATCATTAGTACCCGTATCCACTAGTTAGCGAGTAATCAGGCTATTACTTGAGCTTATTACATGATATTGATTTATGAAGCCATTATATTTATTTAAATGATTAATTCCTGTATCTTGTGTATATGTATGTGATGAATAAGTAATGGTATTTTCTGATATACATGTGTGTGATGAATACTTGTTATAAGTATGAGTAGTATATGTTTATATGTTTTTGTAATTGTTAAGCTTATTTATATGTTTATTGCGATTATATGTACATGCATGTTTGTTCCTCCTCACTAAGCATTATCTCTTAGCACGGGCTCTTTTCTCGTATAGGTGGCAGGTAAATTTTGGAGTCGGACATCTGTAGGTCGGCCACTAGAAGTCTTTTGTTGGAGTCTCTTTTTGTCTTCCGCTGATTTTGTATAAGGATTTCGGTTTTGGCAAATATAATTTTGTAAAAGAACAATTATTTTTGCATATGTATATATTAAATGTTTACAAATTCCTTTTGTAAAATGATATGATTATATGTATATGGATTTGTTATATATTAATTAAATGCTTTTGTTATCTTTCTCTTGATTTGAGTTTGTTGAAGTATCTGTGCGTGTAGCGCAACCGGCATCCTTCCAATGGGGGTGTTGGGGGCATTACAGCCGTGCTCTTTCTCTCTCTCTCTCTCTCTCTCTTTTGATTTTATCTCCCCTTCCCCTGTTCCATTCTTATAACACCATATACCCATAGGTAGGAGAGCTCATCCGCGAAGGGACTGAACACCCGTATGGATAAGGGTATCACCAAACAATCCACATAACATGTATAAACAAAATAAGTAGATAGCGGAAGAAATTAAAACAACATAATTCTCAAAGATCTCTTTCACTGATCAATCAAAAGTTCATTAGAAAAATGTACATTACAAAAATTGTCTTTACAAAATTTCAAAATACATAACTACACTGTCAAAGGATTACAAAAGATAATTACAAAACAAGTCCAAAAGATTACAAAAGATATACAAAATACAAAATTCAGCTTCACAACAGCTCCACTCCTACTATGTTGGCTTGACCTGTGGATACACTCCCAAAGACTCCAAAGCTTTCAGACCTACACGGATAAAACACCTGTCCTAAGCGATAACGCTTAGTGGGGAAAACACAAATAATATGAACGGCCATTCACAATGGTCGTTAAAACAGAACACATACAAATGGAACATGCTTAGGAAATATACGTCACAGTCTTAAGTATCATAATACACATTCATCAAGCTTATATTCTGAACACATATCACTGTGATATCAAAATCATGCCAAAAATAATTAAATGCCTGCAAACTCGAAGTAGCGGATAACGAGTGAACACATTGGGGTACTCGAGGGTACAATCGAAAAGCAACATCTTTATTTCTCATTCAAAAATGTTTTCACATTGGGAGATCTTAAACAACATCCACACACATTGAAGATCACGAGGATCCAAACGGGGACCTAATCAGGGTCCGAAACACATTGGGGCTGCAGCTACAGAACTCTATTAGGCATGTCAACTATCCCCTAATTTAACTCTTGCAGGCCATGCATCATTCATCATATCAATTACATATAGTACATAAATTCATCCATGCATAAGTTTAAAAGCATCGCAAGGTCAAAAATCAAATATCAGAAGCATAGAAGAAAACTCATTTTGAAAACCAGAGGAGTCGTGCTTACGACGGCTGTCGCAAGCGCGATAGTGGCGAAACTCGCCAAGTGCCACGCTCGCGACAGCCCTCGCGTTCGCATGAAGAAGAGCTGAACAACCTCTGTTGTGCTCGTGATGAGTGTCGTGCTCCCGACAGAGGGCCAATAGGTCATTGTCGCGCTCGTGCACTTAAGCGCGCTCGCAACAGTGCTTTGCCCGTGCTCACACACTTAAGCGTGCTCGCGATAGTGCTCTGCTCGTGCTCGCGCGCTTGCGACAGTGCTCTGCTCGCTCTTAGCTCGGTAGCTGAGCTTCCTGTCGCTCTTGTGACCGAAGTCGAGCTCGCGATAGAAGCCCATCTAGCTGGAGCTCAGTAGGCAGCAGGCAACAGCTTGGATCACCAAGCTCTGTCACGCTCAAGAGGGGTGTCGCGCTCAAGGTCCCCTTTGCTAAAAATCTACAGAAACCCAAAACCAAAATCACCCCAAACATTCAATTGACTTACCAAACTTCAACCCAAACCAAATCAAGGATCCAAATCATATTATACCACATAAAACCCTTGCTTTACACCAAAAATCATGAATCTAAACTTTTAATTCAACAGGTGAACTCTTAAATTCTACAAACCCAGAAATTTACACAAATATGAATAATTAGCCCAATTAATTCACAATCAACTCATTCAACAACATCATCACTCAAACAACTCATCTTATACGTCATTTATGCATCAATAAACATGTATTCAACATCCAATTTCTAGCAATTAACACAATTAATCAAAATCACAAAATATGGAAAACACATAAATATCCCAAACCTTAATCTCCTTAGCTCCAAAGTTAAGGGGCTGAGCTCCCTTCAACAACTCCTTTCCCCTTGGGATCTCTAGGAGGAAATTCTAAACATAAACACCCAAAACACACTAAAGCTCAAAAACTCTAACCCAAGAACACACTAACAAAATCAAAGAGAAGAGGAAGAAGAAGAAGAAAACCAACTAAAACTTACCAATTAACCTTAGAATTGCTAAATTGCACCAACAATTGCAGCCAAAGGAGTGAGGATCAAGAAGAAGATAGAAAGAAGGAGAAGAAGAAGAAGAAGTTGGAGTGAAGGAGGAGGAGGAGAACGGAAAACAAGGGCAGCAAAGGCTGCTCTCTCTCATTCTCTCTCCTTGACTTATAAAGCCCCTCTCACATGCTACATGTCAACAATGTAACACCCCGATACCCCCGTTGGAAGGATACCGGAGCGCTACCACGACACTCAATCAAAACAATCATACAACACAGTGGAAGCATATAACAATAATGATAGAAAATCATATATCATATATCAAAATATAATTATACTTCATCAAATACATATATCACTGTACCCAAAGAGAATTTAATATTTACATAACCAAAATGATATACAGGAGGAGTACAAAATAAAACAAAACTCTACTCCAAAAGGTCACTTGCAGATGCGCGACTCGAGCAGAACCAAAAACCTGCCACCTACAAGGAAAAACAACCTGTGCTAAGCAATAACGCTTAGTGGTGCGGTATAAATATAACAGAACACTATACAATAATATTGTGCAACTACATATGTAAATAAGCATCAACATACTGAATTCTCTAAGTAGCGGTAAACAGAGATACGTAAGTCATAATCACTATAAGGAAGCAGAACTTAATAATAGCATGCATAGTGTAACACCCCCTACCCATACGTAGGCGAACCCATCCTGATAGGAGTGAGATGCCGTAGGAGCAGGGGTGTCACACCGGACAGATCGGTACAAAGTAAACATTCATACTTTAAAAACACACAAAAATTTAAAACTTTTGAGAAACATCAACTTGATCATGCATTAATATAACAACATTCCTTACAATAATGTTCTGATCAAACTGATATTAATAAATAATTACATATCCCAAAATATCCAAAGCGGAAGCTTACAGAATTACTGATACACTGAGAGCTCTATTATAAAAAGAATCATCAATCTAATACAAAAGTAGTCCTAACATTAAACCCTTCTGTGTTGGCTTGATTGGCGGTGACTCTCACAAAGCAAAATGCCTTCCGCACCTACATGGATAAAAACCATGCTATGCGATAAACGCTTAGTGGGGAAACACACAACAAAAGAGTGGACGGCCATTCACAATGGTCGTCAAGGCATAACACATACGGTATGACACATGCGGATAATTATGTTAGATATATATAACCATACTTACAGAATAAAGGCATACAATCAGAAGCTTATTTCCACATCCACATACATATAAACTGATCCCCATATTTATCATGTTCATTCGGATATCACATTCTAATAATCATATCGACATAAACCAAAGAAAATAGGACACTTGCAGACTGACAGTAGTGGATAACGAGTATACAGACAGTACCTTACGGGTACGAATCGAATACAGACAGTACCTTATAGGTACGAATCGAGAAACCAATTATTTTATCACATTCAAAATAATTTTTGGAGGGACCTTAAATAAGATCCAAAATTCATAAGGGTTTGCGAGGAACCAGACAGAGACCTGATCGAGGTCCAAATGGAACTGAGGCTATAGCTAAAAGACTCTATTAGGCATGCCTAACTATCCACTTAGTTGATTCGCAGGCTAAAATTATACAGTTAACGTCCATAGTTCAATTATAACAAGCAAAGAATTCACATACTTTGGGTAATCAGTACATATTAACATCATCCATCTTACTGGTATAAAGCTCTTATTAAGTGTCATTGTGTGTGCTTAAATCAATAATTTAACATCCCTAAATTACCCTGAACAAGTAAGATTTTATTGCAAAAACAGGGTAGGTCACGGTCACAACCAGATTGGTTGTCACCGTGACATACCAAAACTCTCGGCAGAATGCAAGTCTGGGGTACCTCACGGTCACAACCAAAATGGTTGCCACCGTGACATACCAAAGAAACCAAACAGAAGCAAAAGTCTGGACACCTCACGGTCACAACAAAAATAGTTGCCACTGTGATATGTCCAGATCCCAGAACAGAAGCAAAAGTCTGGACACCTCACGGTCACAACCAAAATGGTTGCCACCATGACATATCCAACTCACGGCAAAATGCATCTTGTACATACCTCACGGTCACGACCAGATTGGTTGCCACCGTGACCCATGCCCAGATGCAATACCATAGAGCCAAATTCACCTTATTTCCAGGCCAAAACCAAAACTTCTCACTCCAACCATTTTCTCTTCACTCATACTACATTAATAAACCATCAAACATCATCAAATCATGCCAATATAAGATCCTGCTCATGAATTCTTAAAACAACATCAAGTTACACATTCAATCTCATCACTATTCATACCATAACTCAATCAATTGCACATTTTGGTTCAATAACTCACAATCAAGGTTTCATGAACAATAAAAATCAAAACGCATAACATAATAACCAGTAAAAATATCAAGAACACCAAATTTTCTAGAAATTCATTCAAAGAATAAAAATCACCAAAATGCATAAATCACAAACTCCCAAACCTAAATCTCCTTAGCTCCTATCACTTAGTTCCACTCCATGATGCCTTCTCCTTTCCTTTAGGCTCATGAGGAGGCTCAACTAACGATCAACCAATAAGAACACACAAAACACAACCCTAAATTAAAAACCCAAACCAGCTAGAAGAAGAAAAGATGAAGAAGAGGAAGAACAAGATGGAAAAATGCGGAAAACTTACTAAATACATGCAAGATGTGATCGATTCCCACCACCAAGAGCTTGAATCCAAGCTTAGGGCACACAAATGGAAAGCAAAGGAAAATAAAGACAAAGAGAAGAGGGAAGAACGGGAAAGAGGGATGAAGAATTCTGATTTCCCAATTCTCTCTCTTCTTCTACTTTTTATTTTCCTAACCTAGCCATGTGTCCACTCCCTAGTGGTGGAAATCAACCACTCATACCCAACAACCATGCACTACACACACACAAAGTCACCCAAACTAAGAGTGAGAATAATGGTAATAACTAATAACAATAATATTAACATATCACAATAATAATAACAATAATAATAATAATAATAATAATAATAATAATAATAATAATAATAATAATAATAACAAGAACAAATGATAATGACAATAATGATCATAAATACCAAGTCAAATAGTAATGATAATAGTAATAATAATATTATGGAAGCAAACAAGGAAACGATGGCACTAATAATAACATAAAGTAATAATAACAATGATAATAAACAAATAATAGTAGTAATAATAATACTAATAGCATGAAATAAATAAACATGACACAATAATACTAATAATGAATAAATCAAATAATAATAATAATAATAATAATAATAATAAATATTTAAGACAAATAATAATAATAATGACAGCACAAAAGCCAACATAATAATAATAATAATAATAATAATAATAATAATAATAATAATAATAATAATAATAATAATAATAATAATAATAATAATAATAATAATAATAATAATAATAATAATAATAATAATAATAATAATAATAATAATAATAATAAGGAAGAAGAGGAGCTGACGTCAACAAGCCAAAATAAAACCACACAAAAATCAAACTATTAGCTAAATGGAGGTTTTGACATTATGCAAACCATGAAGGAAATATTAGATGATGAATATAATATTAATGGCAGAATACAAAAATGTTAATAACCATAAATATTATACAGGAAAAATAAATAAGAGTGGTTCCAAGTGTTTACCTTCAGAATTTTATAGATTGAAGAAAACGGTGTCTTGATTCGTCCCCCTTGTTGAATTTATGGTGATAAACACCCGAAAAAGGTATAAATATCTATGTTTTTAAATAAATTAGCTCAAGAAAATATTTTTTGGTGGGATGAATAAACAAAGAAAATTAATTTTTCTTGCCTAAGTCAAACCTAAGATTAAATGTTTTTAGAGAAGCAAAGATTAAAACTTGAAAAAAGAAAGTTAAGAATTTTTTTGAAGAAGAAAAATGTTTGCTTGAGAGAAAACTAAAAAAAACCCTTTTTTTTGAATAAAATTGCCGTCCCCCTAAAATGAAAGAACAGCTCCCCTTCTGATTTTTTTGCCCTGTCTCAAAATGGAAAGAGATAGAAGAAGCTTTCTTTTTAGTTGATCCAAATTAGCATAAAAACGTGAAAACAGAACTGTAAAAAAAATAGACTGAGAAAATCGCAGGAAAATGCAGGAACTGGGCGAAAACGGGCAAAATATGCTCGCATGAAAGAGGAGAAACGCGCGCGCCCGCAGGGGAGCATGCGCAGCCCCCTTGCTAAGTGCGCAACCTCCCTGCTGCGCGCGAATAGGGGCACACGCTGCCCCTTGCTGTGCGCGCGCGCAGCAGGGGTGCGAGTTGCTCCATGTTGCGCGCGCGCGCTCGTCCCTCCGCAACGGGCGCTGCCCGCACACGCGGCGCACGAAATTAAATAAATAAAAATATAATAAAAATAAAAATACATAAATAAATAAAAATAAATAAAAAAAATGAGAGTGAAAATGCAAATTTTCGCATTGAAATTGTTGGAGGAATAAAGCGAATTATCGACAAGGGGAGCATCAGTTTTGACACCTTTACTGGCAAGTATCGCTTTCATTATTGGGTAATTCTGATCTTAGACTGACTCGGGACCCGACGTCTACATAAACACTTCAAACCATAGCCTGAATTTTAGTGGTGGTGGATGCGGGAACACTACAAGGGAGACCAAGTTCTCAAGAAAACACTTTATCACTAAGACCTTAACAGAGGTCAACCGTAATCACTAAGACCCTATAAGCGGGGTCATCGCGTAGCCTAATGTCAAACATAGGCAGCTACACTCACTATCCCTTTATAAGCATGCTTATCTATCCACTACTATGACACTTCAGGCTCGACTACTCACTCACAATTACAATACTTTAAATTATCAAAAGACACAAATCAAAGCACTATCATTATTCACTAATACAACACTAGAACAATAATTTTAGCAAGGTAGAAGCAAAACATGAACCATACTATAGTGAGAAACCATGCAAAGTGGGATAAGAAGAAACAATTCAAAAAATAGGGCAGGCAGGAAGGGCCTCTGTCGCGATCGCGATAGAGTACAGTGTACCCCGTCGCGCGCTCGCACGAAGGCGTGCTCGTGACGAAGCACGGCTCAGTAGACATCTTTGCCGAGCGCGACAGAGACCGGGCACTTCCCCTTCGCGTTCGCGCTCAGAGGCATGCTCGCACTGGGGCTCGGCTTATCGAAGCTCGGCCTACTGAGCTCTCTGTCTCGCTCGCGATAGAGGGCTCCTCAGCAACATAAAGGCCATTCCGAGCGCGACAGAGACATAAATTTCCCAGAAACTGCACTTCACTGCTCTTCTTCCCAACTCAACCAATACACAAATCCACTCAATCATGCATTAACACTTACCTCATCACTCCAATGCATACTAAGACATACTTATCATCAATATACACTCAATTTACACTAATTTAAACAAGAGATCACAATTAAATCACAAGAACATGCAAACCAGAATTTACACTAACTCATGCTATTTCACTCCCAAAACTTTACAAGCAAATCACTACAACTTGAACCATGCCAAACCAACAATCCAACTCAATCAAATACATGCATTTACACATAATTTAACACTCATGATCACCAGAAAATTAAAGCATAACACACAGATGATCTGAAAAGAACAAGGCAGACAGCTCTCAAACCTCAAAAGAAGGTTCAATCCGTCCACTTCAAAATCCCATTTTCTCTTTCCCTTTGCTCTTCCTTCTTTCCTCCGATTCTTGCACAAAACCCAGCCAAATCAACACTAAGTCAAACCCAATATTAACCCTTCCAAACTAGAAAATAAAGAAGAAGAAGGAGATGAAGAAGGGACCCAAATCAAAACCCAAGCACTTACCTCTTCAACCCAGCTCAAAAACTCAGAAATTCCACTCTAAGATTGAAGCACCAACTCATGCAAAGATGAAGAGCATCCAAAATGAAAAGAAAGAGAAGAGAGGAATGGGAATGGGGCAAGCAAGAGGAAAAACTAAGCTTCCACGGGAAGCTTCTCCTTTTTCAGCCCTCCCCTCCCTCTCTCTTCCTTTTGCATTAAATGCTCACCTACCAAGACACATGGCAAGCTCCTATTGGACCCAAGATCCATATTTGACTTTACAATTAATCCTTGGTACCATACATATACCTCACTAAATAAACTCTTCACTAAACATTTTAATTAATCTTGCAATTTAATCCTTAATTACTCAAATTTCCACATGCATAAATTACTGAAATACCCCTAATTTTCCAACTTAGCATGCGAATTCGGACTAGGCCCTATTTGGGTCGTTACAAACAATCTATTGGTGGACTTTACCAATTCACACCCTACTTCCCTCTTCCTCACTACATGCAATTCCAATCCCAAAACATAACACACTAACTCCAAACATGCAATAACACCCTATTAAAACCCAAAACTAAAATATCACACACAAAAATACACATACAAAATGGCTCAAAAATACTAGGGTGGGAAATGGGCTGTTGCAAATCTCCCCTCCTAAAAAGAATTTCATACTTAAAATTCTCACTTGAGCCAAACAACTGAGGATACTGAGACCTCACCACTGACTCTAGTTCCCAAGTCGCTTCTTCAACCCCATGGTGCTGCCACAAAACCATAACTAGAGGAACTTGCTTACTTCTAAGTTGCTTCATTCCGGGGCTAGAATGGCCGTCGGGTCTTCATCATAAGAGTAATCAGGCTGGATCCTTATATCCTGAACTGATAACACATGAGATGGATATGATCGGTAGCAGCGTAGCATGGAGACATGAAAAACATCATGCAACTTAGCTAATTCCCTCAGTAAGGCCAATCTATAAGCAACAGGACCAATCTTTTCTAATAGTTCATAGGGTCCGATAAATCTGGGACTAAGCTTACTTTTCTTGCCAAAACGCAACACTTTTTGCTAAGGTGACACTTTAAAAAAACACCTTGTCTCCAACCTCAAATTGAATGTCTTTCTGGTTCAAATTATAGGACTTCTATCTATCCTTAGCTACCTTCAAATTTTGCTTAACCACCTGAATTTTCTCTTTGGTATCTCTAATCAGTTCTGGTTCAACAAAAGAATGCTTGGTCAATTGAGTCCAACAGACTGGAGTCCTACACTTCCGTCCATATAGTGCTTCATACGGTAACATTTTGATGCTTCCTTGATGACTGTTATTATAGGCAAATTCCATAAGCGACACATACTTATCCCAACTGCCCGAAAATTCCAATGCACAACCTCGAAGCATGTCTTCTAGAATCTGAATAACCCGTTCTGACTGGCCATCTGATTGAGGATGAAATGCAGTACTGAAGTTCAATCGAGTACCCAAAACTGCTTACAACTCTTTCCAAAACTTCGATGTGAACCTCGAATCTCGATCCGACACTCGAATACCATGCAATCTGACCACTTCATTCACATAAACATTGGCTAACTTATCCATCGAATAATTCATCCTAACTGGCAGAAAATGCACTAACTTGGTGAGTTAGTCCACTATCACCCAAACCGAATAATGCTTCTTCTAAGTCAACGGTAAACCCAACACAAAATCCATTGCAATATCATCCCACTTCCACTAAGGGATGGGTAAAGGATTGAGCAATCCAAATGGAACTTGATGCTCGTCCTTTACCTGCTGACAGATCAAACACTTGGACACAAACTCCATAATACCCCTCTTTATCCTGGATCACCAGTAAAATTGCTTCAAATCTCTGTACATCTTCTCACTATCGGGATGTATAGTCAAAATCGTATTGTGTGCATCAAGAAAAAGCTTCTTCCTTAACTCATCATTCTCAGGAACACATAAATGATTCCTATACATAAGTACCCCATCCAAAATCGAAAACTCAGTCCGCTTACCAATCTGAACTTCCTGCAATACTTGCTGCAACTTCACATCATCTTTCTGGGCATCAATGATTAATTGCCTCAAAGACGGCTTAGCTTTCAATTGGGCAACCAAAGCCCCTTTTGGATCCAGTCTCTACTTATAATGCTGCAATAAAAGGGCTAAAATTGACTTTCGACTCAAAGCATCTGCAACCACATTTGTTTTGCCCGGATGGTATTCTAAAATACAGTCGTAATCCTTAAACAGTTCCAACCAACGGCGATGTCTCATATTTAGGTCTTTCTGTGTTAGAAGATACTTTAAACTCTTATGGTCAGTGAAAATCCTACATGTCTCCCCATACAGATACTACCGCCAAATTTTGAGAGCAAAGATCACTGCAGCCAACTCTTGATCATGCGTCAGATAATTCATTTCATTAGGCTTTAACTGACGGGACGCGTAAGCCACAACCTTACGGTCTTACACCAAAACACATCCAAGTCCAACTCCTAAGGCATCGCTATACATCACAAACTCTTTAACCGAAGTGGGTTGAGTAAGTATAGGAGCCTCAATTAACAAACTCTTTAGCTGCTTAAAACACTCCTGACACTTAACAGACCATTCAAATTTGACCCCTTTTCTCAAAAGTCTTCTCATAGGCACTGCAAAAACTGAAAACCTCTTAACAAATCGTCGGTAATACCCAGCCAAACCCAAAAAACTTCTCACTTTTGGTACATTTCTAGGTGCCTTCCAATTCACAATCGCGTCAATCTTGGCCGGATTAACTCAGATTCCCTCAGCCGAAAAAGTATGGCCCAAGAAGGACACCTCCTTAAGCCAAAAATCGCAATTACCGAGCTTGGCAAATAAATGGTGATACCTCAAAACCTGAAGCACTATCCGAAGATGCTCTTCATGCTCACTCTTATTCTTCGAGTAAACAAGGATTTCATCAATATATACCACAACAAATCGGTAGAGATATGGCCTAAACACTTGGTTCATCAAATCCATGAAAGCCGCGGGTGCATTAGTCAGTCCAAACGGCATCACAAGAAACTCATAGTGGCCATATCGCGTCCAAAACGCAGTCTTAACCACATTTGCATCCTTAACTCGAAGCTGATAATATCCTGGCTATAGATCAATCTAAGAAAAGATTCCCACACCTCTAAGATGATCAAATAAGTCCTCAATCCTAGGCAATGGGTACTTATTCTTCACAGTAACCTTATTAATCTGCCGATAATTGATGCACATCCTTAACGTACCTTCCTTCTTCTTCATAAACAAAATCGGAGCTCCCCAAGGAGATATGCTAGGTCTGATAAAGCTTTTATCCAATAGCTCTTGTAATTGAGTTTTAAGTTCCCTCAATTCTATAGGAGCCATTCGATAAGGTGATTTAGAAATAAGAGCAATACCCAGCAATATCTCTATGGACAACTCCACTTCTCTCTCCGGAGGTAACCCAGGCAACTCACTTAGAAACACATCCTCAAACTCTCTAACCAATGGGATATCCTCAATCTTAACTTAACTATGCTTAGAATCTAAAACCAAAGCTAAAAATGCCTCACAACCTTTCCTCAGAA
The DNA here is from genome assembly GCA_947683425.1 of Excoecaria cochinchinensis. Classification (NCBI taxonomy): domain Eukaryota; kingdom Viridiplantae; phylum Streptophyta; class Magnoliopsida; order Malpighiales; family Euphorbiaceae; genus Excoecaria; species Excoecaria cochinchinensis. The sequence goes on from CANTUQ010000096.1 coordinate 3,468,963, forward strand.
ACCGCCTAGCTTGCATGGCCGAAATCACATTCCCTAGAGAACCAGAAGCCAAACCTCTAGCTACAATCGAAGACCGATCCTTACCTCGCAACACAACAGTCTTCCTATGACAATCTACAACTACCCGGTGCTTAAATAACCAATCCATTCCCAAAATCAAGTCAAACTCTCGAAAAGGCAAATCAATCAAATCCGCTGAAAACTCTATACCTTGAACCAATAAAGGGCAATTCCTAAACACTCTACTCACATTGACACTATACCCTAAAGGACTGGTCACTCAAATCTCATAATCTAACTGGTCAACTTCATGCAACTTATTATATAATTTATCAGAGCACAAGTATGAGTGTGTGGAACCAGGATCTATTAGAGCATATAACTCAGTGTCACAGAGTAGAAACTTACCTGCAATCACATCCGGCGCGTCTTTCTCATCCTGAGCTCTTATAGCATAGGCCCTTACTGGCGCCACTTGGGGATGGTCCACTAATTTCGATGCAGCTCCCTCTCTAGGCTGACCACCTTCACCTTTACCTCGCATCTACCTCAACTAGCTTGAGGAGCATTAGACCCCGACTGGCTAGCCTCTTTGTGATCCCTGGTGTTCTCACTCAACTTAGGACAGTTCGCCAAAAAATGATCCGTGCTTCCAAAAGGGAAACACCCTCCCGTGAGCCACCGGCACTTGCCCTTGTGGCACTTACTGCAATGAGAACACTCAGGTACAACCTCACTTCTGCCACTAGAGCCACCTTTACCACCACTAGGAACAAAGGAAGATCCTTGCCTCTTACCCCTCATAGCCGGACTAGCGAAGGACCCATCCTGAGCACTTGCATGTGGGTTCCTCAATCTCTTACTCGAGGATGAACCTCCACGAGGGGGATTCCTTCTCTGAGCTCTTTCCCTCAAAACAGATTCAGACCTCTCTACATGTAAGGCTGCCTGAACAATCTGGTAGTAACTAACAGCAGGGGAACTCATCAAAGATATTAGCATGGCCCTTAAAGACTCATTCAACCCAGCCTCAAAATGCTGACATCGAAAATCTTCCGTCAACAAACCCGGAGGAGCATACTTACCGAGTCGGTTGAATTCTTTCTCATATTCCAACACTGATATTGCTCTCTGCTTGAGACTTAAGAATTGAGCCCACTTAGCCTCCTTATAAGCCTTGGTCACATACTTATTATTAAATTCTCTTTCGAAGAACTCCCATGTGGTCGGGTCTGGCAACTGGGGATGCCTACAGACCAAATTCCAACAGTCGTAGGCCGAACCTTATAGCAAAGCAATTATACATTCAACTTGCCTCTCCGGAGGGCAACGAATCTCCTCAAGGACTCTCTCAACCTTTTTAATCCACTTCTCTGCCAACTCAGACTCCTCTAAACTTGTCCCGTAGAAATCTTCCACCCCAGCTTTCCTCATACTCTTTATCGGGGCTCTCGGAGCAGTAACCCTTTCTAAGACCCAAGCCATGTCTTGAGATATATTCAACATCACCTCAAAAGGCATGGCTATAGCCTCAGGCTGTACCCTAGCTGGCTGAGCTGGACCAGACACTGATGGATCTTGCTCTTGGGGATTAGCACTCTTAGCCGACCCCTCGAGGGACCCACGCACAGACTCCATCTACTACAAATACAAAGGCATCCACATTAGGCCAACACACTCTTAAGCACACATCAAAACCTACGATCACCCAAAAATGCCTAAACCTAGGCTCTGATACGAAATATTGTAACACCCCATACCTATACGTAGGAGAGCTCATCCGTGAAGGGAGTGAACACCCGTATGGATAAGGGTATCACCAAACAATCCACATAACATGCATAAATAAAATAAGTAGATAGTGGAAGAAATTAAAACAATATAATTCTCAAAGATCTCTTTCATTGATCAATCAAAAGTTCATTATAAAAATGTACATTACAAAAATTATCTTTACTAAATTTCAAAATGCATAACTACATTAAAGACAATTTCAAAATGCATAACTACACTATTAAAGGATTACAAAAGATAATTACAAAACAAGTCCAAAAGATTACAAAAGATACACAAAATACAAAATTTATCTTCACAACAGCTTCACTCCTACCGTGTTGGCTTGACCTATGGATACACTCCCAAAGGCTCCAAAACTTTTGCACCTGCACGGATGAAACACTCGTGCTAAGCGATAACGCTTAGTGGGGAAAACACAAATAATATGAACGGCCATTCGTAATGGTCGTTAAAAAAGAACACATACAAATGGCACATGCTTAGGAAACATACGTCACAGTCTTAAGTATCATAATACACATTCATCAAGCTCATAATCTGAACACATATCACAGTGATATAAAAATCATGCTAGAAACAATCAAATGCCTGCAAACTAAGAGTAGCGGATAACGAGTGAACACATTGGTGTACCCGAGGGTACAATCGAAAAGCAACATCTTCATTTCTCATTCAAAAACATTTTCACATTGGGGGATCTTAAACAAGATCCATACACATTGAGGATCATGAGGATCCAAACGGGGACCTAATCAGGGTCCAAAAAACATTGGGGCTGTAGCTACAGAACCCTATTAGGCATGCCTAACTATCCACTAATTTTACTCTTGCAGGCCATGAATCATTCATCATATCAATTACATATAGTACATGAATTCATCCATGCATAAGTATAAAAGCATCACAAGGTCAAAAATCAAATATCAGAAGAATAGAAGAAAACTCATTTTGAAAACCAGAGGAGTCACGCTCACGACGCTTGTCGCGCTCGTAACAGAGGTGAAACTCGCCAAGTGCCGTGCTCGCGATAGCCCTGGCGCTCAAGCAAAGAAGAGCTGAACAACCTCTATTGCGCTCGTGACGAGTGTCACACTCATGACAGAGGGCCAACAGGTCTCTATCGCGCTCGCGACAGTGCTCTGCTCGTGCTTAGCTCGGCAACCAAGCTTCTTATCACTCTCATAATTGAAGTCGATCTCGCAATAGAAGCCCGTCCAGCTGGAGCTGGGCAGCAGGAGAGGGCTTAGACCATCGAGCTTTGTCGCGCTCGCGACGGGTGCCGTGCTTGCGATATAATCAATTTCAAGGTCCCCTTTACCGAAAATCCGCAGAAACCCAAAACCAAAATCATCCCAAACATGCAATTGACTTACCAAACTTCAACCCAAACCAAATCAAGCATCCAAGTCATATTATAATACATAAAACCCATGCTTTACACAAGAAATCATGAATCTAAACTTTTAATTCAACAAGTAAACTCTTACATTCCACAAACACAGAAATTTGCCCAAACATGAACAATTACCATAATTAATTCACAATCAACTAATTCAACAGCATCATCACTCAAATAACTCATCCTATACATCATTTATGCATCAATAAACATGTATTCAACATCCAATTTCTAGCAATTAACACAATTAATCAAAATCACAAAATATGGAAAACACATGAATATCCCAAACCTTAATCTCTTTAGCTCGAAAGTTAAGGGGCTGAGCTCCGTTCAACAACTCCTTCCCCCTTGGGATCTCTAAGAGGAAATTCTGAACATAAACACCCAAAACACACCAAAGCTCAAAAACCCTAACCCAAGAACACACTAACAAAATTAAAGAGAAGAGGAGGAGGAAGAAGAAAACCAACTAAAACTTACCAATTAACCTTAGAATTGCTAAATTCCACCAATAATTGCAGCCAAAGGAGTGAGGATCAAGAAGAAGATAGAAAGAAGGAGAAGAAGAAGAAGAAGAAGAAGTTGGCGTGAGGGAGGAGGAGGAGAATGGGAAATAAGGGCAGCAAAGGCTGCTCTCTCTCATTCTCTCTCCTTGGCTTATAAAGCCCCTCTCACATGACACATGTCAACAATCTATTGGTGGACTTTACTAATTCACACCCTACTTCCCTCTTCCTTACTACACCCAAGTATAATCCCAAAACACAACACACTAACTCCAAACATGCAATAACACCCTATTAAAACCAAAAAACATGCAATTAACCCAAAACTATATATACAGATACAAAATGGCTCAAAAATACTAGGATGGGAAACAGGGTGTTACAATTCTCGTGTTTGTCCCCCCTTCTCTATCTTTTTTCTTTTTTTCTAAATTTAGTCTAGATAATTCTAGACTTATGGAATTTTATATAGTATTATTATTTTTTCTCCTTATTTTTTTGCATTTTTCTAGAAAAATCTAGGACTTATAGCTTAATTTACTATTTACTTAATTATATATATATATATATATATAAAATCATATTCTTATCTATTTGACTATAATTATTTCTACATTTAATTACATAAATTTCGAGAAAAATTTGAAACTTTTCGGGTCAAAAGTTAACCTCCCATAAATTCTTGACCTGCTGAGTTACTATCCACGATGCAAAAATTTTTGAGGTGTTACAATTACTCTCTATTTTGTTACATTGAGGTTGTGGTTATGCGTTATGTATTTATTGATGATCTCTATTTATGCATTCATTATGTGTGCCTAGTGTCGACGACTGCTGTGAGTAGTTGTCCATCTCATGTATTCCTCACTAAGCTTTATGCTTAGCACAGGTGTTCTATCTGTGCAGGTACTAAATATGAAGCAAGCACCAGGGGCTTCCCATATTAGCTAAGGCCAACACATCTGTAAAAGAACCCATATGTAGGGTTTACTTTTGTTATAATTTTTTTATTTAATGGCTTTTTGGCTTGCAATTACATATATTAACTCTGTAATCAGACATGTATGTTAGTGGATGTCTTTTGAGTAAAGCAATGAGATATGGATTTTGTTATAATTTCTTTTATAGCCTAATGTAGGATGAAATTTTATATTTCTGACTGTTAGACATGTATTCTGTTGGTGCACTCTCTTGCTCTCCAAAAGGGGTATAAGGAGTGTTATACCCATAGTCGTGACCTCCTCTATCTCCAGTGGAAGCATTCTTCAATATTCACTTATTGGCCCAAAATTTGATGTAGAAGCTTCTAAAAGACTCGAAAATGACTTCCTACATCTTAAAAATAATCTATTCCTTACTTCAATCTTTTTGAACTCAAATTCAACAATCAAAACTACCTATAAATATGAAAACAACTAAGTTCAACTCAATTCTTGGACACAAACTTAACTAAAAGCAAAGGAAAAATAAATACAACTTAACTGAAAACATACAAATACTTATGCAAGTATAGTGAAATATATATATATATATATATATATATATATATATATTTCATTAAAGGAAAATAATTATTGACGTGTCCGAATTATCTTTGTGGATTCCACCATAGTATGGCCCATCAACTAATAGTAGTTGCTAGAGAGTGAACTCACACATCATCTATGTCATATCTGCAAATGGAAATTTGTATAAGAGAGTTCGAATGGTGAATAAATTAAAGGCAAAAACTCAATTTAGGGTATCTTAACTACAAAAATTTTCTACATTTGGCCTTTTATTATAAAAATTCTTTGATTAAGTTCGTATACTTTAATTTGGGATCGAATGTGGTCCCTTAGTATGGGGTTTAACAAGAGTGCATTGACATTTCGTTAAATAGTGCATGGTGTGAATGGTAGACAACATGGCACCACATGGACAAAACACTGAAAATGTCAAAATTACCCAGGTTGACCCAAATTAAGTCCATAACCTAAATCAAAAACCCTAAATACCCATAGTAACTCCTTTAGGCACAATGAACTAAAAATTAAGGGTAAACATGAACCTGTTAACTAGTCCATTAGCTTTTTTTTTACATCAATCCAATAATGTCACTTTTTAAAAATTATTAACCATTAACCAGTTCATTAAATTTAGTTAACCAGTGCATCAATTTTAATTTTTGCGGTTTGGTTAACATATATTTTTTGATTAAATGTTAAAATTTTTTAGCATACAATTATATAAAAAAGGCAAAGTTTATTTCAATTTCAAATGTTCAAAATAAATATTGCAAAACAAACATACTATAATATCAAAAAATCATGTTTCACTTTCATCATTTTTCACTTTTTATGGTTAATTATTTTAACAAATTAGTGGCTAATATTATAAAGTGGATTTAATATTTGTTGAAAATTAAATCTTAAAACATATACTCTAAAATTCAAGAAAATGTAATGAAATGCTATCAAATAAGATATAAATACTAATATATATAATAAGAAATAACATATATAAAGGTTAATCGGTTACTCCTTATAAGTACTAGTCTATATAATTAAGGAGAATGGCATAATTTAAATATACTTTAAAGTATTATACAAATTTTATAGAGAAATAAAAAAATTAAGGTATAAAAATAAAAATATAATTTAAATAGATTTTAAAGTATTACTTTATGTAAGTTTTAGAGAAAAATAAAAAAAAATTTTAAGGCGTAAAAATAAAAATAGAATATATATGAACCGTTTAACCGAAACTTAAAAACTGAAATCAATAACAAAAAATGTTAAAAATAGAAACTAAAATCTAGTCCATCAGATTATTTAATCGAAAAATTCAGTTATATTTTTAGACAAGTTTCATGGTTAACCAAATTTTTGTTTATTTTTTTTACATACCCCTATCAAAAACCCTATGTTCCCCAAATTAACGTGATAAGATTCAAAGAAAGAAAAGAATTTGAAGTAAGATTTCTCATAAAGTTTTTTATTTTTTTTAAATGAGCAATTAACTAGAAGAGCATAAGATGATTGTTAAGTGAGTGGGAAAATGGAAGGACAAAATAAAGAATAATCGAGTCTATGAAGCTATAAAGAGACAGATTGGGATCGAAAGATTTTACTGAAGGAAAGGTAAGATTTTTTGTTGCTTTATTGACTAATAAAGATGTGTCAGTAAATTAAATATTGTTATATGTGGTCAAACGAAAATGCTTTTGAGATCTATAAAAAATATGAACATCATGCGTGTGATTAACTTGAGTTATGTTCATTTTGATTTTTTTTTGGAATTTCACAATATCATTACATGAATTTTTTATTATATGCGCACAGTATTTGTTGTTTCTGTTTGTTGCTTTTATTAATTTCTATTAAAATATGGTAACTATTTTTTTTAACCATTGTTTTAATAGAGACAGGTAGTGAGTATGTGAGGCTGGTTATGAATCGTAAAGGAGCATTTAAACTAGGGAAAGGGGGAGTGTTTAAGTACCGTGGTGGGATATGTAGTGTTGTAGAAAAAAAGTTTGACCTTGACCACTTAAGTTACCCTAACTTTATACTCTTATCTTCATGAGCTTGGTTACACCTTAGTTAAAGCCTTTTATTTTAGACTACCTAACATAATAGAGTTCATCTTATTAAGGGATTATAGTGATGCAACTAACATTATTGGATGATTAGGTAATAGCTTTGCCATTAAGTTGTATATAGAGTATGAAGAGGATCCAATTGTAAAGGGATTATAGATCAAGTAAGGAAAGCATTTGGGAAATTTGTTAGGGAAAGCAATGGGTCTAGTGATAAAGAGGGTGGGAAATATTAGGAAAGGAAAGAGGTCACTTTGTCAAGAATAATAAGGTTAAGGTGAGAGTATAGTGTTGGGGTACTTATAAATGGAAATTTTTGGCAAACATTGAAAGGAATTGTGAGACTTTTATGGTTAAGACATATCATTCATAGCATAGATTTTACAGAGTCAATCACAACAAAGTGGCTAATAGTAACTTCTTATCCATTCAATTAATGGATCATATAATGGCCCAGCAACATATAAAATTAAAGGCAATTAAAGAGTATTGAAAATCAGAATATAAACTGCATGTGCATTTCCATGTATGCAATAATAGTAAGAAGAAGGTTTTGAGTTCTATTATAGGTGATTCTGACAAATAATTTTTTGAGGTACATGACTATGCAGATGAAATTAAAAGAACAAACCCTTATAGCACATGTTTCGTTGAGACAAGTACACAAACAATAAGGATAAGAACAGATTTGTTAAGTTTTATTTTTACTTTGATGGCCCAAAGAGAGGTTGGAAAGCTGGTTATAGACTTATATTAGGTTTGGATGGATGTTTCCAAAAAGGAATTTCTAAAGGGAAATTGTTGTGTGCTATGGGTAGAGATGGGAACAATCAGATATTCGCAGTTGCTTGGGTTGTTGTCCATGTCAAAAACTATGACAACTAAGCGGGGTTTCTTCAAAATTTTAAAGTCAAACTTGATATAGGAGTTGAGACTGGTTTTGTAATGGTACTAGACATGCAAAAGGTAATAGTACTTATTTTTTTACTATAATTTATTTTGTTGAGTTGTTGTTTTAGATATCAATAATATTAATTTGTTGTTTGATTTTCCTTTATTTTTTTAAGGATAAGAAATTGCTATCAAAGATGAATTGCCAAATATATACCATAGAATGTTTGTAAGATACATCTATGCAATATGGGCATGGAAATGAGGGGGAGTTGGGAGAGAAGAAAGAAAGTATGTATTCTGGCCTGTGACCAAATCTATATATAAGGCTAAATTAAAAAAGAATCTTGAAGTTTTAGAAATGTTAGGGGATGGAATTGTTGAAGATTGCATAAAGCATGCATTGAGGACTTGGATGAAGGCTTTTTTTTTTAGAACAAATGCAAAGTGTGGCATTAGAGATAATAATCTATGTGAAACTTTCAACAGCTAGATACAAGGTGTAAACTAATCATCACAATGTTATATGATATTAGAAAATAAGTCATGCAAAGACTTTGGAAGAAAATAGAAGCCAATTTTAATTGGATTAATGGCATTTCTCTAAGAGTAATGGAAAAGTTAGAGAAAATAAATTGGAGGCCTATAACTGATATATTAACTACAATGGAATGGATGGCTTTAAAGTGACTAGCATTTACAACAGCAAATAGGCATGTGGTGATATTAAATGAAGAAAGTTGCATATATAGAGGCTAGGATCTTATAGTCACTGGGTCTTAAGGCTGCTTTTATCAGACTTACCTAATGAGAAAAATATTTCTCTGATAAAGATAGGGAATTGAAGAGGTTTAAGGTCATTCTATATTTTTATGCCTTTTTAAAATGTTTTTGGGCTTCCAAGCACTGGAGATAGCTTGGTGAGGGATGAAAACTCAATTTTAGGTGACTGAACTCAAGTCACACCCATGACTTTTTGAGCTACGATCGTGACTTAAAGTCACACCAACTTTTGAAGTATGTTGCACCCAAAGGGCTTGAATGGCCAAGTCACACCTGTGACTTTTTGTCTCGGCTGTGACTTAGGAAATTCTATAAAAGGAAAGTCAAGAGAATGGAAAGAGGTTTGGCTTTTGGTTTTTCATCCTCAATTTTTTAGTTTTGCTCCATTTGAGTGACCTTTCAACTTCTATTATCTATGCTTTTCAAGATTTTAAAGCTCCAAGTTTCCATTTTCAAGTTTTATTCTAGGTCACCAGTCAAAAGAGATCTTGGAACTTGAAGGTTCCATTGTCTGTTTGAGAAAAATACACTGAAGGTAATATTATAAAGCTTTTCTGTTCTTGGCTTAGTTTCTTGAGCTTTTGGTCTACATATTCATTCTTAAATGTTGTGAAACTCATTTTGACTTTTTTTCATCCTAAAGCTTGTTTGAAAGTTTTTTTGAAGGATTTTTAGTGTCTTCGCCATCTCTTTTTTATCTATTTTTTCTAGGTTTTTAACCCATTTTTAAGGCAAGGAACAATATAGAGAAGAAAAAAGAGTCATTACTTTGGAGTGACACACGACTGTGACTCATTGAGTCATGGCCTGGGCTTGTTTCTTCCTTCAAAATAATTATGGGCCTACTTGCTTGGTCCCGTGACTCAATGGTCATAGGTGTGAGTCAAGTCATGCCTGTGACTTCAAGTCATGGGTACGAGTCAATTTCTGGGGTGTGAGTTAATTTATAGGGTCTCACTCACTAGTCACAACCCATATTTCATTTTAAAATCTATTTTTTATATTTTTGCTTTATTGTATCTATTTTATTAAATATGAACTGTACATAATTTGTATCCGTGAGTGCAATGTGGCCGATATAGAGGAGAAATTTTACTTTCATGTACATATTTATCATGTTTAGCTTATTTAATGTAATAAAAGGTTTTTGACCACATAATGGAAAATGCCGTGTAAAAAAATTTATATTAAATAGTCGAGATTCTTACTAATAAAATAGGACCGATGTCTTATTTCATGCCCAAAATTCACATGTAAATAACAAGCTTTAAATAAGGTAAAAGATTTGTATATATTTAAATAATTTGGACATTTCACTTTAATAAATTGGGGCCAATCATCCATATTTTTAGCTAATGGATTCACAGTAAATGTCTCTTCACAATTGAATCCGAGGACCAATGTCCCCACTAAAAGGAATTTAATGAATCACTCGCTTTATGGATGCTTGTTTAATATCTTGTGGATATTTATGCCATGATTTTAAAACTTTTCTAACTTAATTAAGTGCACCTTTATTTTCTTTGCCATCATGATACTCGTGAGAAGTGGGATAAAATAATTAATCTAAAAACCCAATTATGCCACATTAACTAAAGGTATAAATAAGAGTGAGGTTTCGATCTCTTAGTTTTGGCCTCATAAGATCGGAACACCATTTTTCAATGTTCTATTGGGTGATGACTCTTTTATACCTACTGTATAGTGTCCAAAAAGACACATCCCAAGGTCGATTGCCAATAATGGAATAGAGGTACCCTGAAATATTGTCTCATGCCTTTTTGAGGTTCGAGACTCGTTAATTGGGTTGAATCCCTTGACCATTATGAAGTGATCAACCGTATTAGGTGGGAAACCTTTGCCCCGCTGTCCCTAGAAGCGGGACCTGAAATGGGCAAAATGGTCTTTTGGTGGCACGTGCGCATCATAGTGGCAAATCCACTGGTGACAACCCTATATTTACTCAATATGGGAAAGTATTAGAGATTATCACCAGTCTAAGCCTCGTACCTTTTTGCATACTAAATTGTGACCTGATTGGTCATTGTGTTCATGATGAGATAAATCCGTAGGCAATGACTAAGCTTGGATAGCCCTAAAGGGTTACACTTGGACCGAAGCCCATGTAATGGCATAGACACTTCCATTTGGTTAGCTAATAAGCTCCATAATAATTTTGCAGTATTTGTGATGTGGGCCCCCACGTATTGATAAAATTTGAATAAGTATAAATGTCCATTTATTAAAGGCTTTCAAGCCTGGCTAAGCCCATTTGGGTTTGTCTGGATTGTTTGAATACACAATGGCCAAACCCTTTTTGTATGCGTTTTAAATAAAGATGTGTTATACTGCTAGATTTCCACCATGCATCATACGCATCCATTGGGTCCCTTATTAACTATTAGACTAAACCTACCTAGGAGAGAGACTGCTTGACCTCATGTACAAGAGTAACAAGGTTGGGAGGATTTATATGTGATTGTTGATGCTGCATCTCATGATCATACATTATATTCTGTACGTGCATCATGCTAACACCCTTGTTTTGCAGCCATTATAGATCACTCATCGCCTAGATGGTTTAGGGGCCTAAAATGGCCACCTTGTTAAGAAGCTCTTCTTAGAAAAATTAGTGTCAGCGCATTAGATTAGAGCTCAGAGTCGAGTTCAAATTTGGGTTTAGGCAGCATAACAGAAGGGTCTTTATAACAACCTTGTAGAACTAGGTCCTGAGGTAGCTTTTGTAATGCCCCGAATTTTGAGTTATTTAACCATAACTTTTAGATCAAAGGATAATGCTTTTTGATGCAAGTTTTGAGGGTTAAAATTTAACAAATACTTATAAATTGAAAATAAAGATGAGAAATTAGATTTAAGCTAAATAGAAATGGAGTTGACTAAAAATCACATTTCATCTAGGATAGCTAATAAGTAGTCCCGACTAAATAATTGAGTTGTATAAGGAATTAACAACAAAGATTAAGTGAAGATTAGATTTGGTAATTTTTAATCAAACTAGGAAAATCAAGTTAGGAAATTTATATTGGTGACTGGATTAAGAATTTAGAATTTAACCGAGATTATTAGTTAGACAAAAATATAGACAACATTATATAGAATGATGCAATTATGAATGATTTAATTTAGGGCCTCTAGATTTTTCTAGACTAGAAAATCATAGCCATATGAAAAGCAAAGTTAAAAAAAAGAGAGAAAATCGGGAAGGAGGGAGAAAGAATACAGGTGTGCATTTTACCTCAATGGGATCTTAGAACATGGCCACCACATCGATTCCTCCACCACCGGTGACAACACAATATTGCCCCCTCACCTTAATGGCCAGTCATGTAAGGAGGCTTGAGTGTGAATCGCCTTAGTAAGTACATACCGGATGCCTTAATCACTGAAGAGCTCAAGTGTCGACAATTCGAGGAAGGTTTGAATGAAATGATTAAAGGATTACTAGCAGCAATGACATTTATGCAAACAGTAAGCTAATATTAATTGGTGTAAGCTGCTTTGAAAGTAGAAAAGTTAGAAATAGTTCAAATAAATAATCAAAAGAGAAAGTCACAAGATAGTAGATTTGGATTTAGTGCGGGTAAGAAAGTTCATGAGACTAGAGACAATCAAGGTATGTATAGTGCAACTCCAAAAATAGTGGGTCGTGAGAAGTCAAGTAAGCGAACAGCTATTTCTGAAGTTGGAGTTCCAGCTCCATCGAGTAAGGGAAGTGTCCCGATGACTTGTGAACATTATGGAAAACCTCATTAGGGTGTATGTCGGAAACTCACTAGAGCTTGATACAAATGTGGTGGTTCAGATCATTTGGTAGCAAAGTGTCCTCAAGCGCAGGAAAATGTGACAATACAATCAAGAAGAGATAGTGTACCGAACCCCGGGAGTGAAAGAAGAGGTAGACTCACAAGTGGAACAGGGCAAGCCGGATAATGGTTGGGTGTTATGTCTGAAATAGTGGAACGACCAGGTGTAGTGTATGACTTTAGAAGAGGAAATGAAGGATCCAGATGCTTTACCTGGTATGAGTCTAAAGTTATTGTTTGTGTTTATTTAAACTAGTGTCTTGCATGATGTTTTGTACGGTTAGAGTTAGAGCATGTATTAGAGAGAATTTCGCGGACAAAATTCCTTTAGTTGGGGAAAGTTGTTGTAACGCCCCGTTCCCACCCTGGTAGTTTAAGCCTTGTGTGTGTGTGTGTTTGCATGTATAAATTTTATCATGTGATATTTTTGTGTATGTGTATGGGTTAAATTATAGTATTATGTATTTGTGGGGTTTTGCTTGGGTGTGAGTGTGTGTAAGGGATTGGTGAGTGTGTAGGTGAGGTTGGCTTTGGCTGTATGTAAGAAGATGGGTAATGGGTGTGTCTTGGGGTAGTCTTCCATTGGGAGGCTGCCATGTGGCTAGTGTGGGACTATAAATAGTGTGGAGAGAGGAGAGAGAATCAACTTTTCCTTTTGCTTTTTCCCGTTTCTCCCTTTCTTCCCGTTCTTCATTTTCTTCCCCCTTATTTCTTTACTTTCTTGTGATCCTTCCTCTAGAGCTACAATTTTGGGTGAGTTTTGGGTAATCTTAAGTTCATTTAGGTAAGTGATAGCTTATTGTTCTTCCTCATCCTCTTGTTTCTTTTAATTTGATTAATTTGAGTAATTGGGTATCTTGGGATTAGAGTTTAAAGCTTGTTGTGATGGATGTTTTGCTCAGAGATCCCTCCTAGAGAGCCCAAAGGCAAGGAAATAGCAAGTGGAAGCGGAGCCCGTGATTAGAGTTCAAGAACTTGAGGTTTGGGAATGTTTGTGCTTTTGTGGTGATTGTTAAATTGAAGGGGTATATTGTGGGTAATTGTGTTTAATTGATATGGGTACTGATTATTTTGAGTTAAGATGCATAGTTTGTGAAGAATTGAACTATATTGTGAGTTTGTATGAAATTCTTAGAGAAAATTCTAGTTTAGTAAATTCTGGATTTTGATCTTGTAAATTGTATGTTTTGATGATGTTAATTGGATTAAAAGTAGAGTTTTAGGTTGCTTAAGATGTAGTGAATGGTCAATTTGTGTGGGGTTGTGTTTTGAAGTCAATTGGAGGTTTGGGTGATGTTTCGGAGTGAAATTCTACAGGTTTTTCGTGTAAGGGCTGGAAATCCTGACCCTGTCATGAGCGCGACACTGTCGCAAGGTCGTGACAGATCTCGGTGATTTCAGCCTCCGAGCACGCCGAGCATGGGCTGCCGAACGGCCGCAATGGGAGCTCTCTGCGAGCGCGATAGAGTGCTCGGCTGCTAAGCGATTTTGGACAGTCTCCTATCGAGAGCGCGCGCCTGCGCGCGAGCGCGATAGCTTTTGCTGGCCGACGACCGTCACGAGCGTGACAGTGAGATGTGTTTCCATCCCCGCGAGAGCGCGAGGACTGCTGCGATCACGACCTGGGGTAAACTTCGCCTCTGTCGCGAACGCGACACCTCCTGGCTTTAAATTGAGTTTTCTTTTTATGCTTTCAATGTTTAATTTTCAATCTTGTGATGCTTTCATAATTATACATGGACAATTTTATGCATTATATGAATGTAAGTTAATGATTTATGCATAACCTGCGAGAGTAATTAAGTGGATAAATAGGCATGCCTATAGAGTTCAGTTAGCTGTAGCCATGCGTGTGCATTTTGGTCCCTGTTCGGATCCTTGCGATCCCTTTTAATCTTCAATCTTGTTTAAGATTCCATGCGAAAATGGTTTGAAACAAAAAGAATATTTTTTGATACCCTTGGGTATCCATGCGTTTTGAATAAGTATGCGTTGCTCGCTATCCACTGTTTTGAATAAGTAGGTTTATTGAAATTATGTGTTATAATTTTGTTCAGTACAAATGATTGTATGGTGAAAGATATTGTTATCCTGAGTATGATAAACTGTTTTAAGTATTGATGTTCTGTATATGCCATGTGTATGTGATTTGTTTTGACGTCCACTGTGAGTGGTCATTTTTCCTTGTGTTTTCCCCACTAACCGTATTCGCTTAGCACTGGTGTTTCATCCGTGCAGGTGCGAGAGATATTGGAGTTTTTGGCAGGGTGATCCGTTTCAGTAGGCCCAACATAACTGGGAGAGAGAGATTTTATAGTACAGGATTGTACCTTTTTGTATATGTATTAGTTTTCTGATTTTGTAATAATGACTCTTGATGTAAACTCTACTTTTGTAATTTGGTTTTGATATCAAATCCGTATTGATCTTTTGTGCTATGACACCTTTGTAATTTGATATGTAAGACTATTATGTAGATTAATAATATTGTACGTTTGTTTTCAGCCTTTGTCTATTGTTAAAGAAATTTTATTTTACCGTTTTGAATGAATGTTTTGCAACTTATTCGCTTTGTTTGAGATTTTGCGTGACAACCCTCATCTATTGGGGTCCTTCTTCCTCCTCGTGGGATGAAGCTCCCTACGTATAGGTAAGGGGTGTTACAGTTGTAATAGCCTAAAAACCAACCTAGTAGTATTGGGTGAGATTAGTGTAATGAAGTAAGTGTTAAGTGGGGTTTTTGATTTGGACTAAATTGAAAATGGGAATGAAGGACTTAATTGTAAGAAATTAAAGTAGTTTAGTGACCAAAGTGAAACATTACACAATTAAAGTTAGTGGAGGATTAGAATAAGATAAGTGAGATTAATTAACTTAAGTAAGAATAATTAGTGCTAATCTTAGGATAGTGGAATTCCATGTGGCAAAATTCTATCAAGTGGGTTCTAAGTGTCATTGTAGGAGTGTGCCACCTTGCATTTGCATGCAAATAAAAGGGGTTTTGAGATGCAAAAATTGGCCATTTTTGTGTTCCTCACTTGGCCGGCTACTCTCTCCATGTTACCCTATTCTCTCTTGTTTCTTCATCTAATTCATTGGTTTCTTAAGACTAGAGTGGGATTGATTAAGAAGATCTAGTGATAAGTTAGAAAGGTAAGTTTGTATCGTGTGTTGTTCATCTTTTCTTCTTCTTCTTTAACTGAATTTCAGTTCATGATATTAATTCTACTTTGAATGTGTGTGTATATGTGGTTGTAAGTTGGAGAAGCTAGTAGAAAAGTTAAGGGTAAAGAGACGATCGCCTAGCTTGTGAAGTTGAAGGAGAGCTTCAAGAGATTTGGGATCCTACTTGAAATCTATGTATAGCTGCATGTGTGGTTTGTTTGGGGAAAGCGTGAGATTTGAAGTGTTCGAGGGCTCTTTTAAATTCTGGGTTGTATTAAGTATGATATGATGAGTAGATGAAACTCTATTGATTATTGAAATGCATTATATTTGACAATATGCATGATATTAAGTTAGTGTAAAAACTATGATTATAAATGTATTAATTATATATGATGATGTTGAGACTTGAGTATGTGACTAGTTGCAAGTATGTGTAGATGGTATGAAATATGTTGATGAATTACTTAGAGTGCATGTAAAGTGTGTAGTGTAACCAAGTGTTGATAGTGGCATGTGAAATTGAGATTCAGGCATATTTTGTGTTCTGTCATGGGTGCGACATAATGCTTCGTATAAAGACTAATGCTGAATTATGCACTGTCACGAGCGTAATAATGGGTGCGAGCACGACAGTAATGTTTGTGCTATTCTATCGCGGGCGTGAGCTATGCCATGAGCGCTATAGAAGAGGTATCCTTGCTCTGTTGCGAGCGAGACAAGGGTCGCGAGCGCAACATTGCTAGAGTTTTCAAAATGCGAATCTTTTATTTAAATTCTTATGAATTATACTATGCGACTTATAATTGTTATGCATAAGGGATTAATATACGTATTATGCTTGAGAACAAAGATGTTTTATGAATGACTACACTTTAAGTAATGACAATGTATGTATGTAAATGAATATAAGTGAAGTGAATAATGGCCTGTAATCAAGTTGTGGATAGATAAGCATGCTTATAAAGGGCTAGTGATTCATAGGTACCACTGTGACACTGACGGGTGTCTACTGTTTAATACCGACGGGTATCCAGTGAATTAGTGTTGTTATTTTATTAGTGTACCTGTATCCACTTTTGTATGATTCAGGCTACCTATATGGAACTAATTGTATATAATGATGACAATAATAATGTGTATACGTGCCTATGACAAGTTTATGCTCATATCGACTAGTAATAATGATAGTTATGTCTTAATAAGTGACATCAATGCTATGTTCCATGATATGATGGTTATGGTATCGAAGCCTTCTGCTGGCATTGTGAATTGAATATTATTACTGTAAATTATGGATTAATGAATATTGGCATGTTAGTGAACTAATGAATGGACTGCTATTTCATGGTGTTCTATTTGATTAAAGCATGATTATATTGTTTTGCGTTAATATATGAATGCTTGTGTTAGTCTTGCTTTGTTACATCCCCACTAAGCGTTATCGCTTAGCACGAGTTTGTCTCCCGTGTAGGTTTATAGCTTGGAGTTTGTAATTTTGGAAGGAGTATCTGCAGGCCATTATATGAGCTTGAAGTCTTATAGTTAGGTTGTTTTTGTTTTGATATTGTATAGTTAGAGTTCCATTTTTATATAAGATAAGCATATAATGTAATATGTAATTTCGTACTAATGTTAGTGATAGTGTTAATAGTGGTTTTAATAGTGTTATTTTTTGTTCTTAACGATAGTAATAATTTCACTAAGTGATGTTAAATAGCTTTTTGCTATAGCAAGTGTCTCGTGTAGCGCTCGCTTGTCCTCCCAAGGGGCATTGGGATCTTACAAGTTGTCGTATTAGAGAATAGGTTTAGGCATTTCTGGACCATAGGATGCATGATTGATAGGAGTCTGTTTAAAGTGTGGCCATAATGCAGATGTTGTTTGTTTTGTTTTGTAGAGTGATATAGAGTCCGACCATAGTGAAGAGATAGGTGAGACTACTGGAAGTTTTAATCCAGTTCGTCCTAACCTAATCCATTTGTACCTGAACCCCCACTAGTAGAGAACCCACACTTAGTGCCAGAGAATCCAATGCTAATACAAGGACTAATGCAGATGATAGATAGATTGACTACCCCTAAGGCATCTTTGGATATGATTAGGGAAAGGGGAGCTGAGGAGTTTAAAGGGACTTCTGTAGATGAGTCGGATATAACGGAATACTGGTTAGAGAAGATAGATAGAATATTGCAAAAAGTGAACTGTCCGCAAGAGCAGCGAGTGGAGTGTGCTATATCTTTATTGCAAGGCCCAACATATCATTGATGGAAGTTGGTATTAAGAAATCCCCTAAGACCTGCCAACTTGACTTGGGAGTTCTTTGTGAAAGAATTTGAAAAGAAGTATGTTACTAAGGCCTACTAAGAGGCTAAGTGGAGAGAATTTGTAAGCCTCAAGCAAGGACGCTTGAGTGTGGCCGAATATGAGAAAGAATTCAATCGCCTTAGTAAATACATACCGGATGCCTTAATGACCGAAGAGTTCAAGTGTCAACAATTCGAGGAAGGTTTGGATTAAATGATTAAAGGATTACTAGCGGCAATGACATCTATGCAAATGGTAAGCTACTATAAATTGGTGCAAGCTACTTTGAAAGTAGAAAAGTCAAAAATAGTTCAAAGAAAGAATCAAAAGAGAAAGTCGCAAGATAGTGGATTTGGATTTAGTGCGGGTAAGAAAGTTCATGAGACTAGAGACAATCAAGGTATGTATAGTGCAACTCTAAAAATAGTGGGTTATGAGAAGTCAAGTAAGCGAACACCTGTTTCTGAAGTTGGAGTTCTAGCTCTATCGAGTAAGGGAAGTGTCTTGATAACTTGTGAACATTGTGGAAAACCTCATTAGGGTGTATGTCAAAAACTCACTGGAGCTTGCTACAAATGTGGTGGTTTAGATCATTTTGTAGCAGAGTGTCCTCAAGTGCAGGAAAATGTGACTATACAATCAAGAAGAGATAGTGTACCAAACCCTAGGAGTGAAAGAAGAGGTAGAGTTAGGAGTGGAACAGGGCAAGTCGGACAACGGTCGGGTGTTATGTCTGAAACAGTGGAAGGACCAGGTGTACCTATGGGTAGAGTATGTTGTATGACTTTAGTGTCTTGCATGATGTTTTGTATGGTTAGAGTCATAGCATGTATTAGAGAGAATTTCGCGGACGAAATTCCTTTAGTGGGGGAAAGTTGTAATAGCCCAAAAACCACCCTAGTAGTATTGGGTGTGATTAGTGTAAAGAAGTAAGTGTTAATTAAGGTTTTCAATTTAGACTAAATTGAAAATGGGAATTCAAGACTTAATTGAAAGAAATTAAAGTAGTTTAGTGACCAAAGTGAAACATTACATGATTAAAGTTAGTGGATGATTAGATTAAGATAAGTGAGATTAATTAACTTAAGTAAGAATAATTAGTGCTAATCTTAGGATAGTGGAATTCCATCTGGCAAAATTCTGTCTAAGTGGGTTCCGAGTGTCATTGTAAGAGTGTGCCACCTTGCATTTGCAAGAAAATAAAAGGGGTTTTGAGATGCAGAAATTGGGCATCTTTGTGTTCTTCACTTGGCCGGGTACACTCTCCATGTTACCCTCTTCTCTCTTGTTTCTTCATCTAATTCGTTGGTTTCTTAAGACTAAAGTGGGATTGATTAAGAAGATCTAGTGATAAGTTAGAAAGGTAAGTTTGTATTGTGTGTTGTTCATCTTTTCTTCTTCCTCTTTAATTGAATTTCAGTTCATGATATTAATTCTACATTGAATGTGTGTGTATATATGGTTGTAAGTTGGAGAAGCTAGTAGAAAAGCTAAGGGTAAAGAGAAGATCACCTAGCTTGTGAAGTTGAAGGAGAGCTTCAAGAGGTTTGGGAACCTACTTGAAATCTATGTATAGTTGCATTTGTGGTTTGTTTGGGGAAAATGTGGGATTTGAAGGGTTCAAGGGCTCTTCTAAATTCTGGGTTGTATTAAGTACGACATGATGAGTAGATGAAACCCTATTGATTATTGAAATGCATTATGTTTGACAATATGCATGATAAGTTAGTGCAAAAACTATGGTTGTAAATGTATTAATTATATATGATGATGTTGAGACTTAAGTATTAGACTAGTTGCAAGTATGTGTAGATGGTATGAAATACGTTCATGAATTGCTTAGAGTGCATATCGAGTGTGTAGTGTAACCAAGTGTTGATAGTGGCATGTAAAATTGAGATTGAGGCATATTCTGTGTCCTGTCCTGAGCGCGATAAGAGTCGCGGGCGCGACAGAATGCTTTGTGTAAAGACTAATGCTAAATTGTGCATTATCGCGAGCGTGATAGTAATGTTTGTGCTATTCTTTCACGGGAGCGAGTTGCTCCTCAAGCGCGACGAAAGAGGTATCCCTCCTCTGTCGCGAGCACGACATTGCTGGAGTTTTCAAAATACGAATCTTTTATTTAAATTCTTATGAATTATACTATGCGACTTATAATCGTTATGCATAAGGGATTAACATGCATATTATGCATGAGAACAAAGATGTTTTATGATTCACTATACTTTAAGTAATGACAATGTATGCATGTAAATGAACATAAGTGAAGTGAATAATGGCCTGTAATCGAGTTGTGGATAGACAAGCATGCTTATAAAGGGCTAGTGATTCGCAGCTGGCAGTGTGACACCGACGGGTGTCTAGTGTTCGATACCGACAGGTATCCCGTGAATTAGTGTTGTTATATTATTAGTGTACCCGTATCCACTTTTGTATGATTCAGGCTACCTATATGGAACTAATTGTATATAATGATGACAATAATAATGAGTATACGTGCCTATGACAAGTTTATGCTTATATCGACTAGTGATAATGATAGTTATGTCTTAATGAGTGACATCAATGGTATGTTCCATGATATGATGGTTATGGTATTGAAGCCTTCCGCTGGCATTGTGAATTGAATATTATTACTGTAAAGTATGGATTAATGAATGTTGGCATGTTAGTGAACTAATGAATGGACAGCTATTTCATGGTGTTCTATTTGATTAAAGAATGATTATATTATTTGGCGTTAATATATGAATGCTTATATTAGTCTTGCTTTGTTACATCCCCACTAAGCGTTATCGCTTAGCACGGGTGTTTGTCTCCCGTGTAGATTTATAGCTTGGAGTTCATAATTTTGGAAGGAGTATCTGCAGGCTACTATAGGAGCTTAAATTCTTCTAGCTAGGTTGTTTTTGTTTTGATATTGTATAGTTAGAGTTCCATTTTTGTATAAGATAAGCATATAATGTAATATGTAATTTTGTATTGTAATAAGTAAGATATATGGACTAATGTTATTGATAATGTTAATAGTGGTTTTAATAGTGTTATTTATTATTCTTAATGATAGTAATAATTTGACTAAGTGATGTTAAATAGCTTTTTGCTATAGCAAGTGTCTCGTGTAGCGCTCCCTTGTCCTCCCAAGGGGCATTGGGGTGTTACAAGCCATTTGCCAATTGTTTATTTCAAAGTATGATAAATATGTATAAAAGAAATTGTATGGTGGATCAATGTATGAAACTGAAATTGAGTTGATTTGTGGTTGTATTTGTTGTGGAATTGAATGGAAACATGAACTTGGTTAAATTGAAGTTGTAAGGGAAAATTTTGATCAATTTTGCTCTTGACCATGGTTTGGATTTTAGGCCATAACTCATTGTAGGAATATCCAAACTTGGTGATTCTAGTGAAATTTGAACTTTTACTTTCATGTCTACAAATATCTTATAAATAGTCATGAGTTATTTTTAGCTCTAAGTGGCCCACAACTGGCCAAAACAGAAGGGTATCTTCTTTGGCCGGGTTGATGGAACATTATGTATCGCTAAGGCTATAACTCTTATGTTTTAATTCCAATTGATCTAAAATTTTACTAGTAGCAAATTAAGATATAGAATAATAAAAGTCCAGAAGAACATTTTTGCTAATTCTATCATTTATATGCTCAAATTCATTACAAAAAATGAGGGGTAAAATCTATTTTTAAGGAAGTTAGTATAAATTAAATAAATAAAGGGATTGACTTAAATTTTGTGAGATAAAATAATAAGTGGGAGTTTAATTAAAGTTAATAATAGATTAAACTAAGTTAAGTGGAATTAATTAAACCCAAGTATGATTAGTATGAGAGTAAGTTGATTACATGTGTTAAGTGAAGGTTGTGCCACCTAAGCATTTACATGCATATAAAAGGTGTGAAGAGGTGGAATTTAGCTTGTTCATTTGAAGGGTGGCTATCCAATTTAAGAGAAATTCTACATTTTCCATTTTCTTCTTCATCTTCTTAGTTCAAACAAATCTTTCTTAAAGTATTACTTAAGTGAAGTTCAAGTTAGATAAGTTATGCTTGTGTGCTTGCAAGTTAAAGGTAAGGATTTTAGTATAGTTTTCTTCTTCTTCTTCTCTTCATGATTTGAATTGGGACTTTAATTTATAATTTCAATTCTGGAAATTGGAAATGAGTTGTAGGGGAGAATGTTTGTGCATCAAAAGGAAAGAAGAAAGTGGTAAAGGTAGCACCAAGTGAGCAAATAGGAGCAAAGGAGAAAGAGGTTTGAGTGTTTATATGTTTTAATTGTGTAATTTATGAATTGCATTTTCCATAGTGTATATATATGTGTTGTGATATTGTGAATTGAATTTGGTGACTGGATGTGTTGAATTGGTTGGATTAGAGCTTGATAAGTTATGAATGGTAAATTCTGTCCAGAGGTTCAGATTGACCTTTAGTGATTGTTTTGGTCATAAGTCAAGAATTAGAACTCTAAATTGCATGCTTCTAGTTGGGTTAGAATTGGCATATCCGTGATAAAAATGTTGTAGAAATAGCCATAATTTATTTTTGAATCTAAGGGCCTCAAATTTGCCCATTACTGTAGCTAAATTCTTCAGGTATGTCTTTGGAGCAGTATGGACATTTTTGGGCATAACTCTTTCGATATAGCGCCAAATTACTTAAAATTTATGCCATTAGAAAGTTAACACTTTAGGATTAATTTTTATGGACCATTTTAGCTAAAAATGATGTTTTATATGTGATTTTTGATGTGTAATTTAAGGTTACAATCTATTTCGGTGAAATAGAGTTGGTTCAAGAGCTATTTTTGGGTTAGCCCGTCCCTCATGATCCATTTTGGTGAGGAACCGGCAGGCCAAGTGAGGGATACTAGTCCCTCAGGTGTGAGAGTCTTGTCCTTTAGGTATGGCCATCCATCACCCCTGTTTTGACTATATGGTATATTTTTTCATCCCGAATGGATCCCAAATTTCACCGATACTTTTTGGAACTTATCCAATACATGTCTAGAGCTATGTAATAAATATTTGAGTGGTTACCACTTCAAAACATAAGTGAATAGGTTATGAACAAGAGTAATTAGTTAAGTATTTAATGGTATAATTAATCAAAACTTACCGAATAAAGTTAAAAATGAATTGACATGCTATATTAATTATTTATGAGCAATACAAATTGATTGAAATTGCTTATTGAAATTGTTGGTGAATTATATGTAAAATATATTATGCGAATGATCTGTAAAGTGTATTATGCAAATGATCTATGATGAAACATTATGAATAAGTGAATTAAACGATTATTAGCCTGGAGAGTCGGGTCGTGGATAGATAGACATGCCTATAGTTTTGATTGCTGCAGCCTATATGTTTGGACTGCGGTTTGGTTCTTATGTATTTGGAATCCCAGATTGGATCCCTATGCATAATTGAATTGTACCTTCAGGTACCTATGCGTTTCAACTCGTTATCCACTACTTTGAAAAAGCAGGCTTAATGTGATTAAAGACTCCATGCGATTAAATCAATATGTGAATAAAAGGAAATGAAATATTTAACAAGTGATATGCATATTCAGTAATATTATTTGATAAATAAATTATGATAATTATTTTATTGGATATCATGCATATTAACTATTTTATTTATATCTTTGCTTATATATATGTTAAAATGCATTGATGACCACTGTGAGTGGTCATCCATCTTATGTATTTCCCCACTAATATATTAGCTTAGCGGTATCGACAAGGACAATCCACATTGCTTAAGGCCAACTAATCTGTAGGAATTCTTAAAATAGATTTTGTATTTGTAATTGTATATACAAGGTAAAATTGTGAACGTTGTAGTTGTAATATGTGAAAGTGTTTTGTATGGAATGAAATTTTATAATTCTGCTTTTATTATTTGTTATTGTTCCTCTTGAGTTTCATTTGGTGGAATCCTTCACTTGTCGTCGTACACCGGCTATATTATCATACGGTGTATTCTGTATGGGTAAAGGGTGTTATAAGTCATAACACTGTCCTCTTCCCTCTATATAGTCGCCTTTTTTTCTGTCTCCTCCACTATACCTATTCCAATCTCTCCTTCATGATCCCTCTCTCCCTAAAACTAAAACTTCTCCTTCATTCTCCGGCTACCTCTAGTGTCAGATGGCGACACGAACCACAATGTCAAGCTCCTAAAGGCAAGGTGCACCTTTCGATGCTCTCCATTCTCCCCACTCATCGGCGATAATAAATCTCAAACAGGTATGCCAAGAAGTTTAAGCTCTGATTTCGGCCAAACCATGAAGCTTTAAGACATATGAGCACCTCTATCGGGACCCTAGTGATGTCAGCTTACTCTAGGTATTCTCAGTTTCATGCCGGCGAAACTCAGGTGACCGGTGATGATAAATATATACATAAATATATATGTATATTTATTTATTATTATTATTTAGAATTTCTTATTCCGAATTTAATTATTTCCTTGGCGATTTTAACTGAATTTGAAGGAATGGCATCAAGTTTGGTATGTATTCAAGCAATTTCATTTTTTTTTCTTATATATTGTGTGTGTTATATAGTTCATGATTTTTGATGAAAAATTATGAATTTTTGAAATTAATGTTATAAATATTTAATTAAGGACTAAATAAGATGTTTGGAATTTGTTGCTTGATTTTATAAGATTCAAATTGTTAATTATTACTTGTACATATATTATATTTGATTTGAATGCTTAGGATTCATGTTAGCTAGTCTAATTGATGTGATAATTGTGTATTTAGGTATAATAAGAACTTAATTAAGGCATTAAGTTGAAAAAATAAGGAACATTAAGTTTGGAAGCTTAGTTGGCCGAATTACATAGGGTATTAAATGCCAAGTTTGGTTTGAATTTTTGATTGATTATATATTGGATTTATGTGATTGCCAATATACAAATTAATGTGACATGAATATCTATGAAATTCTTAGTCTTGAGAAATAATAAGATTATAAAAAAGTGTGAGTTAGATGATAATGATACTAATAAATGTGCTAACACAATTTAGAAATGAGAGTGATACTAGTTAGAACACAAATAATATATAACATGGTAAGATTAGTTATGATGTATATATTTGTATTCTTGAACTAGTGTAACTAAAAATTTGTGTGGACTATGTGAATGTAGTTAGAATAAGTTAGTAGGTAAGTTATATGATGATTAAATTAAGAAGGAGGTGAAGAAAACAATCAGTGATTATGCAAATGAGATAGAATTTTTGCCAAGAATGCTTGGTGGAATATGTCACACCTTGTACCTTAATTTCATTGTTCACTATTTAGATGCTTTATTTTAGTTTATAAAAACAAT
This sequence comes from Excoecaria cochinchinensis, assembly GCA_947683425.1. NCBI lineage: Eukaryota > Viridiplantae > Streptophyta > Magnoliopsida > Malpighiales > Euphorbiaceae > Excoecaria > Excoecaria cochinchinensis. The sequence goes on from CANTUQ010000096.1 coordinate 3,494,589, forward strand.
ATGTTCTCCCAAATGGAAAAGTTAAATATTTTTTTTATTTAAAGATGCTTAAAATTAACTATTGAAAAATAAGTGATAAGGTCCTTTTGGTTCCTTAATGCCTACAAAAATTTCGATAGCATTTCCCTTATAAATATGACATTTCCAAAAGCTTCAACCTGTTTAAAAACATTCCCTACACTTTAATAAATCATATTTCATCCGTCATCACCAATGGCCATGCCTAGGCATCTCATAAATCATCACCACAATATATATATATATATATATATATATATATATATATATATATATATATATATATATATATATATATTATTTATAATTTCTTATTCCAAATTTAATTATTTCCTTAGCGATTTTAACTGAATTTGAAGGATTGGCATCAATTTTGGTATGTATTCATGCAATT